>CM023954.1:12380927-12414397 GCA_013407115.1 Glycine latifolia
CCTAAAGCTTGTTCCTAGTCTTGATGATTCAAGACTAGGAACAAGCTTTAGGCAATAGACATGTAGTGTCCTCGAATCCTCATGATCATGATCCCTATCATAGATCCTCGAGTGTATACTTGTTTTATTCCTAAGGCCTTTATCTTTAAACGCATATTGCTATAAATATAGGTGAGACATAAATATGATAAAGATAAATTTTGCTCTTATTAATCATGAAATAATAAATAGTACAAGGTGTTCAACTGATAAATCAAATTGTCTCTAGGACACCTACATACTAACATAGGTAGTATCAATTAATTCTTCTAAGTCATCATTAATTGTGCAATACCTGAGGATGGAAATAGGGTAGGCTAGGACAAACTTTGAATTAATAGGCTTAGCCTATTTTTACAAAACTAAGGCCTAAGCATGCCCTATTGTGTACCATAGGCTTTTTTTAAGGCCTGGTCTAACCTTCTAAAAGCCTTACCTATCCTATTAGCTTGTTCAAAAATATACTCTTTACTAAAATTATTAAATATATGAAAATCTTAATTTTAAATAAGTCTAGTTAAATAGGCCAATAATTTGCACATGAACGGAAAACTACTCAAATGTCATTCCATGAGCGTTCCCAACCATTCAGGGCTGGCAGACAACAATCCACCATGGTTTGGGGGGGGAGGGGGAGGGGTCCTACATCCACTTGGAATGAGGCAAGGAATGCTACTCCTCAAACCCTAGATCCTAACATGATAGTCGATGCTATTCACAAGCATTTTGGGGTGCAGCTGAAGCATGTCGATAGGTTTTAGAAGATCACAATAATATTTATTTTTATTATATTATTATATAGATAAATAGGTTGGCCTAATAAGCTTTTTTGTTAGCCTAAGCCTAGCCTAACCTATTTAAATAAATAGACTTTTCTAAAAACTCAAGCCTAGTCTATTTATTAAACAAGCCAAGCTTTAAACAATTTTTTTTGAAAGCTCAAGCTAGCCTATTAATTAAACAGACCAGACCATAGACCCTTAAAGTCTGGCCTATTCTGATCCCTAATAGTGTCATACTTGTACAACCTCTGAATCCTTGTTTCTATTGATGATATTATTTGGAAGGTTAGACTATGATATGATGATTGACCCTAATAGGGGAATTATCAACAAAAAGGAGTTCAACAAAGAAGGCAAAGGAAACAACCATGAATACTAATGTTTAAATTAATTTTGAATGGCATTTGAAAAGGAAATGTGTATGTGTGTAAACCGAGATACTGTGATTGGAAATAATGTTGTTTTGAAACAAGTGATCAGATCATTCGTATCATTATATTAATACAATTTCTTATTATATAATTAATTTTGAAATCATTTGTGTTATCATGTGATTGAT
Source organism: Glycine latifolia (assembly GCA_013407115.1). Classification (NCBI taxonomy): domain Eukaryota; kingdom Viridiplantae; phylum Streptophyta; class Magnoliopsida; order Fabales; family Fabaceae; genus Glycine; species Glycine latifolia. The sequence goes on from CM023954.1 coordinate 12,382,308, forward strand.
ACTGAGAACTTATTATATAATTAATCTTGGCATCATTCGTGCCATTATATTTATACAATTTTTTATTTGTTGATTAAACAAAAAATTGTTACTATGATTATTGTTACATGTATTTTTAGTTCTTGTAACATACTAGTGCATATGTAGTTTTTAGAAGTAGTTGTTTGATCTCATTCTTTAGACAATCATTCTTATTATAAAGTGACCTTAAATAAAAGTTCCGTTGCATATAAAAAAAGGCAACAACCACTAGCAGCATGTTGTAACTTCTGATAACTTATTACTCACATTTGCCTATACTTTTAGCATCATTACATAAAAAAAAGCAACGAGTTTTAGATGTTTTCACAAATGAAAAAATATTGTAATGTATAAATAAAACTAATTAACCTTTTTTCTCTTTAACTATTTGTAAATGTCTTATAACAACGAATCACGCCATCAAATTTAGGAATACCTGAGATAGATTCATACAATTAAAATTAAATAAATTTATGCATTTGCCTATTTTTAGTGAAGAATAATTTTTTTATATATATTAACATACATTTTGTCGTAATAATTCTGTCAATCAAACGAAGACCACGTGTCAAGCACTAATAATTTCAGAAAAATGAAATACCTAAAATTAGATAATTCAAAGTCAAAAATCATAACATTAACATAATGCTTCATAGCTGAGCTGTTACTTTGTAAAAGGTTAGAATTAAAAGAAAAATAAGAAAAAAAAAACAAATAGAAAAACACCCATGTCTTGGCTTTAGTTGTTTAATGATGCTTTGTTCCTTCTTTTTTTCCAATCCATGGGTTTCAGGTGTCAAAGTGAGAAGAACGAAATAAGATAGAGAAACAAAAAAAAGAGTGAGAGAGAAAGAGGGGGGGAAGGAATCAGACCCTACACCGTTGACAAAATTAGGTAGTGACTCACTCTTCATTCTTCCAATAATTTTTTTTTCTTTCTATTTTTTTTTTCACTTCTTAATTCTTATTTTTGCTTTCTTTTGTTCATTGATTTTGTAGTAATAACTAATAATTATTAATATTTATATTATTACTAGATAGTGCGCGCGCGTTGCGTTGCCTCAGATTCAGGCAACTCATGGTGGTATGTGGAAAAGGGTGTCATCTTTTTAGGGTTTCCTTGTGATTCTTGAGACTTTACCTTTTTCTGGGTTTCTTTCTCATGACCCTCTTTCTTCTTTCTTGTGTTTAGAGATAAGGGGTGTTTTTGTTTTTGAAATTTGTTTCCTTTTTAACTGGTGGGGTTTAGTGCAATCTGTTTTTGTTCAGATAAAGTTTGTATATATATATATATATATATATATATATATATATACAAACTTTATGTTGTGTTTATATAGACAGAATTACAATTACAATTTTTTTGGTTTTTGTTTTAATGTTTTTCAGGATGTTTCTCTCTCACTAAAGTTGAAAAGGTAGATGAAGTTGGTAATGCTTGAGAAGGGTGTGGTGTGGCACTTGGCTTAGCTATTTATGATTGCAATTTTTTCCAAAACTGGAAGTTTGGATTCGTTGATGTTGACCAGATCTGAGTACCCTATTTCACTTTCACCACCTTTTAGCTATAGCTCATGCCTTGCATCGCCTGAATTTGCTTCCCCTTTTGTCTTATAGGGCTCATTAGGAATGGAAAATGCCACCCTTTCACATTCTAAGATCCTATTCAATCAAAAAAGCAGGTGCAAATTTAGTTGAAGTATGACAGGTTTTGTGTTGGCAGAGGGGTGGGAGGGTAACTTTTTGTCCTACCTAGATAGGGATTTCGATGGAAGAGATGTCCTTTATGGTTGCGGTGCCATTAAGAGTAGGTAATTGTAATTGTAATTCAGTCTGTGATAACCCAACCATAGTTCCCCACATGGATGTATCCAGATTTAAGCTGATGGCGGATACGGGGTTGTTATCTAATTCTGTAACTAAGGTTTTCACTGAGACGGTTGCAGGTTCGGATGATGGTCATGATCGTGGCAATTTGGAGGATGAAGTTGGTATTGCTGAAGTTATACCACCAAAACAGGATGGGGAGGCAGAGAGTCCTATGTTGGATATGATATCCCAAAATAGAAGCACTTTGGTTGCTGGTGATGAAGAGTTAACCATGGAAATTGAGGAGGATTCATTGTCGTTGGAAGGTGACCAGTTTGTTGATAGCTCGTGTTCTCTTTCGGTAGTCAGTGAGAACAGTAGTGTGTGTGGAGAGGAGTCCTTCTGTTTTGATGCTACTTCGGATGTTGGGACACCGTGTTCCACAGACGTAGAGAAGAGCATCAATGCTGTCAGTATTGTAGCTGAGGCTGTTGACTTGGGGGAGTCAAATGTCGACACAGATATTATGACTGATGCTCTTGCTGTGGCAGTGAGCCTTGAAGAAGAGACTGGAGTTAGATCTGGCCCAAAGTCTTCTGCTGTTGATCTTCAGTTGCCTCAGGAAAAAGGGGTGAGTGGAACAGTTGGTCGGAGTGTTTTTGAATTGGATTATACCCCACTTTATGGATTCATATCTTTGTGTGGAAGAAGACCTGAGATGGAAGATGCAGTTGCAACTGTACCTCGGTTTCTGAAAATTCCTATTCAAATGCTAATTGGGGATCGGGTAATTGATGGAATAAACAAGTGTTTTAATCAGCAGATGACCCATTTCTTTGGAGTCTATGATGGTCATGGTGGCTCTCAGGTAAAGTTTATTTCCGTTCTTTATTATCATGATTCTTGTGTCGAATGATTTAGTTTTATCTGTAATACCCTTCACACGGAGCTTGCTTTCCTCATTCAGGTTGCAAACTATTGTCGTGATCGTATCCATTTGGCCTTGACTGAGGAAATAGAATTTGTAAAGGAAGGTATAATCAGTGGAAGTATGAAGGATGGTTGTCAAGATCAGTGGGAGAAATCTTTCACCAATTGTTTCTTAAAGGTCGATGCTGAAGTTGGAGGGCAATTTAATAATGAACCTGTTGCCCCGGAAACTGTTGGCTCCACTGCTGTTGTTGCTGTTATTTGTGCATCTCATATCATAGTTGCAAATTGTGGTGATTCACGAGCGGTTCTATGTCGTGGCAAAGAACCCATGGCATTATCAGTGGATCATAAAGTAAGTTGCTCCAATAATAGTTGTAGATCTCATTTAAAATTTAAAATTTAAAATTTTTAACAGGTGATTCATGGTTGTGATATGTTAGCCTAACCGAGACGATGAATATGCAAGAATTGAGGCAGCTGGAGGAAAGGTGATTCAATGGAATGGCCATCGTGTATTTGGTGTTCTTGCAATGTCAAGGTCTATTGGTATGTACTTCTTTAATCATTAGTTTTACTATATTTCCAGTGCCTCTCTTGTGTATTAGTTTGAGTTTCATGGAAATATTTTAGTGAGAGTGTCTGATTACAAGGGCTTCCTTCCCTCAATATGTTTGTCGTTATTATCTTATTTCACAAACGAACAAAGCAGATGTTCATTGCTACCTTTGTATGTACCCTATACTCTAATGAATTTGATTTAGTTGAAATATATAAAAATCTAGCGTAACAGTAATACTAAAAGATGAACACTCCTTCCATTCATTTTTTTATGAGTAAGCCATTTTTGAAACTTGGGTGAGGATGTAGTTACATTATTATTTGAAAATATCGACATCAACATCAACAACACCTTTTAACCTAAGTTAATTGGGGTCGGTGATAGATGAACTCAATAATAAATACGAGATAGTTGAAAAAAGAAAAAAAAGAAGGAAATAAGACAAAAGATAAGAAAATAAGATAGAAGAAAAGAATGGTGAAAGAAGGAGGGGAAAAATGAAGGGGAAAAGAACTAAAAAGGGACCGTCTGGAACATAGAGATAATAATGGGTCTAACCCTCCACCAAACTTATACTTTCCTCCATTCCATCCTAAAATACATCTTCCGTCAATCTATATCTCACTCTATTAAGTCTTGTTTTATTACCTTTCCTGAGGTAAGTTTCGATCTACCTCTATCTCTCTTTATGACGAGTTCATGGTAACAAACTCTTGTTCTTATCTGAAAATATACGAGGTATTAAGTGTACTTATGTTTTTAGTATTATAGTAGGACCATAAGTTTAACCTTTTAAATTATTTAGGAATTTGTTTGGATCAGGGGTGGTGAAAGAGATGGAACGAGAAACGATTGACCCCCTGTATGGGAATTTAAAATTTAAGAATTTAGGGAGTGAAATTGAATGTGAGGGGAATCATTCCCTCTGAAAACAAGATTTTGTTCCCCTCTGAATTGGAATATTGAGAGGGAATATCTATACTTTTATTTGAAAATTGTCATCTACAATTTTACCTTGTATATTGGGTTACTTAGAAGATCATAAGGGTTATATTGAATTCTTATACTTACAACAGTTTAACTTTCCCTTTATTCCCTTATTAATCATCCAACCAAGGGGAAGAATTTTTCTTCATTCCATCCTGTTCTCCCTAGAACTTCTGAACATTGCCCTTTGCTGTCAGTCTGCAATAATTATAGAAAATGTATCCTTTGAACATAAACTACAAATCATAGAGCTATGAGCTCCTCTACACTTTATTTTTGGTATTCAGAATAGCATTTTTTTAAGGTTTTGTTCGGCCAAGCCCAAAGATGATTGCAAAGGCAAGTAAAATCAATAATCTGCTTGTATATTATTTGTAAAGTTGCAATTAAAAAAAAGGCTTCTGTCTGGTAAGAGATTATGATTATTCATGCTTGTTCAGAGAAAATGGACTAGTACAGGCCATTTAGTTGTTGTCCGAGGCCAAAGGCTGGTAGAGGCAATTTTGAAGTTGTAGCCCCAGTGCCTCGTCTCATCCTCTCCTTTTCATGCTGCACTTTTCGGAGTTAACTTGGGACTTTGGCATAAGTAAATACACCCGTTCATTATTTCTAATAAAGAGAATATCTGATTGGCTACAGTTGCTACCTTATTCTTCTATGTAAATTACTGTTTATTAAAAAAGTTGAGTATTTCTGATTAGAAACTTTGCAAGCACATTATCATTCTCTTTTTGCTAGTGGTTTTGGCACCACTTGCTTGTAATAGTGACCCTATATCAAAATTTTTAAAGTCGATACTCACCAAAACTCTTAAGAGGACCCAAGTACTCCAATTTAGTTTAGATTTGAACGGATAAAGCACAAAATTAGCATCATTTTTGTTCTAATAGTTAATATTTGTTGTCACACAAAATGATGATGATCAGCTAGCTTGCCTATGCAATTAGGAATCCAGCAACTATCATGAAGTTGTTTATTCAGCTGAAACTATTTTTGCTTATCCTTGTGTGCAGGTGATAGATATTTGAAGCCATGGATTATTCCAGAACCAGAAGTTACGTTCGTTCCCCGTACAAAAGATGACGAGTGTCTCATTCTGGCCAGCGATGGTCTGTGGGACGTTATGATGAATGAGGAGGTGTGTGACCTTGCTCGGAAACGGATAATTCTCTGGTACAAGAAAAATGGCTTGGAACAACCCTCATCAGAAAGGGGAGAGGGAATTGATCCTGCTGCACAAGCAGCAGCAGAATACCTATCAAACCGCGCCCTTCAGAAAGGAAGCAAAGATAACATCACTGTGATTGTGGTTGATTTGAAACCCCAGAGAAAATATAAGAGCAAGACATGATGATGATTTAAACTGCACTTGTTATTTAAAGATGATAGAAGGCTTAATATAATCCAATATAGTTTTGCCCTCTTATTTTTTACCAGGGCATTTCCCTTAGCTCAACAAGATTAGCACAATGTACTATAATACATATCCACCTTCCCCAGAAACTCTTAACTAATCAAGAGTCGCCTTTTTTTTACTATGCTGCATTGGGGACTTGTTGTATTCGTTATTATGCCTCCGAGTGCAAAGGCTCTGCGAGGTATTCTTAATATTATTTTAGCCTGTGTGTTCATAAAGAAGCAGTAGCTGATTGGCAAGAGTGGCTTTCAAGGTGTGATCCACTGTCACAGGTTTTTGTACTGTTACCTGATTCTCCTCTCAATTATGCAGCAAAATGGAGCTTGGTCAAGAAGTTTGTGTCGGTGGTGGATTCATATCAATGGCCATGATCCAAGTCCATTGCTTACATTATTATACTCTAGCAATGATGGTGGGGGACAAGGATAAACAAGGGTGCCTAAGAAGAATCACAGTTCCTTTATTCTTTTTGGGGACTATGAATGAATGGTGTACCTGTGCATAATGTTGTGATGCTCCACGTAATTCTGAAAGTAACTAGTTGTAAATAGGCAATTGGCTTATCAAATTAATTGGTGCACTCTGATGATGCATTCTTCTCTCAAGGAATATTTTGTTATCTTTTACTAAGTTTTGATGAAGTAGTTTCACTTAATTTGCTAGGTTTCCAAATACTGAACAAGGTTGTCATACTAATTCTGATATAAATTGAACCACAGGGACTAGCCATCTAATTTGATACTGTTTTTTTTAATTAATTAAAAAATCCTTTAAAGGAAGACAATGCTTTTATTAATAAAATTGATCCCATAATTTTTTCACAACAGTACAAGTTTTTTTTTGTTTATGAACATTTGCTTGTAACTTCAATAGTTTTGGTGATAATTTGATAAATCTTTCATTCTTTGCAAAGGAATGTTGACTTTCTAAATATTATTAACAATATTGTATTTGAAATAATAAAAATGCAGAATGAATTTAATTTGACAATGGTTTGATTTTAACAACTAATATTTAAAGGTTAGAATGAGCTAATTTATTAAAACTTATTTGTTAAAAAATATTTTTTATAAATAAAATGAGCAATTTTTTATTTGTTAATGTGTTTGTTTAATTTTTTTGTTTTAAAAAAATAATTTTCTTTTTTAAAAAAAAGTAAATTCTATCCGTTTCTTTTTAAAAAAATATTTTTTAAAATTTATTTTTTACAATTATTTTTTTAATCAAAAGAAGCCACAAATCATTTAAGTGATTGTGTCTATTTAAATCTAACACAACATTCTTTTTCTTAGTTTTGATGACTCAACCTTAATTTTTATCCACTGTCTTATTTAATTAATGTCAAATCAAATCATACAATATTTTCCGCATTGCTTGTTCTTAGTTTTGGACAATTAGATTATTATTTTTAGTTGTTGTCGTAAAAAAATATGTTAAAAATGCATGAGTTGTCATCATAGTTTATTAAGAAAAGTTATAAAAAAAAACCTTTAAAAGAAAATAGTCTCAAAGTCAGATTTGGGATTCGGGAGTTAATTATGCATAGAAAAGTTGTAGGTATTGTACGATGTGTGTTAGATGATTATTTCTTATTAAATGTATAAATTTGAATAAGTTTAAATTTTTTATTTTAACCCTCGAAATGAACAAGAATATTTTTATTTATTGCTATTAGTATTTTTTCAACATGTGATTTTTATTGTTAAGAGAAAATTTATTATTATAAAAAAAGAGGATTATTATTATGTTTTTTTTTTTTTTATCTTTTTAGCTCAACAGAAGTGATCCTATGTTCCTATGTATTTTCAAGTACAACGAAGAATCAAAGTTACTTAATTCTTTTGTGGAAAACTTTTGTATGTTGATATTTTTTAAATTATTTTCATCTTTTTAATTTTATTTTAAAAGTCTTAATAATAATCAAATAAAAAATACATCCAAAATGATTATCATTAACTCTTAAATATAGCTTTCACAATAGCCAAATTAAGATAGCCAAATATCCAAAGTGGCTATTGCAAAAACTTCTCATTATATATTATTAATTTTTAAACTAATTTTTTTTCATAACTAAATCAGAAATACATCTAAAGTGGTTACCATCAAATCTTTCATGGCTTTTACAATAACTAAGTTGGAAAGTCCATCCAAATTCGTTATTATTAAGCTTTGTATGGTTTTCACAGTAACCAAATTGAAAACGCAGTCAAGATGGCTATTATTAAACCAAATTAATTAAATTTCTATTAATTATTTTAATTATAAATTTGTTAACAACTATTTTATGACCGCTTGAAGTGTACGCGTCATTGATCAAGGCTAGAAATGATAGAGTGCAAGTGGATTCTTTTGCCTTTTTTTTATAACAAAATGTATAATATAAATGAAAGAAAGAAAAAGATGAATGAGGGAAAAAAGCCATGCAACTGATAAGCGTGGGATCTTGTTTAAGGATGGATATTAAATTTTTTTTTTATTAGATTTTAGTTACTAAAATAAGAGAAAAATTAATGGGACCAACATTTAGATAGTGGGCTTAACTTTGTGCAATTCTTGACGGCAGTTGCTATTTCCACTTCTCCATCTTACTAGTACATTCTCTGTAAGAAAATTACCAAAATATCCTGTGTTCTACAAAATAATACAGTCCCTTTTTATCAAATGGTGATTCTGTAAACAGGGGTTGGCTTGGGTGGGAGGACTGCTGGAAATCATTATGCCTTCAAACCTTCATAGAGGAAGCATGAAAACATGTATTGATCAATTTGTTTTTGTTGAGAGCAAAAGCTGAATATTTTTATTATTGAAATAGCATAAGCACAAGTAGTGCCCATTGCCTAGTGATAATGTAATATGCAGGTTTCAAATTAGAACCTATAATTCATATTTGGGAATTAGTTGAAAGACCAATAAGGATTTATTCTGATAAGTAGAGTGAGCAAACATGATTGTTTTGCATTCATTATGTTGCCATGACAATTTGGCAGACTCAGCTACCTAGAGGGAGGAAGCATAAGGGGGAGCGTATTAGTTTCCAGAATTCAGGATATGTTGGAGATTTTCTTTTAAAAAGGGGAGTGTAGTAGTAAAAGTGGGAAGTGTAAATAGAATAAAATGGCTCAATATACAAGTATATATAAAAATCTTCCAACAAAAGAAGAGCAGGAATTACATACCAGATTGTGTAGCCTCAATTGCAACTCTGTCACTGAGTTTTTCCTTCTCCTTTCCGGTGCAATCGCTCCACTCAAATCTTTGATTTTTCAATTTCCTCTCAATTTCTTTGCTTCACTCTAATCTCTGTTTCTATAATTCATTCTCGTTATTTTTTTCAACGCTTTCTCTGATTGAGCTTGCTCACTTTATAGACACTGTTTGTTTTTTTTTATTTTTTATAATTATTTTGTTGAATTGCTTTGCTGACAATGGTGATAAGGTGCTGGAGAAATTTGAAAATGATGATACTGGTGAAGAGGAAGTTTGACAATGAAGGGTGGTTCAGATGAGCGGAAAATTATGGTGATGGAGCAGAACGAGTTTGAAAATAGAGGAAGGCATGGATGGTGTAGGGTGCGGTGCTGCAGAGTAGGAGGATACTAGGATCGGTGTTTTTTTCTTTTCTTTTTGTTGCTTGTGAGGTGGGGGATTCAAATCCTTTACCTTCTATATTAAATCTTGTACCTCTTAAATTTTTTAAAATCTTAAATTATCCTTTTCATATTATATCATTTTAGTTTAAAATAGATATTTTATAATAATTAAAATAATTTTTGAATAAATATTTCATAACAATAAAAATAAATTATTTTTAAAATAAGTGTTTTATGTAAAAAATAATTTTTGGAATAGATATTTCATAATAATAAAAAATAACTTTATCTTTTGAAATAAGTGTTTTATAATAATAATAAATAACTTTTAGAATAAGTGATCTATAACAATAATAAATAACTTTTAAAATAAATATTTCATAATAATAAAATTAAAATAATAATTTAGTATTTTCAAACTATGGAAAAGTGCACAATACACATGACATATGGGAGTGGGACTGTGGGAGTGTAGGATTCTCCTGTGAGGTGGATTCAAAGAACCCAAGTTATTCTAAACGGAACTTGTTTGATGGGTTTATAGGCCCCATTTTTCATTTTGATTTTATTATTTTGGCAATTTTTCTTTTTGTCGGCTAAATCAAAATTTAAAAGAGAGATAAATAAAATAATAAAAAAGAATAAATTAAAAACAAGTGCGATTTATTTATTTTCCTATCTTTTTCAATTTTAACCTTTTTTATTATATAAAATTGCTCAAATACATTCAGTATTACATAAAATTAATTTGTACGATATATCAATGTTTATTTTTTGCATATAAAATGAACAAATGCTATATAAATTAGAAATTATAGTCCACCAGCAAAAAATTAAGAATTATCAAGTTGAAATTGATATATGTCAAATTAAGCATAATAAAATTATAATAGTACAATAAAAATGCGGACATACTGAAAATTGTATTTCCACTAATTAATTAAATAAAAATAATTAAACAAAATGGTAATACTCCTTGGATTCGAATCTGCAACACCTGATTTTTGTATAACAAAGTCAACCATTGAGCTGGTTCTTTAACTTGGCTAGTAAATGCAAAAAAAGCATATATAAAACGTAATTATTTTTTATTACACTTATTGATATAATTATCAATAAAATGTTATAATTACCCATTAAACCAACACTTTCATTTGTTTTAATAAAAGAGAAAATAATATATATAACCTAATTATTTTTAATTACACTAATTATTAACAAATTGTTATAATTACTAACAGATTGAATATATATACTATGTAGACTATATATACTTTTTTAAAATATATATTTAATGACAGTTTCATTTTTTTTTAATAGAGATTAGTTCATGCAATTGAATTAGTGATTCACCGATTCAACCATTAATCTAATAACCTAGTGTCTAGATTGGGTTGATCAAGTATTAATTTTTAAAACTATGCATGATGGGCTTAGCACAATTGTACTAACCACCACAATTATGATAAAATCACCACAATGCAGGTAATGTTGTGGCCCATTTTGAGGATTAGCATCAAATTTTTTAGCATAGTCATGGTCACCATGACGACAACCGTGCTTACCCAAAAGCAAGATTGAGACTTGAAGTAATCTTGTTTGTTATAGTCTTTTCCAATGGAGTAATTGATAACAATATTCTCTCAAATTGGTATTAAATCTAATTGTTTAGTTAACCACAAAATTGATTATTTGATAGCACAACGGGTCTTTTGGATTCGATATCTGGACTTCAAAGCCCATTGTTACTATTGCATAGGATACACTTGCTCTTAGTGAAAGCATCGTAATGCATCATACCACACAACGTAAACAAATGAAGCAAATGCAATTATTTGAGCTATTTTTTAAGAAATCACACAATAAAGATTAATCATTTTAAAAAAAAAACTACTACATATAGGTTTGTTAAGAGAAATCAAATTTAACATCTTACCTAAAAAGTAAAAAAGTCATACCGATAGAAATGTATTTAGAATTTTTTTATTAAATTAAAATTAATAAACATGTCTATTGGTGTGAAATATGATCAGTAGTGGTGTTGGCTAACACCAGTCGATTATCTCATAGTGATTGTTTCAAGGAAGAGACTTTGTTCCTTAATTAAATTCCTGATTCATTCAAAAGAGCTTTTAGTAGTCGTCTCTATGAGGTTTATATGTTGGATTCCTCCTAAATGAATTGCGAAAAAGGAAAGGTAGTAATCAACTAGGCAAGAAAAGGTAATTTTTTTATTGAAGAAGGTCACATACCTATTTTACACTTGGTTTCTCCTATTTTTAGAGATAAAGACAATTACAGCTTAGATTTAGCTCCAAACCACTATCCTAACATTTAGGAGACCATGATTACATGATTTTAATCGCCTGTTCACTTTGAACATTGCCTCCCACATACCTTGGGATCTACTTAGTTGCTTTGACATTTTTGCCCTTAATGCCTTTATCAGATAAAATAGTTGTTACATCGTCAATTAACCCTATCAGTTGTTTGCTATTGGCTACCAATTGACCAACGACAAACTATTTTAAAGCCAACAATGTCAATCCATAATACCAAAAATTCTCACAATATATTAAATTTAACACAATAGAAACATGTTAACGAAATATAAATGCATATACATAGATGCACCAAGGCTTGAATATCAATATAAATTTATAGAAAATTCTCATAGTATATTAAATTTAACACAATAAAAACATGTTAAAGAATAAACAATATTTTTACCATATATCAATATAAAGGAGGATGGTTAATGTCAGGCATTGCAGATAGTAAAAAAAATAACTATTTTTATAAGATGAACCTTTATGAGATATCAATATAAAATTACTTCTTTTTAATTTTTAAAAAGATAGTAATCAGAGATTAAAAAATACAAAATAATATTTTTTAATCATAATTCAATGATTTGAACTAAATTAGGCTGATATCCGAAGGAAAAAAAATCAGCCTAATGTTAGTCAAATTTGTTTTGTTTGGACATAAGTTTTTTAAAACTAAAACTAAAACAATTAAATCGGTTTAGTTTTGATTTCACTCTAAATTCAAACATATCCTAATGTTATCTACTCACAACAGAATTGTGTAACAACTTCATATTTTCTAACTTCTGACAGCATGTATCAATTATCATATCATCTTTTATTAATTATCATTAAAATTAAGTACAAATACAATTAATAATAAGAAAATAACGGAGAGTATTATTATAAAAAATAAAAAGAGAAGAATTTTGAAAATTTATTAAAAAGAAATAAAAATTGTAGTCATCATCTAGAGCACCCTAACAACGCTTTCATTGTGTGTTGGTTGTGCGTTCTCTCAACCTCATTGTTGAACTTGTCAGATGGAGAAATACTCGGCAACAAATGAAAAGGAAAAGGTAAGCACCCAAGGTAGACCCAATGATCTCTTATTCTCCATTCTGTCAAAACTGCCCCTAAAATCTTGGAAGTGATTTGGATCTATGATGCACGGACACTTCATTTTTTGTTCAAAATGAGTGTCGGACACCGACAGGCTCTGACACGCGTCCGACACGCAGTCAACTTTTTAGGACACGTTGACCAGGGGGACACACAAGTTTGACCGAGTCGGACACGCAGTCAACTTTTTTGACACGTTTTTTTTTTAAATTATAATTTTTAAAAAAATTATATTTTTTTAAAAAAATTAAAAAATATTAAAAAAACATTTGTAAAAAAAAAAATTAAAACTTCAGAACCCATTCTTTTGGAGTACTTATTCTTTTGTACATTCCATGAAGAGGAATAAGATCACTTCAAAACGTGCTGAAGACTTGGTTTATGTGCATAACAACCTTCGACTCTTATCAAGAAAGAGTCCAAGTTATGAACAAGGAGCAAATCAAATGTGGGATATTACTCGAGATACATTTGATTCACTTGATGATGTTGGAGATCTTCAAGTTGTCAGTCTTTCACTTGATGAGCCAGAGATAGAGACTATGATTCTTCGAGATGGAGATGAAATTAATTGAACTTGTTAGTAACACTTTATGGATGTTTTATTATTTTTGCTTTATATTTATGTTATGAAATTTGAATACTTGAATGATTATATGACTTATTTAGGCTGTTATATGTATTAAATATAAATTATATTATATATATATATGTTAAAAATATTATTCAATATCAAAATGTGTCCTAATGTGTCGGTATTTTTTAGAATTTACGTGTCAGAGTATCATGTCGTGTCGTGTCGCGTGTCGCGTGTCGCGTGTCAGTGTCCGTGCATCATAGATTTGGATGTGTAAGCAAATCATGAGGTCTATCATTTGAAGCAATGACGGATAAAAAATTTTTGTTGGGGGGTAATAAAAACTCAAATTACAACTTATTTTTTAACTAAATTTTAAATTAGTGAGGACAAAACTCATATTACAACTTATATTTTGAACTAAATTTAAAATTATAGAGACATATTATAACCATACAAACATGTTATATTAAGAAAAAATAAAAATTTAGTAGGAACAATTGCGTCCTTTCTCTTCTATATAGATTCGTCCATGATTTAAAAATCCCTATTTCATGAGCATGTACCGCAATAATTTCATATCTAAGAGCATCTCCAACGCAAGTTCCTTGGTGGGTTTCTTAAGCTAAGGAACAGATTCTTACTCGTTCTTCACCGTTGGAGCAAACTGACGTGGCGCACCCCGTTTCTTCAAGGCACGGTTCGTTCCTTATATAAGGAACCGGTTCTTAACAATATAATAATAATATTCAAGCTCAACAACTCGGAAAAGAAAAAGGGAAAAGCACAACTAACCGTTTAGCGCGAGGAAATGCCGCGACGGCGACGGTGGTGGTCGAAGAAGACGCACGCCAAGAAGCTCTGCGACGGCGACAGTGGTTGTAGGAGAAGACGGTGCACGCGAGGAAGCTTCGCGATAGCGACGGCCCTGGCGCGAGGAAGCTCCACGACGGTGACGGCCCTCGCGCGAGGTAGCTCTGCGACGGCATGGCTGGTGGTCAGAGAGGACGATGCGCACGAGGAAGCTCTGCGATAGCTCTGCTTGGACGGTGCTTGAAGGCAGTTTGAGTGGAGAAAAGAGAGAGTAGGTGAAGAGCTATTGAAGCTGAAGCTTCTGGAGAAGGAGAAAGGAAGCAAACGGCACAACAGTCCGAAGAAAGGAAAAAAGATCAATATATACTAAGATAGAAGGGTTATTTGGGCCAAATTTGCTTTATGCACCTATTTTTTTGCTTTCTGCAATTTTCATATTATTTTTCGAAATGAGCTTTTTGTGTTTGCTTTCAGGTGGTAGTTTCGAGAACAACGTTAAATTAGAATTGCCACATTCGTTACATGATAATAATGACATTGGTGTTTGGATGTTGGGCTATGGCAGTATTAATGGCACGTTTTGTCTCAGGCAAGGAAAAGACATTGCACTGTAGAAGCCAGATACATAAGAAGTCAACGTCGTTCTTCCAAGTCTTGTTCTGTCTGCAACACCTTCGGATCGAGTTTATGTCAGACTTCATGAATTTGGTTATGACCATGTTAGAGATGACTATAAGGTGACTTCGCATTTAACATTTTATCTCTCACGTGAGCATGTGAAAAAAATATATCTTTATCTTTGAAAGATATATAGTCTAATGCTTTGTTTGGTTAGAAAGATGGAAATGTAATGACGTAGATGGAAATAAAAAAATGTGTTTGTTAAAACAGATCAGAGTTAAATTTGAACTTGGTGGATCTCACGTGACTTATTTCTCTCTGGACCGTGAAGGAAAAGAAACAAAGTCATTTTTACCCCTATACATACTTTACGCTTTCTTTTATTTCAGTGACTGTGAGAGAGAAAAATAAGGAACCAGATCGCAAAGCATGATTCCACTTTGCGTGAACATAACACACTGCTCTGTCGCCGTTGAAGGTCCCGCAAACATGCTTCCTCTCTGTGCGAAGGTCGTGCCAGCGAGAACAATTTATTCTTCGTCTGGCGACAGTGTTGAGGAAGTCAGTGACACGCGTGTTCGCAACGTTGGACTTGCGGTGGAGGCATGCTCCGACGTGCAACGGTGACTTCGCGGCGAGGATACTGTCAGTGACTCCGGTTCCAACGCCGTCAGTGATAGCATCTGGACATTAGAGATGTGGGCATTGCCGCCATTTCTGCAATTTGAGTGAAGCTTTTTGCTTTTTATTTAGACATGAGAGAGACAGAGAAGTTTTGAAGAGGATTTTGTGTTTGCGTTGTTGAATAATTATGATGAGGAAGAAAGAAATGGAAAATGGGCATTGCCATAGCTGATTATTTTTCATGTGTCCAACTTACAAATTTTTTACAAGACCCAACTTCCCGTCATTAAGGTGAATGAACTTAAGAAAAAAAAATGTGAACTACATGAGAGTTAAACATCAAAGAAATTTATACAAACACAAAGAATGAAGTGAATTTGATATCACATTAAATTTAGTTTTATGATTATTTTCTTTAGTTATATGATGATCAAAGCTTTCATTTCTATTTAACGTAAGATTCCATTTTACATTTATACTTCAATAATTATAAATTTTTTAATATGTTTTGAGATGTTATTTTTACATTCACAACAAATTTTTAGAATAAATTTATACACATTTCCTCTGTGGGACCTTCATCTCTTATTTAGTGTCATGACCCCCTTTTAGGTTAGATGATTTTTCTCATCTCAAGCCCTTTTATTCACCTAACATTCTAATATTAAAAGAAAAAATAAATATCTAATTTATAAATAATATTTTTAATTCTAAATAATATTTTAAAAATAAAATAATATATTTTTTAAAATCTAAATAATACACTAGAAATTTGAAATTTAAATTATTCTCCAACAATAGGTTGTTTAATTAAGATTTTTAATTTCATCTTCAACTTTTTTAGTTTTAAATATTGGTCGCAATTATCTTTCACTTTTTGGTATAGAAGAGATTATTTCAATATAAATGAAAATGGATGTAAAGATAAGAATATTTTAATATTTTTATAATTTTTGAAAAATTGCTCGTTCTTATCTCTCTCTTATTTCTCTTAAAACAAACAATCTAACATTCAACTTGATTTCTATTATATTTGTCCATTTTAAAATTATCTTTCGTTTATTTTTATCTTCTTTATTACTCTATTTCTCTTTTTTCTATCAAACACATTCTAAGAACTAACTCTTGAAGATACTTATATCAAAATGCCTCAAAATATATTTAACGACAAAACTGGTACCAGACATATGTGAGCTTATAAATATCTTTTTCCTCTGTCCAGACAGTAACCTTGCTACTAACTATTAACCAAAAAGACAAAATTTACCAATTTCCCTTTTATTAGCCATCAAATTATTAAATCAAACATCAACATTACTTAGCTCATGTTTGATTACCGTTAGGACAATTCCAAGTTTCCAACCAATATTTTCAGAAGTATGGCCTTTGATACTTTTGGGGTGAAGTAGCATTGGACATCCTGCTACCGCAAGTCCACCGTTAATACAAAAATGAGTATAGTCCAATGAAATAAAATTAAGTTCAAATAATTACGTAAGATTTTGGTTAGAGTATTCAAAATGAAAAATAAAAAAAAAACAAACGTAGATAAGAAAGAGAAATTTATTAAAAGAGATTAACTAGATTCTGAGATGAACATTATTAATAAAAATAGTAAATAATTTACACTTATAATATAATACTAATTTTTCTTTTTATCTATAAAGTAATGACCTAAATATGTTTTTTTTTTAAAATTTTACGATATATTTTCAATCAATGTACTTAATGTAAAAACATCCATTCACCAATCATCATTGGTACTAATAGAATTAGAATCAATTTTTTTTAAAGATCTTAGATTCAAGTCTTATAAAAAAAATTGAAATAAAAAATTAGTAAAAATAATCATTACTTCGCACTAATATCATAAAAAAAGACATTCATTAAAGTTTGTTATCAAAAGACATTAGCATTTGTGTTTGAGAAGAAAAAAAAAGCAGCATTTGCATGTTACTACTAATATTATTTTGGTCAAATTGTCTGTTATTATTTCATTTGATACTTTTGTTAGATTATCTAATCAGTTACTAATTCGAGATTTTGTCACTAATTCTAACATCCTCATTAAGCTGAAGCATATATATCATTTGCACCAAGCTAGTTACATAGTTTTAACCCAGAGTCCTCTAAGAGACTTAGTAAACATATCAATCAATTGATCATTAGATCCAAAAATAAAAAATATCTATAAATTTGATTTTCAGTTTTGTTTCCTAACCAAAAATATTGAGATCGACGCATAAAGATTTACCAAGGGTTTACTTTACATAAATATCCCACCACCGATTAATATTCATTAGGAAATCTCTCTTGCTTGGATGTGCCTTCACCCTCAACCTGCATAAGATCCATAGATCTGTCCTCTCAAAATCATCTTCTTTTTTTTTTTCCACATTAAATCCAAACAAATTGCACGTTTAATTCTAAACTGGCTTGGTAATTTCGTGTATTTGGAATTGAGAATCCAAAATAATGTCTTTCATTCAACTATTTACCATCAACACTGTGTACAAGGGACACCAATTCAACATTTTTGGTGTCTAAAGTGTCAATAGCCACCTTTGAATTCATGCTTTTACTTGGAAGAATTGAAGAGCTGTGGTCAGCTCTAGGCACCAAAAACAGGAGCCAAAGTGGAGCAATCCTTAAAATGTTGCGGATCAAAACCGCCAACCAAATGTTATCAAACTTTGTTCTTGTGATCCTCAGAATGTGGAGAACAAAGCCACCACCCCATGATGCTGAGAGAAGTCCAACATTATCAATTGACATTAGGAGAGCAAAAAAAGTGCCTTCAATACCTGAGGGACAAAGCTTTGAGCTAAGCACAAGCATAGGCATCCACTTGAGCCTATTAGTCATTTGAGCTATGCTTTCAACAATCACAACAAAGAAATAATCTGGTATGCCAAACTTAAGGTTCAATCTCAAGACCAGAATCAGATCAAGCATCCCTGACAAGCCATAAATCAACTGAGTCCAGAATAGCAAGTTCCTGAATGCATAATCCTTTAGAGCATACTGGTATAGTATTGCACCTAAAAGTGCCCCCACTGAACTAATTGAAAATATAAAACCAACAGTCTCCTGTGTAAGAAAAATGGAACACAGAGGTTATTGGCATTTATGACTATTATATAATTAGAGTAATATTGCATTATAACAACAAATTATCCCACTATATGAGGTTGGCTACAATCGCTACATGGATCACACGACACTATAAAAACCCAAGTTTTAGAAATATTATTTAACCTGAGATCTCCCTTGATGAAGAGTAATATTACATTTAAGGAAATTTAATTCAGCATGGTAGAATAATGCTATAAATAACCACAAAGATTCAATAACTCATTTATCCTATCAGGTTAACAATTATAATCAGATATAAAAAAAGAAATCTAGGGTACATACATAACAGGGAAACAAACCTGTGTTACTTAAATAAGAGATTTTTGGCTAACTTTTCTGTTTTTCTATGCTCTCTTATTTGGAAAATAACCATGTTATTATGTACCAGATATCGCAGAGTAATTCAAAGTGTTAACTCATGTGTGTTTATTGGTTAACTTTGTTAGGTATATAATTAGTTTAGTTTTACTTATAAGTGGTTAACACTAGTTGTTAAAGTGGTTAACTAGTAGTTTCTGTTATGCTATTTGATATAAGTGACCTGTGTATAAATACCTATTGTGTAATCAATAAGATTTTTTTTTTTTCATTCCTCTCATTTTCTCTCTAGAGTGTGTGTTCTTCCCCTCCTCCCCAACACCAGAGTCCATCTCATGCTAAGGTGGGTGGAGAGATAGTCGGATTTAGTAGTGGAGTAGGTGGAATTTCTTCCTTCACCTCATTATTGGAAGCAAAAACAAGTGAATAATTATGATGTTGAATTTGAAATCAAGTGCCTTTTTGTCTTGCATTAAATGAGTGGAGGAAAATATTTCCATTTGCTGTAAAGTAAGAATTTCTAAGGTGGGATTATAAAAATGGATCCCATCTGCATTGGTATTGCCTCTCCTCACCTAGACACGAGGGAATATTGTCACATTGACAAGTATGCTACTTTTACACATCAGATAGGAAGGAGTCATGAAATCCACGTAGAAGGGAAGATAAAATCTACTAAATCTCCAATTGTTTGGATAAGTTTCTTCATAAATCTTTATAAGAGAAGAGAATAATAAAGAAAAATGAAAATATTTGTCGAGAAGTGCAAAATTGTATTCATACAATCTTCCTTGTGCATTTTGATTAATTGGGTTGTTTCTTTATAGATTCCAGTTGGCAGGTTTTGTAGATGTGTTTCCAGACATTTCTTTAACATGTTATTTAAGAAAAACAGTTCTTTAAATTCTATGAATTTTTTTAGAATACTCTTTTCTTTAATATTATTGAAGAAAATTTCGGATTGTCCAGTATTCCAACAATCAATAAACCAAGATTTGAGAAGCTTCTATGATA
Source organism: Glycine latifolia (assembly GCA_013407115.1). Taxonomy (NCBI): domain Eukaryota; kingdom Viridiplantae; phylum Streptophyta; class Magnoliopsida; order Fabales; family Fabaceae; genus Glycine; species Glycine latifolia. The sequence continues at coordinate 12,402,157 of CM023954.1, forward strand.
AGTTAAAGTTAGCCTTTTGGAGAAGTTAAAATCATTTAGTTTCACCAAAAAATTGATTTTAACTTATCCATAAGCAAATTTTAGCTTAGAGAGAAGGCAAAGCTTAATTCATTTTTCCTTATTTTTTTATTCCTATAATTACTTAGGAAGAAGTTTATCCAAATATCCAACAATAACATTGATCAATTAAACCAAATACTACCTGAGAGAAAGATGGTCCACCCTGTGAGTCTGTATACCAATAAAACATTCCTTCACGAATATCCAAACTCAATGCAAGGGATAAATACATGTATAAACAAGGCCCCCATACATCTTCACTCCTCAATGTAGTCCACATAGCCTTGCCAGCATCAATAAAATTTTGTTTCACCTAGAGACACAACATGGAAAATCAGATTATGCATGTATTAGGACAATGGAAATGACATAAGCTAGTTATACCTGTGTGTAAGATGTGTTGTGCATACGAGGCTCATAAAGCAGAAAACCAATCGAAATTACAAGTCCAGCTGGGATAGTCATCAGACCAAACACCCCCTTTGAGGAAAAATGCTCTCTTAGTAAAATACAAGTAATGAAGCACATAAAAGACAAGGAAAATTTTGCATGTTTTAGGGGGAATAGTTTTCAAAGGCTAACCATAGGGCCTAGAAGGTGAACAAAGATACCACTAATGAAGTAACCAAATAGTGATCCAACAGAAGAACTGAAGGCACATAAACTTTGCATGTCAGCAGCAAGTGAGGGTTGAGAGATACTGTTCTGTGCCACACAAGCATCAATGGTCACATCTGCTATTGCCACCCCAGCACTCCCAGCTGTTAATGCCAAAAGGGCCAACACAAGATGCAGGTTTTCATGCAAAGATAACAAAAGCATGGCAATCACTCCTATGAAACCTGTAACCGTCAAAGAGGGGCAAAAAGTCAAACTATGTTACTGAAGCAATTTCTGAAGCTCTTCACCAACACTTACTTGTAGGCATTATTATGATATGATAAAATACAAAGTTAATCCTCAATAAGAAACTCATAAAATACAAAAATTCTTGGCTGTAACCCTTCAAAGGTTGTTGGAAGAAAAGCTAATTATACTCATGCTTGATAACATTGTATCGAAGTAAAAGTAAAAAATTCATCTACCTAAAGATTGCTTCATGTCCAAGTTTCATCCCTTTTTAAGAGTATGATATGTCAAGAAGTAGTTACTTAGCTAGCATTTGAAAGAACTTTTACGGAGCTTATTTGGACTAATCTTATTATATAAACCCTTAAGCAGGTAGTTGGTTAAGCATACGAAAGTGGCTTGTGACTATAAGCTCCTTTAAGCTATATATTTCAATAAGCTTCATGGTAAAGCTTGTCATAATAAGCCATAAGCTCTCATGTAATGTAATCTGGGGGACAATACACGTGTGTAAACTGTTAATATAGTCCTTATAAGGCTTAGGCAATTTTTATCTTAAAAGTCAGTTTCATAGGTTTAAGTTAGACCCTAAACCCAATTTCTAAGATGATATCAAAACCTATTCTAGATTTGTTATCCGTTATTGGGTCACCTATATTTGTTCACGTTCTAGATGTTTATTCCTAACATGAGGGAGTCTTGTTATTAGGCAACAATCCCATATCAACTAAAGATGTGACTAATATAGTCCTTACTCCTTATAAGTTTGAGCAGTCCTCACTTTATAAGCCAATTTAATGGGGTTCAGTTCGGACCTAAGCCGAAATTTTAAGAAGGTATTAAAGGGGCATTGTTGTTGGACTACCTGCATTTGTCCATGCTCCAAATGTATAGTCTTACGTGTGAAGGGATGTTTTGAGATCTTACATCATCTAATGATAAATATGACCAATGTAATTCTTATAAGGCTTAGACAATCCTTATCTTACAAATCAATTTTGTAGGATAAATTTTGGTCCTAAAGCTGAAATTCCAAGATTTTCAAAAAGAAGAGCCTGTCATGCTTTGACAGCTTCATATGATGAGAAGCAGTTTATCCACTGATGCTAATACTTATATTATAGAAGTAATGTAGTCAATGTCAGAATGAAAACTCTATCAAGTGCACTGAGTCACTGAACAATATTCCACAACGTCTTAGGAATTAAAAGGAGATAGTGGCCCAGTTTTGAGACATTATCTCATACGTTTCAGCATACAAATATACCAACCCCAGATTTATAATAGCTTGCTTTAATAGCAGTTTCTTTGGTCTGCCTTAATTGCAGCCTCAAGGGAGTGTGTTTAGTCTCATATTGACTAAAGATATGATATGACCAAATTGCAGCCTCTTTGGACTACCTTAATTGCAGCCTTGATGGTGTGTTTAGTCTCACATCAACTACAGATTGACCAATGTTGTCCTTATAATAAGACTTAGACAATCATCATCTTACATGTCAGTTTTGTATTATGGAGTTAGACCTCAAGCCCTAATTTTAAAATGTTAGTATTAGAGTCTATCCTAAATCCGTTGTTGGGCACACTCGAAGGCCATAGTCTGTAGCCAGGAGTATGTTGGAAACCCACCTTAGTAGACATATGGCTTAAATGTAGTTTATAGGATCCAATAGTGAGTAGCTCACTTTGTAGAGTAAAGTGAATAATTTCAATCATTGATAAGAAAATCAATGGTTGATATTGGTTAATATTACTGACTTCGCCATTATTGACTTTAGAGAATCTAAAGCTTCCATTTAGTAAAGATATGACTTAAATATAAAAAAAACTTGGGCAATGCTCACCCCTCAGTCCCTCACCAATTCACTTTTCAGCCCCAAAAAGTCTATTCAAAATGGGTTAAGCCTAACTGAACCTTAAAATTAGCTCAAAGAGGGAGGATTGTCCAAACTTTATAAGGAATATTTTGACCATATTCCTAGCCAACTAGAGAAATCTACCACTGCTGAACTTCCACTCTGTATACCGTGCTTACAAGCTACAGCATTAACAGTTTAGCATCCATTTAAGTTCTTTCAATTTATAAAGATCCAGGAAAAGTGGAAAACATACAGAAATAAAGAGTACAAGGGAAAATAGAGCTGCACAATATTTAACAAATTACAAAATTTCCCTCCTAAAACAATAATTGAGTTGAAATATATGAACCTATCTGAACTTAGGAAGATCAAAGATGTGCACAATGCATCACATACCAGCAAAAATGAAATAAGGTCGCCTGCGATACCCGAAAAATGGGAGAACATCAGTGAGAAGACCCCAAAGAGGCTTCACAATCCAAGGAATGGATGTGATTCCTTTATAAACCTGAGCTTCAGATGGCTGTACCTTCTGAACATCTTTCATGTAATACTTAGTCCCAACTTCAGCAAGAGCTCCACCAAGTCCCTGGCTTATTCCATAAACAATCACCACCCCAAACACAAAGCTCCAATGCATTTCCCTAGAAAGCATGCTAAACCAATTTATTGGGATGCAAAAACAGTCCCAAACCCCCTTTTTGGGTTCATTTTCCTCTATAGATTCACCACATGGATCTTCCTTATTTTCCTCCTCCATTAGCACACACCTTTGAAACACCCTTCACAGCAAAGATTTCAGATTTTCAATCAGCATGAAAGAAAATCCTCCAAAAATTTGTTCTTTGACTTCTATCTGGTACTCGTGATTGGAATCTAAATCTAACACTAACAGGTCTGAGATCAATTTTTTTCTTCTTCCTGATTTCAGTTTCCGACAAATAACATAAAGAAGGGTGACAAGTAGTTAACAATTAGCTGGACCAGTAGCTAGTTGGAAAAAGAAACAAAGAGAAGAATACAAATGAAGGGAAATGAAACCAATGATATGAATGGAAATTAACACGACTTGGTTCTTCCCTTGTGGTTCTGTTTCTATTGGTGAAATCTTAAAAGAGACTAAAGCACAAGTCAATGTTAACCTTTTAAGATAACAAATGGGTATTCCTTAATCTGATTATTCCCATGCTCGACCAATCATACTAGAAAACGTCAAAATTTAAATTTTGTTTCTCTATTTTCCCTCTTTTAATGTTTCTTTCTTTTTCCCTTTTATTAAGGTTTTGAGCATCCAATCAAACAGCAAAATCAAGAAACTTCGCTGAGGCTTTACAATCACAATTTTCTTAACATTGTTTTTTCTTTACATGTCGATTTTCTAAAAATTATTGTTTATGGTGAAATATTGTAATAATTTTAAGGTTTAAAGATATTTTCAATTTTATATTTTTCAATTTCATTTGGTAAAAAATAATTTCATTTTAATCCTTATAAAATATATATATTTTATTTTTGTTCTTAAAGTATTTTAAATATTTCATTTAGTATTTAAAGTATTTTCTTTATTATTCAAAATACTATTTAAAATGTCTATATTTGTAGGGATTAAAATAAAATAAAAAACGTTAAATTAGAAGAAAAAATATATGTTTGATAATTATTAATTAAAGAGGAAAAAATAAAAGTTTTGTTAATTTTGTGATCGTAGAGCTATGGCATTGGTGGAGACAGTGGAAGTGGATCCCCACATGGGTAGGATCTTATTGCCACCTTCGTGACGCTGTGGATTGTTAGCTGTTGACTAAACTCAGCTCACTGTCCAAAAAGCGGAAGGGACCGAAGCCAGATCTATTGGTCCATTCCAAAAGTTTGCAGAGTGCGAAAGCAAAAGATGGGTTGGTTTAATTGATTCAAAATAAAAATGAAATTAAACAATTTTATTTTTATTAGTTAATAAAATTTAGATGATTATCTTATTTTAAATTTTGTTATTAATATTGTAGTTTTCACATTTAATCTATTATCTTTAATTTTTTCATATTATTTATGTATAAAATTAAAATTTTATAATTGTTAATTAAAAGTTAAAGATTAACATTATACTAAAATACATAAATATATATAATAAAATTATAAAAGTTAAAATTATAGTTATAATTGGAGATAAATAGTATTCTGGAAGTAATCTAGCGATAAATAATTGGAGATATTATTTTGACCCGAATTAGTAAGAAACGAGTAAGTTAAGCCGATAATTCTTGATCCTCAAACTAAGATGTTGGCTTTCTTGGCAAAGAATCAAGGAAGGGCACATTATAAGCATGGTCCTAGGACAAAAGCGTGTGCCCTAGTCGATGATAGTTGGAAGACACATGTGATAGTTGGCTAACTGATTTTCTCGCCTAAAGCATGGTATAAAGGGCACGAATTGCTAGTAAGCAACTAACTCTAATTCACTTTCTTACTCAACCTAAAATCCCTACTAACTTGAGCATTAGAGTGTTTGTAGGTGTAACATCCCGGGCGCTGACGAGGGCGGGGAGTGATCGCCGGTGCAATAAGGCACGGACAAGGAGCGGCTCCTGGCAGGCTTCCAGCGGAAGGGGTGCATGAATGAATCGAATACACACCCAAACGAGAGGGATCCAGAGGCTGTGCAGGTATGGGACTGTACAGTTGAGGATAACTTAAAAGATTTAATAGGTACTACCTATACCAACAAGGTGTATCTACTTTTCGGTAGTCCATAACTTAAGAACTCCACAGTTAAGCGTGCTTGACTTGGAGCAATTCTGGGATGGGTGACCCCTTGGGAAGTTTCTCAGGAAGTGTGTGAGTGAGGACAAAGCACACTGAAAAGTCTTGTGTTGGTATGTGGGGATAATCGTTGATCCTACAAGTGGTCAGACGTTACAAGTGGTATCAGAGCAGGGCCTCTCTACCAGTACGGTGTGGTTCGAGGATGAACCAGGCGGAAGCTGGTGTGCATGTAACATCCCGGGTGCTGACGAGGGCGGGGAGTGATCGCCGGTGCAATAAGGCACGGACAAGGAGCGGCTCCTGGCAGGCTTCCAGCGGAAGGGGTACATGAATGAATCGAATACACATCCGAACGAGAGGGATCCAGAGGCTGTGCAGGTATGGGACTGTACAGTTGATGATAACTTAAAGGATTTAATAGGTACTACCTATACCAACAAGGTGCATCTACTTTTCGGTAGCCCATAACTTAAGAACTCCACAGTTAAGCGTGCTTGACTTGGAGCAATTCTGGGATGGGTGACCTCCTGGGAAGTTTCTCAGGAAGTGTGTGAGTGAGGACAAAGCACACTGAAAAGTCTTGTGTTGGTATGTGGGGACAGTCGTTGATCCTACAAGTGGCCAGACAACATTGGAGCTAGAAGGAGGGCTCATTATGTTGACTTTTCAAAGAATCAGTTTAAGATGGTAGAAACGCAAAACCAGAGAGCTTCGTCTGTGGCACATCGATTGTCTCTAGTCATTGCTGAGGCAGTATTCTTCGGAGTTTGCATGGGTGAAGAAGCTATGGTCACACCAACTGATAAAGCTCTAAGTTTGTAGGCATTGTAAGGTCTCGGGTGGCCACGTGGCATTTAAGGTAATAATAATAATGATTGCAAATTAATTAGGGCGGTAATTATGATAATGAGGGTTACGAGAAGAGCTCGGATAAGAAAGGAGTGTAGATAACATTCCCTAGGTCCGGGTTCGTATGACCGGGATGTTATACAGTGAGTGTAGCTTTGAACTCGGAGGAGAAAGGGGTGTGAATAGCGCCTTAGACTGGAGGTAGTGTGTAATGGACCGAGGTATGAGACTGAGGTCACCCCTATTTATACAGCTCGGCAGTGGGTGCTTCCACAGGCTTATGCTGTGCACGTGACCCATTACAACTGCCAAGATATTTTAGTGATTGATTGATTTCAGTGACGTACACTGGTACAGAGGATGTATATAAGTAAAGTAAAGGTCATTTCCCACCTAACCCATCAATCTCTCTCCTTCTTTACACTTTCTCCTTTAACGAGAGAAAAAAGCTGTGAGTCTTGAGAGGAGAAAATCATTGAAGGACTTGCTAGCTTGGGGGAAAAGCACAGGTAAGAGTCCTTAACCTCTTATTGTTAGGGGTTGTGGGTTAGGGTGCGATTATGGCTTTTCAGATGTTGAAGGTCACCTGTTGTGTGACTGTTTTCTGTATCTGGAAAGAAGTTGAACTTCTTTACATGCAAGAGTAGAGAGCTGTGATTAATCTCTTGCATGCGTGAATGTAGGTGAACACACTGAGAATCGTGGTGCCTGAAACCGCGAAAGCGAAGGAGACAGTGCAGAGCTTCAAGCAGGTAAGCTCCCTGTCCTAGAAGCCATTCCTCGACGGCGTTCCACCATGCTCTGAGGGAGTAATGGTTACTGTATGACTGATGCATGTATTAAAATTGTGTTTTATTGCTTTGAGAACATGTATATGATTTGCACTCTGTTGATTATTGTGATTGTGTGAGATTCTCTGGCCAGTAGAATAGACAAAATATGGACTTCCCATAGAGCCAAAGTGATGTGGAACAACTCTATGTGGTCAATTAGAAAACCCTGAGAGAGAATGTCCAAGACGTTGGATGAACCTCTCTTGGAAGTGCCATATACGTCCTGTAGAACTCGAAGGGAGTATGCCCATTAAGTTGGAGAGCTTCCTACGGGGTGTCTACCAGAAGTCCTGAGTGTTGTGCCCATTAAGTTGGATGATCTTCTCTCGTATGATCCGTGTGATTGTATACATGTTATATTGATGAGAGCCGGAATGGCTAGAGCCGGAAGGGCTAAAAGCCGGAATGGCTAGAGCCAGAATGGCTAGATATATGTATGCATGTTTTAATACTTGTATCTTGGAAGTGAACCCGGGGAAGGAAAGGCCTTCCAGAACCCGGAGTTTACTGAGATGTTTATCTCACCCCGGTTAGGGGTTATTTATGTGTTGCAGGTGCTGAGCACAGGGAAGACCGTGGATCCCGGGGCAAGAGGCCCGAGTAGCAAGGCTGTCTGAGGAATTCCGGACCATGAGCCGAGCCGGGATGGGTTCATTGTGGAACCGCTATTTTGGGGCACGCCGGTTCTTCCGTTATATATTTTGTTGTATAACCCGGCATTGTAATATGAATGTGCCCGGCCTTGTTGATGAGCTCGGCCTTAGGGGCGATTAAGTTAAATGTACTATGCACAATGTACAAGACTGAGTTGTATATATAATGCCGACGTGTGCGGACGTCGTTCTTTTGAGCTTCCGGATTAATTGTTATTAATTTATTTGCTGCGCTTTATGATCGTATTTGAATGTTAATACGCCGGATGCATACGGGGTGTTACAGGCATCTCCTCATCAGATCCATAAGGAGGAGGAAATTGCCTGCTCATTGCGAATCATGAAGAGTATAATTGAATAATAGAACCAGAAGATGGAAAAACAACATCGCAAGATGGAGAAACAACGTAAGGTGATCAAGGAACTTAGGTTTGAGCATCTATAAAACAACAAAGGTAGATCTCGTAAAAAATGACGAGATTGTATGGATAGCAATGATTCATCAATAGATTCAAGCTTCCATTCGTCGAAAAGTCATTGCAAGTGGAAGAACTCACTAAAGACAAGACAATTCCATTCAATTTGTCATTTGTCAGGAATGTCCTGAAAGTTTGTGTGCCAAAGCAATTGCAACAACTCCCGACGATGGAACTCTATGACTGATCTACAGATCCTAATGATCATCTGTTAGAATTTGAGTCTGCCTTGTCCTATCACGGTGCAAACGGCTTACAAATGTGCAAAACATTTATGTTATCACTCAAACAAGTAGCATTGAAGTGGTTTCAAGCGCTCCCGAGAAACTTTATAAGCTCATGGAGTGATCTGCGCATGAAGGTTTCACTCTGCCTTTGCGACTAGAAAGGAAAGATAAAAAAACATAAGCAGATATGAAGAAAATTAAGCAAGGAGTATATGAACCTTTAAGAGAGTATATAGTTTGGTTTAATCGAGATTATATAGTGCGGGAGGGTACATTGTTTCACGTTTCCATATCGAAAACACTCTGCTTATTGTGGAAAAGTTTTGAAAAAGGCAGAGAAGTATATCAACTATTAGAACGTGTTGGAAGTAGGAAAAATGTTGCAAATGGACTCTAAGAAAGTAAAGCAGTTTGATGATAATTTCCTAACCAATATGGTGAAAAATGACGATTAAAAAAGGAAAAAAGTTTCGATTCAAAGAGAAACTCCAAGTTCAAACATTATACTCCTTTAAATGCCTCTAGAAGCCATATTTTGAATGAATTTCTTGAAGTGGAGTTCAAGCAAGCTAGTATGGATAATCCTAGACCGATAAGGGTTCACTCAAGTACCAATCCTAAGAAGTATTGCCACTTTCATAAGGAAATTGGACACGAAATCGAGGAGTTCAGGAACTTGGCTAAAGCAATTGAAAATTTCATTCAACAAGGACAACTGGAAAGATTTGTTAAAGATACTAGTGCCTATCCTAGATGACTAGGAAAGAGATACAGGAGGGAAGGCAGATGGAAATCCTGCGAAATGGAAGAGATGCTTACCCTCCCCTAGAAGGTTATTGCATTCATCTTCATAGGCAAAATTCAAAGATGTTATCCACTCAATAAAGAGAAAATCTTCGAAAAAGTCTCCAAAGAGACGCTCACCCTCCCTGAGAAGGTGAACGAAGCACGAACAAGAAGTCGAGAACGAAGCACCTCACGACCTCAGTCACGCCGCCGAGTCAATCACGAGGTGTAGAGGTCGTGACACCATGAGCCCGTGACGAACAAGTGCTGGACGGAGCACGAACGAACGGACGAGCGCCGATGAGCTGAAGCTGTAACCCCGTGACAAGGTGTAGAGGTCGAACTTCAAAGACGAGGTACAAGAGGACAAAGACAAAAGCTCTCTTCCTCTCTGAGTCTCTCACTCTCTTCACGTCTTCACTTCTCAACCTCTGCCCTCTGTCGTTCTCAACCACTCAATTCAACGAGACAACAATAATATCTTTTGAAATCTGAATATTTTATTATTTTTAATATATCAGCATTGGTAGGTTGTGTGCCTGTGTAGGTAGCGTGCTGTGTACCGTAATGGTTGGGATTGCATCAGCGGGCCAACAATCCGATGGGCTGGCCTGGCCCTAGCCCACATTTAGCCCGCATTTTTGTGGGTCGGGTTTGCCCCACCTGTTTAATCATTGTGGGTTGAAAATCTCAGCCCAACCACTTTTTTTCGTGGGCCAAATGGGTTGGCCCGCCGAACCAAGGCTCATTTTGCCATTCCTAGATGTCAATATCCCCTAGAGGAATGCACTTACCTTATTGGGATGATTTTGTAAGGGTGAGATATCTCCGTAAATTTCTCTTCAGTGGCCTTGGGTTCCCTTCTATTAAAAAAGTTGACTACCCTACTCCAGGATAAGTTCTAACTAGTAACAATTAATAAATGCTATGAGATGATCTATTTATATAAAAAAAATAATAAAATAGAAAAAGCATATGATAGAGTTCTAAGAAAAGTCTTATGGTAGACTCTTGAGAAGAAAAAGGTAGCATTAAAGTATGTTAATGCTATCAAGGATATGTATGATGGGGCTACCACATGTGTAAAAGCTTGTAATGGAGCATCAAGGTATTTCCCTATCACGGTAGGTGTCCACCAAGGTTCAACTCTTAGTCCTTATCTCTTTGCCTTAGTGATGGATGAACTAACAAAAGATATTCAAGAGGAAGTGTCGTGGTGTATGTTTTTTGCAGATGATATCGTGCTTATTGATGAGACCAAAGATGGTGTTAATAGGAAATTGGAATTGTGGAGAAACACTTTGGAGTCTAAAGGATTCATGATAAGTAAGAGCAAAACGGAGTATATGAAGTGTGAGTTTTCGCAGGTAAGAGATGGTGATCAAGACACAGTGCATCTACTTGGTCAAGAGGTACCCAAGAAAGATATTTTTAGATACTTGGGATCAATGTTGCAAAAAGGTGGTGAGATTGATGAGGATGTAAATCATAGAATTAGAGCAGGGTGGATGAAATGACGGAGTGCATCGGGATTTTTGTGTGACCGCAAAATTTCCCTTAAGCTAAAAGGAAAATTTTATAGAACAGCTATAAGACCGGCAATGCTATATGAAGGAAAATACTGGCCAACACAGAGGCAACATGAACATAAAATAGGGGTAGCAGAAATGAGGATGTTAAGGTGGATGTGTGGATATACGAAGATGAGTAAGATAAGAAATAAGGATATTCGACGAAAGGTATCATTGGTATCGGTATGTGAAAAGACGAGGGAGCATTGATTGAGGTGGGTTGGGCATGTTATGAGACGGCCACTGGATGCTTCCGTAAGAACAAAAGTTTGTTACCAAGAGCTCGACACAAAGAGAGGTAGAGATCAACCGAAACTTACCTGGGGAAAGGTTGTGAAACAATACCTAATGGAGTGAGATATAGATTGGTGGACAGTATGTCTTAAGACGGAGTGGAGAAAAGCTATAAGCTTGGTAGAGGGTTAAACTCGTTAATAGTTCTATGTTTCAGTCGTTCCCCTTGTTTTAGTCATTTTCTTCCTCTTTTCTCCCTTCTTCCTTTCACCCTTCGTTTATTTTAAGTTTTTTTTTCTCTCGTTTGTCTTATTTTTTATTTATCATTGGGTTCATCTACCACCAACCCTAATTAACTTGGGTTAAAGGTGTTTCTTGATGTTGATGTTGAAATAAAACAGAAAGAAATAAAATAAAATATTCTTTAAATGGACAAAAACAAAACGTCATCCCGTGGCACTCATAATATAATAATAGTATTACATGTACTTTGACATGATTCAATAGTTCCATATGATATATTTGAAATAGAATAAAATTTCATATTTTTTATTAAATAAATTTTTCTTGAAACAAAAACTAGTTATTGTTGTTATACTTAAAAAAATAAAATACGTAACAAAACATTTATTACGATATGTAAATAATATCTATAATATTTCTATATTTTATATCACACTTATTATTCTATGCTACATATTCCTATTACGTAACTCATTATATGTTTAAAAGTTGTATATATTACCTTTTATAATTTGACACATCAAATACAATCGACATCTAGTTGTGAAAAAATATTTTCAAGATAAAAATTGTACAATTAATCAGATATTATTGTTATTAAGTAGATGAATGTTTTCTAAGAGACTAAAATTTATTTTGTTAGTCTTTGTATTTTGAGGATTAGTCTCATAATTTTTAGATACGAAAATATCTTACCTTTAACAATTTTTTTTATAACACTATGTAAATGGTGTGAAAAACATATGAAACTTAACAAATAATAATGTCATCATTGTTGCAACGAAGATATGGCAAATTTTTAAAAATAATACAATTTAATTATTTAATTAGGAAAAGGGGG
>CM023954.1:12419397-12436768 GCA_013407115.1 Glycine latifolia
AGTTAAATGGACTTACTTGTCGGCAGCGCTACGATTTCGGCAGGGCTTCGCTTCAGACAATTCAGCACCCAAAATCTAGAGAGAAGGTAGACCTAATTCTAGAGAGAAGGCGCGAAATGGCAAATGTCATTTTCAAGGGTAATATATAGGCATCAGGGCACCCTAACACGCCTAGCCAGGGCGTGTTTAAACACGCCTAGGCAGGGCGTGTTTGGTGATCCCAAATGCCTAATTTTTGTTAAAATCGCCCCCTTTTCCTAATTAAATAATTAAATTATATTATTTTTAAAAATTTGCCACGAAGATATTAAAAAATAATACAGAGAAATGTAATCTCGTAAGATTATAATTTGAATGTAATGCAAACAGAATCCAAATAATATGGGGGTGATAAAGGATAAGGGCATGTTTGATTGTGCGTCCAATATGGTGTCGCATGAATTTCAAGACATATTTAATGGTCCAACACAGATTGAATGCAAAAAAAAGAGTCTAAATGTTTTTGCCAACATTTGTTTGCAAATGTAAACTGTTACGCAAACATATCCTAAATCTTTAAAAAGTAACAAATCATTAATTAATTAATTTGTAAAAGTTGTTTCATATTAATTTTTTAAAAAGGTGATTATTTATTTATATATAAGTTAATTTTCTTTCATGAAAAAAATATTTTATTTCTCTTATAAATGTTATGAAGAAATTTATTCAAACATAATCAGCGTCTAAACTTATCTCAAACACGATTTTTATTTTGTTGAAGATAACCGTAAATGGAAAAGAAAAAAAACTTTGACTTGATTAGGTCATTACTGATTAGGTGGTAGTTCACCTAACTTGGTTCCCTTTTTTTAATTACTTCTTCCCAGGACTGTCTTAACTCTCATGTCATGGTTTTATTAATCATAGTTATTGTCGAGCCATGTTGTTGCCAGTTAAAAGCAGCTCATAGTATTAGGGTTTTTTTTCCCTGAATAGCTCATAATATTAGGTAAGCATTAGTAAATTGGGAGAAACAGGGAATCCATCCAAAAATTGTTCTTTTTAATACATTATTAAGTTTTATCCTATGTTCTAGGAAACGTCATTCTTATATAAATAAATGTTAATTTAGACACTTAGCTTTCAATTAGTTTATTGTGCTATTTTTTTAATATTCTTTCTAGAAAACATCGAGGTTCTTTGTTTTACAAAAAAATAATTTGAATAATATATATACATATATATATATATACACTAGCATCATCAAGAATTAAATGTCAAGATTCATATTTTTTTAATCATAATATTAGCATATAATATTTATCAATTTTACTAATAATGAATATTTATTATTTTTAATAGAAGGTTTATCCTTTCAAATACATTTTTTCATTGACAACATTTTAATTCAAATCTTATTGAAAGGGACTGAACTTAGTTAACTTGGATAAATAATTTATTAATAATGTCAAGATTTATATAAACATTAACTAAGATCTTTTAAGCATATATTTCTATATCTGATTCTAGTATTCATCTATGTGATAACAAAAATAAAATAAAATAGAAGTACTCCTAGCCATTGACGCCTGGCCATATGGATTTCACTCTATCACACTTAGGTGGATAAAATCTTTTCTTTTTTCTTTCTTTCACATACCTTTATCTTCTTTCACTAAAAGGAAAAGGAAGAGACTTCATTCACTTGGACTTAATTTTTCACTACATTAATTCACTAATTGGATTAAGTATTGATACTTATAAAAAAATGTTATTTGTTCCTACAATGCTTTGAAATGATCTTTATGCTTTTAACTTCAAAATTTTCTACCACTCCCTCTTTCCTCTTCCTTTCTCCTCTATTTGTGCCCCCACCTCCTTTCTCCCATAAAACACACAAGATCCCATTTCCTTCTCCTTCCATGAAAAAACTCTTCCCTTCCCCAAAACATGGGATCCTCTTCCAAAAACGCTTCCTCCTCCTTCGTTCCCCCCCTTCAGCACCCTTTCTGTAACGACCCCGTATGCATCCGGTTCATTATCATTATAATATAGTCTTAAACGCACAATTACTTAATAAACTTAAGTAAGCATGGAAGCATATAAATAAAAAAGACGTCATCTTACGTCATACAACACAACTAAAACATTATGTATGGAATATAGATATACATCCCGACACCCGGGTTCTGTTCCAAAAGTACATCATAAAACAAACTCATACCGGGTTACAAAAGTACAACAAAAATTGAGTCAACAGAATCGTAAAAGACCGCCTTCCAAAATTCGCTTCCTTGAACCCGGCCTCGGTCTCTTGTCCAGGATTCTCAAATAATAGCCAACCTGGCCTCGGCCTCGGCCTACCCGGCCTGTCAATTGAGATCCACCGAACAACCCCTACTCGGGTCTCTTACCTCGGACCTCGTCCCCCACTCTTTGACTATCACCTGCAATAAATATAATCCCCAACCGGGGTGAGATACAATCTCAGTAAACTCAGGGTTCTTGGAGACTCACCTCCCCCTGGTTCACTTCCACAGTACATAACATTTAAATAGGTGTTACAATAACATAGCCAACCCGACCTTTAATAAAATAATACATGTACATAACCACATCAACATACCATTCCATCACCAATATGCAATTTAGCCAGCCAGTGTAGATATCATACCCAATTGCATATAAGATATACAAGTTAGACAGCCAGTACACCTTTAGTGCACTCTTGTATATCTTCCAGTGTACTCCACGTACACATCACGTATCCCCGCCTGAGGTCCCAGACCCCAGACTCCACGTGATAATTCCACCAATGCGCCCTTCCAGCACAGACATGCACAGATGTATATATCCAAATATACAACTTAGCCAACCAGTGCACATCTCTATTACATGTATGTTTTAAATCAAAAGCAATAACATACAATGTAAATACACGCACCATGGTATCCAAGAACCATCACTCCCCAGGAATATGGTGAAACACAATCAAGGGAACCAACTCCCAAGAACAGAGAGCTTACCTTCTCTGATTCCAGTACCTATCCTCTCAGCCGCGTGTTTACTGCCACCGATATCTTCTTTATCAAGCCCTTAAAAACAACAAGGAAGACTAGAGGACATCTTTTCCAAGCTTAGATATCCTTAACGTGCCTTCTATCTCTTAAAGGTTGAAACTTTAACTTCCTTTGGAGAAATGACCTCCTCGCCTGATGGTTTTCACCACTAACAAAGGGTGGAAACTAGTTTATATGGTGATACTCTTCAATCCTTACGTTGGATGTGAAGGTTTTTAAGTTAAGAAAAGGTTATCTAGGAAGCTTTTCTCACTACAACAATGGAGGAAATAAGATATGAGAGAGAAAGTGTTTTTAGCAGAGGCGGTGGGAATTAGGTTACTACAAAATATCTCACTCGTGCATATCTTATATAGCCTAAAAGTTGACACGCGTCGTATAGTAATATGAGAACATTCCCGCATCAAAACACAAGCAAAGAGTCAACACGTGTCACCTGTATAAAGTGACTATGCAGAGATATTTGACTGCCGAGTTAGGTATATTGTTTTGGCAAGTCTGTGTTATATCTCATATACATGTTATGTGTGACTCCCGGGTTCTCTAACCCTACTGACGTTGCCGGCTTCTCATCCTATTACAAATGCTGCCGGGTTGGATTTATATATATATATATATATATATATATATATATATATATATATATATATATATATATATATATATATTGAGTGCAACCTTACTACCACATCTCGGGTTCCTGTGCACTCATTCCAACCACAAAACTAAGTCCGGGTTAAACAGCAAGTACGGACTATTTAATTGATTATGAATGTCTATGAAATCGATTGCATAAGAACCCGTCCTTGATACAATAATATGTTCAAGGTTCCGCCTTTCTCCGACCTCATCCGAGATAACAAATCAGTAATACATCCGAGATCACTCGAGCTTATCCGAGATCACAACTCAGACCTCAAAGAAAAGGAAGACACGAGCTCTACCGAGATCACTACTTGGTCTCTCAAGGAAACAGGAATATACGAGCTCAGCCGAGTTCGTTACCCGGTCCCTCTTTCCCTCCTTGTCTGGGTTCTTTTTTATACAACAACGTTATTCTCAAAAGTGATATGTATATGTATATACCACTTATGTGGCAATAACCCGGTCATATACCAACCCGGTCTTCCTATAATACTACCATACCACACAACCTCGGATTTGAAAAGGTGCTATCTACACCCTTTTTTTTTCCAAGTTCCAGAATACACCCCCCTTCTGTGACAACCCGGTTTTGAAGAGATGTTATCCACACCCTCTTCTTATCCGAGTTCCAAAATACACCCCATTATGCGACAACCCGATCGTACAAACCCGGATTATCGCAAGGTCATTATATTCACCCCCCGTAAAAGAATTTTGACCCCAAAATTATAACCATACCTGCCAAATAACTCGGGGTATAGTTGCATCAGCTCTTGTTCTCGCTCCCATGTCGCTTCCTCCGGAGTCCTCCCTTCCCATAATACTTTGACTATAGGAATAGTCTTACTTCGTATTTTCTTCTTCATCCTATCAAGAATCTGAGATGGTCGGGTAAGACAAGTCAGGTTTTTTCTGATCTGAACGGAATTAGGTTCTACCACATGCGATGGATCAGACACGTATTTCCTCAACTGAGATACGTGAAAGATATCATGCAACCCGGACAATTGGGGAGGCAAAGCTAGCCTGTAATCCACTAGTCCTATTCTCTGACGAATTTGGTAAGGACCGATGAATCTCGGACTCAGCTTCCTCACACCCAATGCTCGTCCAACCCTAGTTACTGGAGATAACCTCAGAAACACATGAAAGGCAAATTATGTTGTGAAGGAACCACTAGCCACTAGATGGAAGGCAATGAGAGGTATCAGGTGTGCCCTTCCAGTCAGGGAGAGATTGGATGACCTACAAATGGATGTTTTCATCTGGTGTCCATATAAGGAGCATAGATGGGTGAGCCCTTTCACACAAGTGACTCTTTTCTCTAGCTTCATAAGATGTGGGACTGACATGAAGCCTTATCGTTTGGAGAAGGTGCTAAGGAAATTTGGCCATGTACAGATTCCTACCAGAAACCTCCTCGTCCTTTATATAAGCTATGTGAATAGTTGTGGATGTAGTGGCAACAACATATCACAATGTTGTGCCACCTCAGGGTCTTGGGCTTGCACCTCTGACTATCTTCCTTGGTTTTATTATGTCATTTTGCCGGAGAAGGGACAAATACCATGTGGTTCTATACATTTATTGCCCATCCCACGAAAGCCACAACCAGGGTCGCCATTATCAAACTACGTACTAGGTGAAGACTACTCTTGTCAGGTAATACAAATAGAATTTTATTGTGTTTTTTTCTCTAAATTGTCATAGAAAAAATAGTTACTAATTGTAATTGCTAGTGTGCAAGATTGATTTTGGATGGAATTAAGAGCTAAGCAGAGCTTGTTGGTCCTCAGAGCTATACTAGAGGGCACGAGTCATCATCAGGTCATATGACAAACTTTTCAATTGTTGCGGAATGACTTAGCAATTGGGTGCAACTCAGACACTCATAGAACCAAGAAGAGGGATGTCAAGGATGTTGTCAAGGGTGGCAAAGGCGGTTGATTATTGTATTATTATTATTATTGTTGTTGTTGTAGTTGTATTAGACACATATTATTATTTAAAAAAAGACTACATAGATTTATCACGCATCAGAGCAATGATCTCATTAACAGATCTTGGTTTCCTTGGTTTACACAATAGGGCAAGTATTTCATCTAGAGACCGGTCAAACGTTGCATTCAACTCAATTGGACCTTTACTACTTAATTATAAAAAGGTGAAAGACATTTTTCCCACATCATCGTTGTGTTTAGGCTCCACACGCTCGTATTCAACACAACTATCACCTATGTAAATAGGTTGACGATAAAAAGGTCCATAATTGTTTTCTTTAAAACATCAAGCAACATGTTCTCACTTATTGTGATGGCTTTAGGACCACTAGGACAATCAAACAATACTCCTTCAAATGATGAAATCATGTCACCATCACCATACATATTAACATATACCCTATCCATGTTTTCAACAATATGGTGAATATCAAACAAAGATATTGAGTTCCATCAAACTCCTACTGCCATTTATATTAGATGAGCTACTGCTCTCTCATGAGCCATAATAATGGTTGAGATCGCACCAACAAAATAAACAATTTAGATTGTGTCTATATTTAATATGGTTGGTATGCATATAAGAAAAAAGTAGCGTTCGATTAATACATATCATAAAAAACAGTGTGCACAGTCAATTATTGTAGTATTCAATCAATAGAAAACACAAAATGTGTTTTTTTCTTTCAAACTTTTATAAAACAGTACAACATAATTGTGATATCGTTATTATTTTTCCTGACTGAAGGAGGTCCATTGCAAGCTAAAGGTCTAGAAGGAGAGTTTGAAGCACTTCCTTTGGTGAGCTTTAAAGGGCCCACGACAAGAGCTAGAACCCAAGCACTTCAAGACCACATCAAGGCTAACTTGGACAAGGAAGAGGAAGCACACCAACTTAAGGATAAGAAGGGTTGGGTTTTAATGTCTCAAGTTCAATTAAATTCAGCACTTGTTAGAAGCAAAAGTAGAAACAATAAAAAGGATTTTTAGAGCAATTGTGTAAAGATGTGTAGGAGCACTTGTGTGTAATTTGTATAGCAACTTAGTAAATTAGTTGGCTGCACTTAGAAGCTAAAATACTACACCCTTTCATGAATTTGGGACAGCCAAAAGTCACTTAGGGAAGCTTGCACCACAAGCTTCATTATGCCTACCTTAGGTTCCTTTAGTGTGCACTACAAGCTTCATTTCAATTTGCATTTTCCTTGTAATTTTGTGAGCTATATATGGCTGCCCAAAACTGATTGTAACTAACTTTGGTTCATTAATACAAATCTAAAATTTGTGTGAGAGTTTCTTTCTTGTTCTTATGCAAGAACTTCTTGAATTTTATCAATGACTTCTCAATGCTATTGTGGTGATTCTTCCTAGACTTATTGGAGAGCTTCTCCATGGTGTCTTCCACCTTCATCCCTAACCTTTCTTCCATCTTCCATTGTGGCAATTAAAAGCTTCCACCCATCCAAGGATTCACATGAAATGCTGGACAACTTTTGTGTTCTTGAAGTTTGCTTGAAGATTGAGTTTCATTACAAGGTAAATTTGGAAAATTTAATAGCTAATGGGTTCAGCCATACATCACTGACACCCCGAATAATGCAACGGGATTCATATTTCGTTGTGCCATCACAGTGTTCAGACCATAAAAACACCAAATGTATTTTTATTTTTTTTCAACTTAAAAAAAGTACGACAAATCATTATTTCGTTGTTATTTTTCCTATCACCCCAAATAGTGCAAACAAAATCCATATTCTTGTATGCGCTCAATCAATTATTACAATGTTTAGTCAATAAAAAATACCATATGTATTTTTTATATTTTTTCAATTTTTTAAAAAATAGTACCACAGAATCATGATTCAATTGTTATTTTTCTTATCACCTAAATAGTGAAACCAAATGAAAATTAAATTATAAGCTCATAATTCTTTTAAGTGATTAGATGATTTTAAATAGCCTTCTATTTTGATAATTTGTACATGATTGTATAGTCAACATTTAGTTATTTTTATTTATGTATTTTTGCTTATTTAGTGCCTAGGTTACTTCAATATAATTGGAAATTTTGCATGAATTCTATATTCAAATTTTATTGTCATCAATGTACACAAAAATAAACAAGGAATTGGGTTACCTGCTATGACACATTCAAATTTTATTTTCGTCATTGTACACTGTTGAATGAAAATTTGATAATTTACATTTCAATTATGTATTTTTTAAGTTAAATTTATGTAGATGAATATAAATTTTTTATTTTCCATTCAATAGTTGTGATTAGCTTGATTGAGTCAGACTTTAGATAACAAATCTCCTTTTTGATGTATGAATACGTGAATTTTCTAATCTTTCTTGAGTCAGACTTTAGATCACAAATCTCCTTTTTGAATGTTCAACATAATTGTATATTCAAAACTCAAATTTAATATCTTTCGTCTATATAGAATAACTCAACACCATTTTATTCAGGCACTCAGCACCATTTTATTCAGGCACTCAGCAATAGACTTACTAATTATTACTACTTATATAGGCTTGCTTAGTCTATAGAATATTTCTAGTTGTTGCTAATTTTATAGCTTAAAACTTGAGATCCTGTTTAGCACGGCTCTTTTCATGTCCTAAAACCCCATGTTTGTTTTTTTCGTTCATATGCTTTAACCCATCCAAAGATCTATGTTCTCAATTTGTTATACTTTTTTTACTATTGAATAAGATAAGTGGAAGTAATAATGACCAAGGACACTGAATAATGAATAGTGCCAAAGTTGGAGGGCCATCATTAAATCAAATCATATATAGAAAAAATAGCGCCCCCCTTCCCGCGTATCCAACATCACGCTTACCTATCTGTCCTAGCACTACTTTTCTTTTACTTGGATACCTCACCATTTCTTCATCTTTAAGCGTGTTCTTAACCTTTATATCCTTTTCTCTTTTTTAATGTTTTTGGGAGGCCCCATTTAAAGGAACATGATTTTTTTTTTTAATTCTGTAATACTTACCCTTTCATTATAATTATACCACCTGTCCTTATATGGTTGTTTTCTCCTGTTTTTAATTTTACAATAAAAATATTTTTTTTATAAATTTAAAAAATTAACTGCTAGCTATTACAAAAGTATAGATATACTTTATGTGACCACATCTTCCTTCCTGATACAGACAAGAGGACATACTGAGCTACTATTACTAAGCAAATGGCATGTTCTGAACTTTAAACACCAAATCTTGAATTATAAACAAGTGTTTATTTATATACGCCGGTGTAAAATATTTTTTTTACATGACACTATGAAGTAAATTCCTATTAAATAAACTGACAATACATATATAAATATAGGTGGAAGATTAAATGCGAGTCAGAAATAGTGAAATCCATTTTTCAACCCTTTGATTCCAAATTATCTTGCATGTTTGAATTTCAAGACATCTATACAGTGACATCTTGTCATCCTATTATGAATGATTGGCTTCAATATCAGATATTTATTAATCACATAGCAGCATTTTTCACTCAACCAGCAAACATAACTTAAAAGTTAGAGCGATTATATTTCTCACATCATCTTTAAAAGAATAAACTTGCCTTCAACAAAGCCCTTGTCTATTGTGCACCAAAGAAGCAACCCATTTAAGTAATCTGCACTCTCACAATAAAAGGCAGACATAATGCAATGTGCACATTGGATTATGAGTATTATTACAATGTTCTTGTTAGACACAGGAATCGGAGACAGCCATCAACATAATCACCTTTTTGCCCTTAACTTTCTTTTTCTCCACGCTTCACTTGGTGGAGACAGAAGAGTAATAATGGTTGTTGAACAACTTTGGTTAGCATCATTTTAAAGGGTTATGTACACCACTACCTGCAATTAAAGAATCTGAGTAAGCATGTTGTGAAAAAAATTGAAGGAGTTGAGTCACTTCTGGTTCCTTGTTCTTTGTATCAATGCTGCAAATGACATAACGACATGCAAATATTTAATTAGAACCAAATAAGCAACCTGGCTTCTCATTCCCATATCCGGCTTTTAGCAGTCTGAACCTTTAAGATGCATATTGCAAATAAATCTAGTTAACTGTGAACTGTGATTCTCCAAACCTGAGGGAAAATCAGAAGAAAATAAATTCCCTCGCCAAGCATCGAGCTGGTTTTCAATGGCTACAGAAAACACACATTATAATCCACATGTACTCACTTTACAATATAATCTTCTTTTCTAGCAACATCCAGCAATAGGAAGAAATAGGTCTCTTCCAGGGGAATTTGGCACGTGACTCAGGTCTTCATTTGCTTTATTGTGCAGAGTTTTTTGCACATAAAAAATCATGTAACACTCTGAAGCTCTGACTGTAGCCTCATCAACCACAGTTATCCAAGCATCATTGCATCTGTACCATTGATTCCTTACACGAACAAAAGAAACATAATGACCAGACTCGAGGGTCCCCGAATGTGTCACCACTGCAAAAATCTCGAACTCAGAAAAAATATCTGATTGATCACCCCCAAAAGTAAAAATTCTATTTCCATATCTGGCTCTGAGGATTGAGGAGGACAGATATGGAGTCATGTCTAAGGAAAATGGAAAGTGTAGGTAGCGATCTATTTTTCTTGAACACTTTTTAACAAAAGAGTGCTCAAATCGTTTTACATGCAAACTAAGTACTAATGGAAGCTTCCTAATAGACATTTGCTTCAACGAGTCCTGCCTTTCCTGACAATTCTGGCAGTAAAGTTTCTGGTCTGACCCCAATTTCTCTGGCCTTGTGAACAAATCTAAACAACCCGAAAGTGTAGACATACTGCCATCCTCATTTTGTTTGTTAAGGTTTTTACCCTTTTCTGTTGAAGAGACATTGGTATCCAAGTTAAGTGAAATGTCCACACAAGGGTCATAGGTTGTTGAGGTGAATCCACAGGCCATACAGGTAACATCTGATCTCAATAACCCGTAGAACACCTTATGAGCAATGCATTGACAGTCTCCATTACCTGTATACAACAAACATCATGCATTTGTGTACAACATAACAACTGAGCAATGTGACAAGACTACATTTTCTAAGAGAAAAAGTAGATACATACACACAATGTTTCCCAGACAGCAAAAAATTCAGAATGAACAATTTGGTATCAAAGTTGTTCATGTGTTCATAGACTGAACCTCCCAGCCAGTTAAATCAGCATTTTTTTAATTATTACTATTATTTTAGATAACGTACATCATTATGGAAAAGCTACAATTATAATACAAAGTAGCATCATGCATATAGGACAACAAAGTTGTAGGGAAACACCAAATCTCATCATTTAATTACCTTTGCTTCCATTCCTTGTTTTGCCCTCTTTCTCATGGATAGCATCTAACATTGAAATGAAAAACTCGTGAGCATCCTGCTGCTCATAACATGCTAAATTTGCTGAATGCTGCCACCAGCTTGAAACAAAAACAAAAAGTTTCACCATTCAAAAAGAAACAAGAATTTGAGCACCAAAGCAACAAAACGGCTCCAAATTCAAAGCCATAAATGATTTTGGTTTCAATTGGCATTGCTCCAGGTAACTTGCAACTATATTCATACAAACAGATTTTCAACTACAAACTTATCATGAAAACCAACAAGTTAAAGCCAACAGACAGCATATGTGCTAAAAAACATGCTTGCTTTAGTCTCAGAAACCTTCACTAGAGAACGTGCCACTTTTGTTACTTTAGTCAGACCAAATTCCATGTTTTCATAACAATTGACCAGCTCATGGAATCAATGAATTCCTCTTTTCTAAAACTTATTCAAACAAATTCATCTCCAGCTGGTTGACTATCAGAAAACTCAACAACAACAACAAAAAGCCTTAACCCACTAAACGAGATCTGCTACATGGATCACATGATGCCATTGCATTTGATCAAAGACCAAATTCTCAAAGATACTATTCAGTATTCACCAGGAGATATATCTCATAACAACTATCAGAGAGGTCAAAAACAAGTAATTCACAAATGAACCAATTTTTCTTAGTCAGTAGCATTTAAAAGCGCCATAAAAGCATACTGAATCAGATCGCTAGGTCCCTAGGATAAATGCCAGCCACTATTTTCATTACACAAAATCTAAAATGCAAGAGTATGAGTATGACACAGAGCAGTATCAGACCTGTAGAGAAAATGAGCAGGACTATACGGACTTCGGTCCCCCGAATACACGGCTGAAAAAATAGCATTGACATCACAAAGCAAACAACACATCAGATCCGTGGCTCTTCTATGATGACAAGCTTCCAACCGTTGTCCACCACTCAGGAAATAGTCCCTGAAAGGAGGTGCATGTAGCAACACTTGCAACACAGAATTCATGAAGCACGTGCTACCAAGATTGTTCAACCCCCTCAACCCCATAGGATAACACGATTTTTCCCTCAGATCTTTGGTGGAAACTCTGCACTTAGATTTCTGCAAATCCAATCCAACAACCTCAGAAACCAATCTCCTCCTCTTGATCAATCTCTGGCCAATGCTTTCATTCCCAGTGGCACCACCTGCCACCCGCATTGAGTGCTTAGACATCACAGCTTGGTCAAAATCAGGGTCATACAATTGATCACGGCACACTCCACAATAAAGTTCAGTCCTTTCAATGTCCACAAATACAGCATGACCAGTTTCAGATTGAGGGTGCAAAAGGGTGTGATCCAAACATGAAAATGAAGAACAAATCAGGCATAGATAGAACCTCCCTTCACACCCATTACAGAATCCGCATCTGGGTACCTTTGTGTTGGGTTTCTTCACACTGGTTTTCCCAATTGGAGAGGTCACAAGAAGCTTTTGGATAGCTTTGTAGCCATTGAAGACATGCTTGAGCTTGTAATCAGCAAGGTGCTGGCAGGGTTCTTGTTTAGTGTATGAAGGGTTTCTTGGCAACATAACGGCGGTGATGGGATTTCAAAGAAGGTTAAAATTCAATGTTTGAAAACAAAATTTTAAAAAAATATTGATTGTTGACGAAACTGAAGTGGTTGTTAATGGTGTTGTTAAGAATGATGTGATCGAAAAAGAATAGATGAAGATCAAAGAACAAAGACTAGAACGATTGAAAACGTGAAAAGAAGAAGTGGACAGTTATTGGTTTAGTCGAGAGAAGAAGACGATGATCATGATTCATGAAATAATAACAAAAACTAAAATGAAATAAAATAACTAAAACACGCTTCCATCAATTGGATAGATGCTTGCTTTTGGAGTCTGACCCCGAAGAGAAGCCCCAGCAGAAATTGTGTTGTTGGTGAGCTTTTCCAGGGCTAAAGAATCAAAATATTGTATTTTAAATAAATAATTATAAATTTGGTGTAGTTTGGAAATTATTTAGGTAGCTAAACAATCTAAAATGGGTGTGACTAGTCAGGCTCATTTTGGGCGTATTTGGTCCCTATATAAACCAATTTTTTTTAACTTTTTCACACATTTATCATTTCATCTTTTTCCTAAAAGTTTTTGAAGTTTTTCTCTTTGGGAGTGAGTTATCTCTGCAGCGAAACTCTGCCAACAAGTAAGTGAATTTAATAATTTTGAATATTATTGAATTAGAAATGTTAACGACATAGGTAATTTTTATCAGCATAGATATTAGATTCATAGAAAATGGTTAGAGACTCTTATATAGAATTATTGTAGATGATAGGTTAGTTTAGGGTTAGGGATTATGGGTTAGGGATTAGGGATTATGAGTTTAGGATTTAGGGTTTAGGGGTTTAGGGGTTAAGTGGTAGGGTTTATGGTGTATGGTTTAGGATTTAGTTGAGTTTAGTTTAGTGTTTAATTTAGAATAATTTTACTAAAGTTATTTAGTTTAGTTTAGTTAGGACTATTTTATTAAAGTTATAGTCTAGTTTAGTTTATATTTTGATTAATAGGAAGTATTAAGTAAGGGTATTAAATTATTAATTATAATTTTGATTTATTTAGGATAATTAATTGTAATGTAATTTAATTTGAAGGTATTTAATTATTAATGCAATATTGATTTATTTATATTAAGATAGTCATTTGCAGGAGTATTGTTGACGACAATAAATGAGTTCAGGTGGTGGGGAGTGTGTTCGTGTTGTGTTATTTTTTAATGGAAGGAAAGTTGAAGGGCGACGGAGTGTTGTTTTTGAAAGAGAGAAAAGGCAGACATGTACCAAGCGAAGCTCAACACTAGGTGAATTACATGAGAAGATACGACAAAAATTAGGTCTGTTAGACAACCAATGTATCACTTTGCTGACGGCAAGATTATGGCAACGTGAACAATACATGGGTTTTCAAGTTGTGGATGATGAAGACAGAGAATTGATAATGGAAGAATTTTTCAAGCAGGCAACGAAAGATTTTCTAGAGTTGTACGTGGATTTTACCAGAGCAAAGGATGTTGTTTTACCCATGAGGTCAGTTGCTTTCAATTTTGCACATAATAGATCATCATATGTTGGTCCAGTTGTAAACGTGTCTGAGGAAGATGAACATGACCCAACTTAGGTTATGGATGATGATGATGAAAATATTGCAATGGAAGATCGTCTTCTTGAGGAGGATGCTAGTGCATCGGATAATGATGAGGATTGTGGTGTGCATGTGACTGAATTTCAAGAAGATAGTGATGTGGGGTTGTCTCAAATCAGTCATCATACGGACGTTGGATCTACTCAACTTGAACAACCTGTTGTAGGTATGTTAGATGAATGAAATGAATGAAAATGTAGTCATATAGGTATATTTCTATGTTATAGTATTTAATTTGGTTGATATGTTTATTAAACTGATTTTGTATGTGCAAGTGGTGAGCTCATTCCTTATTGGGATGGAATTCCACATTACATATATATTGATTGGAATCATCCAAGTGAAGAAAAATATTTTACCGATTCTGCTTCGAGTTTGGGTTCAGTGTAGGGTCCATGGCAATTAGGGGATGAGTTGTTTGTTAAACAGGAATTTGACTCCAAAAAGGACGCACAATTAGCAATTAAGCTGAACTTCATGAAGGAGCATCAAGAAGCATTTGTGATTGAGAGTAGGACATTGAAAACAAACACCTATTTGGTTGTGTTTCATTGATCCATTTGGAAAAATGAATGCTAATCTGGAGTTAGTAATGATTTGACTGCTTGTTTCTCCTAAGAATGTCATACTGTTAATATTGAATGAAGGGAAGAGGTATGTTGTGTGGGAGTGTGGTTGTGTTAACGGTGTCTTGTGTTATTTATAGTTGTGTGGTTGTCTTTCTGATAAAGGCTTTTTTGGAATCCAATGTGCATAATGTATAGTGTTGTGAATTTCGTCTGAGATTTTAGGCTTACCCCATGGTGTAGTAGGAATGCGCCATAGTGTTGTCAATGTCATGTTACAGTTCCATGGTGTAGCAGGCATGCGTTTTGTCAAATTTATTGGCCACCGTATCAAGGACCGCACAGTGTTTTATTAGCATTCGTCATAGTATTGTCAATGTCATTTTGTAGTTCCACATAATGTATCTTACTTCAACCAACTTTGCGTGGTCTAAATCGACAGTGGCTATTCTTCCATAGCAGAACATGGAATGAGGACAAGTTGTCGACTCTTCCTTGCAAGGGTTGATGAAATAACTCGTTATGTGAACTGGGTTTAATGAATGAAGGGAAGTGGTGCATGAAAATGCAAAAGGAAGTGGTGTATGAAAAATTAAAGTCCATTACAAACGACAAATAATATTCACACAATATAAATTAAATCTATGGCTTTGGTAGCCACTGGTAATAACGTGTCTGACGAACAGGTAACCTCCGTCTGCCACGGGCACAAGAAGGGCGTGCCTGAGAAGGGCCTGCCTGAGAAGGCTCTACATCTGTAGGTGGGTATGGAGTTGCTTGCTCTGGCGATGATGGCTGGGGATAATCAGGAGGTGGGGTGCCTTGTGGTACATGTGATGGCTAATCCCCACAATCAGTCGGAGAATAATCAACCTGAGCGAGCATGTGATCAATATCGGCAACACTCCAATCCATAGGAGGTACGTCACTACTGCTCCCAGAAAATGCAACCCCTGAAGCCATGGCCAAAGAAGTAGCGTAACATACAGGCTGTGTCTGGGAGTCTGGCGGTGGAGGACTAGGAATCTGTGAACTTCTTCCCTCATACCCCATGTTCCCCTGCTGAGTAGCATCATAATACACAGGTTGGCTGCTGTATGTAGGACCTATCAGTGGCGGCCTAAACCAACCATCAATGCAAGGCCTTGAAGCTCCTATGGGCTCAGGAACATTGGGCATGGCTTTCCGTCGACGCTCTAGCCGATGTCCCTCTTGTCTACGACGAGGAACGTTCACATATACTTGTGGGTCATGCTGAAGCTACGATGGGGTGCATGTGGGCTTGGCTCCTCCAGGCGATAGCTCTCTCTGAAGATACAAATAATGCGACCAATCTCTTCATACATCCACTCCATGGTGTATCCCGGCCACTACTCACCGCCAATCGTACAGTACAACATCTCCAGGCCATCAATCTACAAATTACAAAACTATTACATTAGTCCAGACATTAAATCCATGATAATGAATATAAGTATGAAAATTATAATTAAACAACACTTACACAACGACCAGTCTTGGCACCCCTCTTCGACACATAGCGCTTCCCATTCTCCCTGAACCAAACCATGTACTCATGGTTTAGTGACAGCAACCCATGCAATAGTAGGGGCAGGTCGATGTGTCGGTCTCTAACCTCCCATCGACGTATAAAGGGTCTCAGCTTACGGCCCCAGTTATCTTATTGTTTGCCTCGCAAGAATAGGTCATGCACACCCTTTAGCTTTCTAGGCCTACGTGGGATTGGCTGATCCCTCCGGGACAACGACCGAACTGCCACGATTTTGAAAAAAATTTACTCACACACCTACAGTATCATTTACCAGACTGTCACATCAGCTATTTCGCAACCAATACTAGCGAACTACACACAATGATGTGACGAGCAACCAATGGCCAGCCTAATTTGCTATTACATCCAGCGAAATACGCAGTCAAAGGTGTCAGTCCACGTGGCCAATTTCGCTACATGCATTGGCGAATTACGTCTGACCGTTGCAGACACGTGGCAGGCGCTGGTGGAGTTCGCTGAAGGCCCCAGCGAAATAGGGTTACTGGTCCCCCTTATAAAATGGTCGCCCCCCCCTTTCCTTGTTTCATTCTTCCCTCTTGCATTTTTCGTGAAAGTGACTCTCACAGGTAAGTTTTTTGCTGTATTTTTTTTATTGTATTGTAATTTATTTTTGTTATAATTTATTTAGTTAATATATAGGTGTTAGGTTTGAGACATTAGAGTAGAAGATATTTTATTTAAAAATTAGGAATATTAATTGATAGAAAAGATATATTTGATATTTTATGACTGTTTAGTTATTATAATTTTATATATATATATATATATATATATATATATATATATATATATATATATATAGTTGTAGATAATTTATTTTTGTTATAATTTATTTAGTTAATATATAGGTGTTGGGTTTGAAACATTAGGGTAGAGTATATTTTATTTTAAAATTAGGATTGTTAATTGATAGAAAAAATAGGTTATTTATTTTATGATTGTTTGGTTATTATAAGTGATATATATATATATA
>CM023954.1:12436868-12490477 GCA_013407115.1 Glycine latifolia
TTATTATAAGTGATATATATATATATATATATATATATATATATATATTTGTAGATAATTTTTTATCATTTTTTTAGTTAATATATAGGTGTTAGGTTTGAAACAGTAGGATAAAAGATATTTTATTTAGAAATTAGGATTGTTTATTGATAGGAAAAATAGGTTTTTTATTTTATGATTGTTTGGTAATTATAAGTTATATATATATATATATACATATATATATGTAGATAATTTTTTTTATATTTTATTTAGTTAATATATAGGTGTTAGGTTTGAAACATTAGGATAGATGATATCTTATTTAGAAATTAGTTACATATCAAACAATCAACAATATTTAGTTTTATTAAATATATTATATATTTTTAATTTTCATCGTATAAAATAATGGATAAAAAATAATAAAATAAAATGGTGGCATTTTAAAAAAATTATAGTTTTATTATTTAAATATAATAAATATTTGAAAATTTTAAACTCTTTTTATTTAACTTAATTGTTATGATAACGAGCATAATAGTATTTAGTTAATATATTAATTAGAAAATAATAGTTTAACTATTTGTTATAAGACAACCAAAGTTAATTAATTTAAATGACTTTATCAATAATATTATAAATAATTTACTCAAATGTGATAGAAATAACAATTAAAATTAATTTGTAAGAATATTTTTTTGTTACAAAGAAGTTTTAAATTACTTATTCACTATATCATAATGTAAATTAGTTTTAATTTCAATTTTTTATGAAATAAACTACAATTATCCTTTATTAGAAATAATTATTCTCTATACCTTCATGAGTTAAATGTTACGGATAATTTTTTTTAAACAAAAAGTATTTAATATAATTATATATCAAACAATCAACATTATTTATTTTTATTAAATATATTATTTGTTTTAAATTTTCATCATTTAAAATAATGCGTTAATAACAGTAAAATGAAATGATGACATTTTTAAAAAATAAAAAATTATAATTTTATTATTTAAATTTAATCAAGATTTGAAATTTTTAAACTTTTTTAAAAAAATTCAATTGTTACGATAACCAACATAATAACACTTAGTTAATATATTTATTAGAAAATTATAGTTTAATTCTTTATTATAAGATAATCAAAATTAATTTATTTAAATTACTTTATCAATAATATCATAAATAAAGGTTTTAGGTTTTAGGTTTTAAAATTATTTTATCAATTGTCACGGTCGTCAAATTATTTGAAACACATTTTTTAAAATTATTATTATATATTTAATTATTTGAAATGTAGGTTTTAGGTTTCAAACATTAGGATGGATCACGATGAAGATATCCCAGCACCTCCCGCGAATGAGCCTGCGGTCAGCGTGATTGACCCCGGTCCATCGGTACAGACACTTTTGACGTTATAGGATCGACGACCGTGTGGAACTAGCAGGGTGATCTGATGTGGCGGGATCGTGTTATTAATGAGAGGCATGCTGCCACGCATGATCATCTTAACATATCAGAGGACATCCACCCGTGGCTTATACAGACGGGTTTTTACCACGTTGCACGTCTGCGCAACCATGAGGTAACTATATTGTATAATATATTATGGTGTTAAGATTGTACTGTAACATATATGTAACTGTGGCATAATGTATAATTTTAGATCGACCACCACCTTGTGTCGGCGCTTGTTGAGCGATGGCTCCCTGAGACACGGACATTCCATATGTCCATGGGTGAGGTCACCATCACCCTAGAGGATGTACATCATCTGTTGGGGCTGCCTACAGATGGTGAGGTTGTGTCAGGCCGTCACGGATGACATAACTTCGGCCAGATTGTTGGTGACCTTTTATGGGTGCAGCCTACTGCGGGTCAGGATCTTCATGGAGGTTTATTGGGCCTCCACTATTTACGGGAGCAATTTGACGATTATACCGTCCATGCTAGCACAGAAGTTGGACGCATCAGATACACCCGCGCATTGATATTGCGTATTTTAGGCGGCATGTTGTTCGTGGACACTGCTTCTAGTTTTGTGCCAGCTAGCTATTTGCTATTCCTAGACGATTTCGAGCGCACTGGTTCATTTAGTTGGGGATCGGTCGTTCTTGCATCGCTGTATAAGGAGTTGTGCAAGGCCACACGTGCCTCTCGTCGTGAGATGGGTGGCTGTGCAATTTTATTGCAATTGTGGGCATGGACGAGATTCCCGTCTATCTCTCCCGACCTTCCGCGATTGGAGGATGCTAATGTCCTTCAGCACGAGATTTACGGAAATAGGTATTGCATTTGTGTGTTTTCCATTATTTGTCGGTAAGTTTAGCACTATTTTTGCTTATATTATTTTTGTTGCAAGTTTAATGCCTTTCAGACACGACAAACTAGATTTACGCATATCCGTAGATATCGCCATTACATGGATGCCATGCGTAGGAAAGACATCCGTTGGCGGCCGTATGATCTGGTTGACCTAGTACATCCAGCAGATGTTCAGATGGTTCAACGCTGGTTGGCCGTATGTCCTTTAGTTTGCTACGAGGTTGTCGTATACCAACAACCAGACCGAGTTTTGCGGCAATTCGGCTTTGACCAACCAATCCCACAGGACTCGATTAATTGTAGTGAGCTGTTGACAATTAGCATTACTGGGAAGACAGAGGTTGGTTGGAGACAGCAACATGAATTTTTTATTGCCCAATGGGCAAACAGAGATGCGCTTGTCTTATAGGATCTCACTCTTATGAGGCGAGATGGTTATTTGTCTGTAAACAACGAGTACATGCAGTGGTACTTCTTTGTCACACGTCACTAGATGACTCGTAGAGCTTCTATAAATGCACATGTGGTGAGCATGTTTATTATGTTATTGTTTTACATTTATTACCTTACTATTGTGCATGAATAATAATACTTAATCTACAGACTGATCGTGCTGAGACTATTGTGCACATGGCATCGCCAGAGTCGCAGGAGTAGGGGGCTTTTGACATGAGTCATGTCTACGATGAGGCTGTGCGCCTTCTGTCTGCTTGTGATGATTTGGACAGAATTACAGACCCTGTCGATTTTGCAGCTCCACCAGTGCGCTGTCAAACCGAGTCCCCTCCACCGGTGGTTCGTACTAACCGCCGTGCGTGTCACGAGGGGTTACCCCTACACCACTTGACCCCCAGTTGCTGATACACCAGTCGTTGTGCACCCTATTCCTCCTCGTCCTCCGGGCATCTTCTACGCACCTGGATACCCAGCGGGACCATCCCAACAATACTATTGGCCGCCGCAGTTTCGTGCAGGATCGATCAGTAGTTCACAGGGCATGTTTCTGCCATCGCAGTACCCCCCATGGTTTACTGCCCTGTCGACGCCACAGCATGGGTTTGCATTTCGTTCCTACCCTATGTATGCAGGTGGATCTACTTCGCAGGGCACGTCACCCTTTACAAACATGTATAGGCCTACGCAGCCTACATCGGAGGCGGATGTGGTGTTTGCGATGCCCGTTGCACATTCAACACATCAGATTGGATCCCCTTCCAGTAGACCGTTCGACGATCCAGTTACAGACTTCTTAGCGGCGGCGATGCAAGGGGACGATGACGACACTAACCATCATGCTGATGAAGACCCCGACCGACTGATTAGGAGAAATCCAGTCAGGGGTGCACTTTTTCGGTGTCATCTGTCGCCGTATGAGCACAACATGAGGACTTGCGAGGGATACCATGCTGACCACGGGGACGACTAGTGATCATTTGTTAATTTCATGTTTTGTTAACTGTTTGTTTAATTTTTGGATTATGTATTAATTTGTATGACTGTCGTTTGAATTTATGGCTTCGATATTGTTTGTTTTTTCCCATGCACAATTTTAAACACATGTTGTTTATTTGCATGCAAAATTACTTGTTTGTTACTTATTTTAGATATCGACATACGTTGTTCATGTAATCAATTGCACAACATGATAGATATTTCATACATACACATCAATGATGTTGGACTCGTGACGGACAATTTCGCCTGTTGTGACCAACCACTTGACAATAACCACATTTGGTACGACTGCTCGATCCTTCCCACGAATCCATTTCATTTCGGATGCGTGTAGACTTAGGCCTTCCTCTTGAGCATCTTAGCGAAACATCTGGGATGATCATGGGCTGTCCAGTTGGTGGTATGAACTCCTCATTTCCAATTGGATACCACAGGGCTGAATACACTTGACATTGGTAAGCGACACTATACGCAGGGTCTATATATTGAGTGGGATCGACATGTATAGACCGGCAAGCAGCAACCACATGACTACAAGGGAATCTGAATGCATTGAACTCACCACACTAACATTTTCTTTCTGATAACGACATTGACCATTTCTTTCCTCCCTGATGAGTACGTATGTTGTACGACTCTTGGACCTCAAATCTTGTGTACAGTGCATCGTAAGCAGTTACATAATGTGTCGCTGATGTATGTACCCTTGTCAAATATTTTTGCCACGCAGCTTTTGCAAAATAATTACCTCTCGCCAACTCTTCATTGGCCTCCTGACGATGTTGCAAGAAATATGACACTAGTCGAGCGTATGTGAACCACATAAGTGATGTGAGAGGAAGGTTTCTGGCACCTTTAAGTACCTTGTTAAAACACTCAGATAGATTGGTTGTCATGTGACCAAACCTTCGTCCCTCGTCGTCCTAAGCTAGACTCCACTTCTCCTTTGGGATTCGGTCAATCCAAGCGGCTATCTGAGGACTTGCTTCTTCAAATTGCTCTAGGCCGACATCAAAATCTAAGCGCGAAGTTGTGTAACCTACATATAAAAACAACACATAAATATCAGGTTCTTATAAAGTTGTAGATAGGTGATTGAATAATATTGCTTACCTAACTTCTTCAATTGTTTCTTCCACATCATATTCTTGAACTTGTGATTAAAATTGCTCGCCAAAAGCTGAAGGCAAAAAAAATGGTATGCCCTGGGTGGTTGCCATCCGAGTTCTACATTGTTCACCGCCGCCATAATGCCCGCATGCCGATCTAAAATAAGACATATTCCGTCTTTCTGCGTAACATGAATACAGATTAGTGCCAAAAACCACGACCAGTTGTCAATATTCTTGCTAGAAACAACCGCAAATGCAATTGGAAAGACGTAATTGTTGCCATCAACTGATATTGCAATGAGCAATGTGCCACGATATTTCCCATACAAATGGGTACCATCAATGCTGATAATGGGCTTGCAATAGTTAAAGGCATCACAACACTGCTTAAATGTCCAAAACACCCTGTTGAAGACCTTAGCACTCTCATCCAGTTGTCCATCAACAAAATGATCCATCGTTTCCAGCTTATAGGCAGACCCTTGACAAAAATTTAGCATGTAACTCAGCCACCTTGGCAGGAATGCATACGACTCATCCCAATCCAGGAACACCTTCACAATAGCCTTTTGCTTTGCCTTCCATGCCTTCCTGTAGGATATATGAAATCCGAGCGTCGTCAAAATCCTTTCCTGAATTAACCCAATTTTAACACTTGGGTCCTCCCTAATCATTTCTGCATTTGAATACACAATAACATGTAAGTTAATTTTGCAACAAAATATAGAATCCAATACAACATATTTTAATTACCTAGGATCAACAAACATATGAAATTTGAGTCAAGTTGCTTGTGATCTTGAGAGAGATTATGAGTAACGCAAGTGTGTTGGTTGTTCCATACACCTACAATCCATTCCGTGCTACCCTTTTTTTCGTGTGCCCTCATCCTCTATGCACAACCCTCATTATGATTTTCACAAACCATTATAAGCCTTCTCGTATCACTTTTTGCAACAACGGTTGTGCGATGCTCTGCCATACAATATTGTTTTATTGCGATTTGCACATCGAACTTACTCTTAAACACCTGACCCTGATATAGCTCTTGACCCATCTCCCAGTTAGGTATTTGCACTCCTTGCATGTCATCTAACTCCTCATCTGGTTGTGCCCAATTAATATTCGTGTAATGCCTTATGTTAGACCAAAATGGTACATTGGTCTCTCCTTTACAATGAGACAATAAACACATTGTTATATTAAACAAGCAACCTTTTCAACACTACTAACTAACAAATAGTTAAAAGGAAATACCTAGATCCGGAATCGGAGCTTACATTTCGACAATGCCAGGAGAAGGCATAGCAAAATCACGATCGAAATCACTGTCTACGTCCGTATCCGATGAGTTAGTATCTAGAACAACACCTTGGTCAACCTCTTCCTCCGAACTATCCATGGGCCAAGCTGCCTCCTGGGCCGACTCCATTTCTGTATCTTCTAAATCAATTTGTTGTGTTGGTTGCGTTGGTGGTGGTGGTGATAAGGATACATCTCTATCTTCGAAATTCACCATCGGCTCTACGTTAAGGTCAATCGAACCACTGTTTCTTACAAAATTATGCCTGCTTGACTGTCCACCACAGTTTACTTCCGCATACAATTCTATAAATCTGGGGTCTCCTCCCTCGGATGTGCATGAGTCTGTAACTAAGGCTACATCGTCATCATCTACAACATCCACATCAACCCATTGCACCGGGTTGCCGGATGCACATCGAGCACTCAATCGAGATACAGATTGATCACGTTGTAATCTCAACTTCTTATATATGATTTTCATCAAATCATGATAGCTGCAACCTGGAGGCATACAAAACATTTTACTTTCTCCTTCAAATACTTAACCATTCGGTCCAATATATCTTCACCCATTATAATATACAATGGTAATCAAACCATTTCTACTACCACTCATTTTGCAAACAATATAAAATTAATTATACACTTCTCGGATGAATCGAATGTGTGAGACGAAATACAAATAGGGGGTGGGTATATATAGCTGGGGGTGTGGTAGTATTTAGTTGGGCTGGGTTGCAAAATTGGAGGGTGATTTTGCTAGAATAAACAATAATGAGATTAGTGTTTTAGCAAATGTTGCGGAAAAATTATACACTACGGATGAATCGAATGTATGGGACGAAATACAAATGGGGGGTAGGTATATATAGCTGGGGGTGTGGGTAGTATTTAGTTGGGCTGGGTTGCAAAATAGAAGGGTGGTTTTGCTAGAATAAACACTAATGAGATTAGTGTTTTAACAAATGTTGTGGAATAATTATACACTACGGAAGAATCGAATGTATGAGACGAAATACAAATTGGGGGGGGGGGGGGGGTATATATATAGCTGGGGTGTGGTAGTATTTCGCTGGGCCTAGGTGTAAAATAGGAAGCCTATTTCGCTGCCACTGACAGCGAATTCTTGGGGTGAAGCCACGTGTCAATTGCACGTAATTCGCTACCCCTTGTAGCGAAATATGCCACGTAATTCGCTACCCCTTGAAGCGAAATTGGCCACGTGGACTGACACCTTTGACTGCGTATTTCGCTGGATGTAATAGCGAATTTGGTGGCCATTGGTTGCTCGCCACATCATCGTGTGTAGTTTGCTGGTATTGGTTGCGAAATAGCTGACGTGGCAGTCTGGTAAATAATACTGTAGGTGTGGCATTTGAGTAAATTTTTTTTAAAACCGTGGCAGTACGGTCGTTGTCCCGATCCCTCCAAATTGCCGCATGCATCTGTCTGGATGAGAATACTCAACTGTGTGGAAGCATATAATTGAAGTACTAGCCATCCACAACAGTTGTTGCTGCTCAGATGCACCAAGGAAGTCGTAGCCTGCATATGGTTGCCAAACCACCTGCACAAAATAATTAAAACACAATTATGAAAGAACAGCAACCAAAAATCCAAATTATCAAAGTACATCGACCAAAAGTCTTATAAATCACAATACGTACCTCCTCCTGACAAAGGGAATCTAATATTAGGCGATACCAAAGAAGCTCGTGTGCTCGGTACCGGCCTAAAGCATTAAACCTAATTTCAAAATAACTGACATTAGAATACTTATAAGACTCATTAATACATAGTTAATAACAGAAAATAATAACACATACCTGTGTCCGTAATGCCACTCTGGCTGAGTAGGCTGAGGAATAGTTGGAGCAATGGGTGGGAATCTGAGCCACGCCCATATCTGGAGAAGCACGTGACACCCACCAATGTCACTTCTTTGTGGATCTGTACACTCGCACATTTGTCTAAACAAATGTGCAAGGACCGCAGAGCCCCAACTATAGCTACCTATGTCTCCGAAGTCCCCTGCAAGTAACAGGACGTAGCGACAACCGACAGTGCTCCCCCCGGATCTGTCGCATAGTAGTCATGACCCCAATGCGCATAATGCCTATCAAAATAAGACAGGCCCATAAATCCACCTTTCAGCTCACCCTCTGCCTGAGGAACATGACCAAAGACTTCCTCAATCACAGTGGCCCAGTCGTCAGAGGTGGATCCGTTGACAACATTGTCGTCGTTGGGCAATCCTAAGATACCAGCCATGTCTTTCAACGTGATAGTCATCTCTCCATGCGTCATGTGAAATGTATGTGTCTCTGGTCTCCACCTCTCAACCAGAGCACTAATAAGCGCATGATCGATCTAAATTAAAATTAATAATAATCAATTTGTATATACAGTTATAAACAAAAATATTTTTGTAGTTTAAATTATAACAATATTTAATTTATTCAATTCAGAATTGCATACCTTAATATGTCGAGTCTATCCTAACATCTCAGCAACGATGTCAGGTATATTGTCAGAGTTTGGTCCCCCCGTGACTTTACCATGTCGAGTCTTCAACACTCGATATGTGTCATTGTTCCACACAGCCTGTGAAACGTGTGTGTGCTGGGTACGCCTCCGCAAAACACCTCACTTATACGGGGTACGTATAACATAAGTTGTTGGATCCCTGGGCTCACCCTCATCATTAGATCCAGACCGTGAAGAAGCAGACGATGATGAATCAGCCATCTATGACTATCTTAATATAAATAAATCAATATTATAATTAATAATTTAATACCCTTAATTAATACTTCCTATTAATCAAAATTTAAACTCAAGTAAACTATCACTTTAATAAAATAATTCTAACTAAATTGAACTAAATAACTTCAGTAAATTAATTCTTAATTAAAAACTAAACTAAACCCTAAACCCTAATCCCTCAATCCTAAATCATAATCCCTAAACCCTAAACTCTAAACTAAACTATCACTTTAATAAAATAATTCTAACTAAACTAAACTAAATAACTTTAGAAAAATAATTCTTAATTAAAAACTAAACTAAACCCTCAACCCTAAACCCTAAACCATAATTCCTAAACCCTAAAATCTAAACTAAACTATCACTTTAATAAAATTATTCTAACTAAACTGAACTAAATAAATTTAGAAAAATAATTCTTAATTAAAAACTAAACTAAACCCTCAACCCTAATCTCTAAACCCTAAACCATAATTCCTAAACCCTAAAATCTAACCTAAACTATTACTTTAATAAAGTTATTCTAACTAAACTGAACTAAATAACTTTACTAAAATAATTCTTAATTAAAAACTAAACTAAACCCTCAATCCTAATCCCTAATCCCTAAACCCTAAACCATAAACCATAAATCATAAACACTAAACCATACACCATAAACCCTACCACTTAACCCCTAAACCCTAAACCCATAAATCCTAACCCCTAAACCCTAACCCTAAACTAACCTATAATCTAAAATAATTCTATATAACAGTCTTTAACCATTTTCTATGAAGCTAACATCTACGTCAATAAAAATTACCTACGTCACTAACATTTCTAATTCAATAATATTCAAAATTATTAAATTCACTTACTTGTTGACAGAGCTTCGCTGCAAAGATAACTTACCCCCAAATTCTAGAGAAAAACTTCAAAAACTTTGAGGAAAAAAGTGAAATGATAAATGTGTGAAAAAATAAAAAAAAATTGGCTTATATGTCACGCCCATTTTAGGCGTGACTGCCCCCTTAGTCACGCCTAAATTGGAGGTGACTAGTCACACCTATTTTAGACGTGTTTGGCTACCCCATATTGATAAATAGTTTACAAATTATACCAAATTTATAATTATTTATTTAAAATACAATATTTTAATTCTTTTGCCTTTACTATTGAAAAGAAAGAAAGAAAGAAAAAAATAGAGAAAAGAAACCGCCTCAATAGCTATTGAGTAATTGGTCATATAATATAATATAAGATATAAGAAGATTAATACGAATTCTATCGTCGACAAGTTAAACATTTTTGGTACAGTTTGAATTTTTTTTTCAATCATTAGATATATTCTTTTTATATTAAAACATTAATTTTGTTTTTTGTTTTTCTTTCTTTTCCATTTTATATTTTTGTCTTCGCTTCCTTCATCCACCGATATAAATCAAACTTCATCATCACCACCACCAAGAGTCAACAACGGTGACCCCAAATCAGAACATACAACAAATCAAAATTCATGATACTAGATCAGTTTTGTTTTTTTTAAGAAAAGAAAGTCAAATACGAGTGTTTGTTCCTTCCACTTTGTGCTTTCGTTCCTTCCTCTTTGTGCTTTGCCTCTCCGACACCATGAAGATAGTCCACCAATAAAGGTCTGTGGTGGTTGCAAAGGATGGACAGAGAGGTGTAGTGATGGCACGAGTTTGACATATGTGCGATGGTTGCAAAAGGACTGAGGGAGGTGCAGTGATGGCGCAGGTTTGATACAGGTGGGTTAGGGCTCTGAAAAAAAGCACAAATTTGTATTAGATAGAGGGTTAATTCTAGAAAGAAGAAAAAAAGAGAAAAAGAAAAAAAAATCTAAATCGTAAATTTAAAACTGAAATAACCTGATGGTCCAAATTTACTTTCGTACCATGAAAAAATATTTAACTTTTTACATGATAAAATTCGTCGAAGATGATAATAATAGTAACATTGCAAGTAATGTAATAATACAAGACGGATTCTAGCATGCGCAAGACAAACATGTTTCGTATTATGCGAAAGTAATGTGGACCGTCGGATTTGATCATGACTTTTCAATATTTCCCTGGAACCGGTACCTTTGGTTTTGTATATTTTTTTTATTATCCAGTACATCCCTATGCACCCTATGCTGCACACGGTTCTATATACTATATTTGCGTCAGAGATTTATTTTGGATCACTGTTTTTGCGTCAGAGATTTATTTTGAATGTTGATTTATTTTTGCGGGTCCGAAGGTCTTGTGCAATAATTTTTAACAAATAAAGGAAAATGAATTAAAAAAATACATAAAAATAAAAACTTCATCTTCTTTATTGAGACTGAGAGAGTATTTCCATTTGTTGGAACGACATCAGTGACACACACAGACATACCATTTGTCTCCAGCACTTGTCGGCGAATCAGAAGTTCCTTCAGCTACATCGGCGACGATCAAGTCCTTACCACAGCCAGTAAGTGTGTGCTACAGACACTGTTATTGTGTTTGAATGTTACGATTTTGACCTTGTTATTGTGCTGTTTGTGTTTTTTTGTCAAAAATGGCGATAGTTGTCCAGATCCAACGCACTTTTAGTTATTTCTGTTAATTGTTGAGATGTTTATGTTGGTATTCTATTTTGTACTTTAAGTTGCAGAATTGGTGTGTTTGTGTTGACAATGGTTAGTTTGTTTTGTACTCGTATGGATGTGGTGTTTGTAGTAGAAAAAAAATACTGTGATGGAACATAAGTTATTTTGAGAGGTAAGTTTTTGTGTCAATGGTCAAGGAAGAATGGTTTTTTATGCTATTTTGTTTGACAAGTAAAAATTGCAATAGAAAATGGACGGTGAAAGCACAATTTTGGGGAAAAAATTGCATCATTGTTTCGTAGGTAAAAATGTTAAATAATGTTCAATTTTGGATGGTTATATAATAATATGATGGTTGAGACAACCAGTAATGGAAACTGTTTGTGTATTTAAATGTTCTGAGCAGGGTAGGGCTGGTAGATTTATTGAGGTACTATAGCATGTTGTATACTAGTAAGTAAGAAAGGTCCATAAAATTTTGGCACTAAGTAAGGAAGGTCATAAATTGTTGGTTCTTAATCGTGTTTTGAGTTGGGTATAATTAACCTTTGTTTGTTTAATTGTTATTATGACTTATTTACAGAGTACGGTGACATAATGTTGGATAATGATGTACGTAATTGCATAGATAGATCAATGTTCGTGAATGTTGGTTTTGATGGAAATGTAGATGATGAATATGATGAAGATGTTGATGACTCTGCTGACATAGAAGAAGAGTATGAAGAATATGAACATGACGATGATGTTGTTAATGAAAACATGGGTGTTGGTGACTTGTCAGATTTATGTGAAGAGGATATCATAATTATAAATACAATGGTTGATATTAGGATGTATGAAATGCGATCAATTTCCATTGATGATGTTGCGAGATTAAGTTTTTATGATTTGGAAATAGCATATGAATTCTATTGCTGGTATGGTAGAATTGTTGGGTTCTCTGTCAGAAAGGACCATATTGTCAGAAACAAAAATGGGGAAATTGTGCAGCAGAGTTATGTTTGCTCACGAGCTTGTTTTAGAGCTGAGAAAGGGTTGAGTTTGGAGAAGAGGAAGCGACGATCGAAGAATATAACAAGGTGTGGTTGTGAGGCGATGTGTCGTGTGCAGGTTGATTTGCATAGTTCCAGATGGTATGTGTCAGTTTGGAATTTTGATCATAACCATGATTTTGAATTCAATCGAAAATATAAAAAAAAGAAACGTTTACAGAACCATTACAACTTTGAAGTTGTAATGGTCTTGACGACTGTTTTTTTATGTTTCTTTCATTTTTTAACTTTTATATCTTCATTTTTTAAAACGTTATTTTATTATTTTTTTCATTTTCTAAAACTTTTTTGATATTTTTTAACATGGTTTTTGAAATTTTGAATTTCATTTAATATTAGAATATATTTTTGGAAAACTATTAAAAAAAGAAATATTATTTGATTAATTTGTTTGTCTAATTTATTTAATAAATATAATAATTTTACTTAATTATGATAATTCAATTTTATGGTACTAGTTGTAAAATTAATATAAGATATAATATAAAAAATGTTGTTTGTTTAATTTAATATAATTTATATATTTTTATAATTTGAATAATTTGAAAAGGCAAAAAAATTTAATTTTTTGTAATAACACATGTAAGTTTAATTTGATAAATAAAATTTAAATTTAATTATTATAATATATTAAATAATAATATTAAATTTATTAAATGAAAATATAATTTTATATAAACAGATACAAATAAAAAAATATAAAAAACTATAAATAATTTTCAATTAAAAAATCAATTAACAAAATAAAAAATAATTATAGATTTTTAAAAAATATTTAAAAATATAAAATTAATAAAATTAATTAAATAAAGTATATTAAATAGATAAATATATGACGACTTTAAAGTCGTATATAGGGTTAAGACTTTAAAGTCGTAAAAGATTACTAAATGCACCTCCATGTTTTATAAGTTTCTACGTAACATATGAGAAAATATGAAAATTGTTAATTGCACGATGTATTTATTAATTATTAAGTATAGTTTAATTTTATCTTTTAAATTTTAAATTCCAAATGATAATAATTTAAAATATACCCCGTGTTTGAAAATTGGTAATTGCACCATGTAGTTAAGAATAAAAATTTGTAATTTCCTACTCAAAAAAATACTATAAATTTATTTACCTTTTCAAATTACTGAAATAAAACAATATATTAAACTAATAAAAAGGCTTTTTAAATTAATTTTTTTTAAATTATATTAAATTAAATAAAGAATTACTTGAAATAAGTACAACCCTACTAATATTTTATTTATAGCATAATTT
Source organism: Glycine latifolia (assembly GCA_013407115.1). NCBI lineage: Eukaryota > Viridiplantae > Streptophyta > Magnoliopsida > Fabales > Fabaceae > Glycine > Glycine latifolia. The sequence goes on from CM023954.1 coordinate 12,450,722, forward strand.
TGTTATTTAGCAAAAGCAAAAAAACTGAAACCCTAATAACATATTTTATACAAAATAATATTTGAAAAAAAAAATTCCTTATTTGCCTTTTATATCCCTTTTTCTATTTTCTTATTTTTTCCATTTTAATTTTGGTTTTTTTATTTTATTTTTTTTAAAAAATGTTTTAAAATTTTTGTTTCATAAGTTATAGTATTTTTTCAATTTTTCGGTTCTTACGACTTTAAAGTCGTAAATAGATGCACTTTGAAGTTGTAGATGATTGCTAATTGAACATGCCTTTTTATTAAGTGTACTCCCATATTTTGTTTGAAATTATTATACCCCATATAATGACGAAGGATTAAATAAAGTTGTTTAAAAAATGAAAAATTGAATAATTAAATTTAAAAGCAAATAAGAAAGGGAGTCGAAAAGCATCACACGAAGAGATCAATTTATAAAAATATATTAAAATTAATTACATAGTCATTAAAAGAAAAAATTAATAATGTCACGAGGTTCCAGAACGAGTTCTTCTAGATACGCATCGAGATCTTTCATGTTGATGTGGTCGATTTGGGTCTGGGTTTGTTCTTTTTGTCGTACCACCTCTTCCTCTTGTTCTACGATGATCACGTGTGTGTATTTGTTGTTGCTGAGGAATATCATGATCATCGTGGCCGCCATCATCATCATCATCATCATTATTGGTTGTATTATTTTGATCATCATCATCATTGTCATCGTCATCATCATCCATGTCACGCATTTGACTAGGTAATGTTGGACGATAAGAAGATGTCGATGGTGATGGGTTAGACGTTGATGGTGGAGTGTTGAAGGTGGTACCAAACCTCTGTGACTGTTCTCCAAAAAATGTTCAATGTAGAAGGAACTTGGAATGAATATTGAGGCACATACGATGAGAACCCAAATTGTTGTGAATGTTGTTGGCCAGTACGTGACTGTAAACAAAGAATTTTGAAATGTATAATTGTTAATAATAACAATAAAACTAATATACAATTGTAGTGTTGTTAATTTACCTCATAAATGGTTGTCCTCTCACGTGATATATAACGTCTAGTTCGACGTATATACCATTGCATGTATTCACTGTTATCATGCAAAATAGTGTTGTCAAAATAGTGTTGTCCATGTCACTTTGAAATATATAATCATTCCAATTATTGAAGATGTGAATATAACCACGATGTTGGTGACCCCAAAAAACATCTGTTCGCCCTCTCATATCTATGTTGTGGAGTTCATCTAGGTTTGGTGGGTCGCCTGGAATATGTTGTCTCATTCCAAATTGTCTTATGACCCTGTCTACTGGGTGCCATTCCACAATTGCATAGCATATAAGAGGGACCACTGCACGAACAATCATAGGTGTGTGTATATTATTAATTAACGGCCTTATTGTAGGGGTGTCATATGGTGTCCACAAGAACTGCAATTAATGTTCACTGTTATCACTTATTCATTAAAGAATATCAAAATTTTTATAAGACTAAATAACAATATTAAGGAATTAACCTGGTTTATATGTAGCCTATCAAATATCACGCGTATCAATGTCATCGAGTGGGTGGATATGTTCGGTCGTATCATCGGACGAGACCACCTTCGAGCAAGTGGAAATCCAAGACCTTCTTGTACTTCTTCGTTTGACAGGGGAAGTACATGTGGGGCAATGCATGTAATGCGGTCCCATGCCATGTTTGCAGCAACAACAAACAACCAGCTATTTCAATTTGCGAAGGCTTAACAGCCCGATCCAGTGACCGAAATAGGGAAGCTAAAACTGCTGAACCCCAACTATAGCCACCTGCAACAGTCAAGTCTTCTAATAACAATAGATACATAAAATGCACGCGTGCTCCAGATGTATTCGGCATCAAACAACCGCCAATGGGCATCATTATATGAGCTCTGGCATGTTGTGTAATGATTAAGTCATCTGCATCGTCCGGGAGGCCGTTTTGAACTACTTGGTGGAACCATGTTAGATAAATAGTTTTTCCTTTAATATACTTATCAGGAGGAATGACCCCTAATAGGTTTTGACAAGCTTGACGTACATCACCAATACTCCATCCAGTTACTGGCATGCCATCTATCTTCAACCCTAATTGTAGGGCAACATCTTGCAATGTGATAGTTGCCTCTCCATATGGAAAATGAAACGTGTGCGTTTCGGTTCTCCACCGTTCAACCAATGCACTAATCAAATGAATGTTAATTTCCACTTGTCCGATAGACATGACATGACCAAAGCCAGCTTCATGTATGACATTCTTGACACGATCATCTATTTCATTAAAGTGTGCCATACCCCACACATAATGAAACCGTGGACGAAGTTGTCGCTCCTCTCCTTCCCATATTAACTTGGAAACATGATTATCTTGGAACCGCAACAATGAACCATCAATAGGTCCTGATTGTGTGTTTTCCATTATATCCGTTTAGGAACAAATGTTAAAAAAAAAAGATGAAGAAGATGGGAAGCTAGATAATATGAAATAGGCTTTCGGAGGGGGACGGATGTGTTGTTGCACGGTGAGTAGAAAATATGAATTATGAAGCTGTGTGTGTGCTAGTCCAAGCATTATATAATATTCATTTAATATAAAATATTTTAACATGCAAAGGTCACAATTAATTTGTAATAGGGTTAGGTCGTCATGTAGAGTCGTGTGAAATTCAAAGTTTTGAGTAAATATATTTGGACTTGTCTTCAATTCACGGGTTCATAAAGGTGTCATTGTGTGGTCATTTCCATACCTTATGTGGTACACTATCATCATATAGCATGAGCCTCATGACCAATAGGTTTGGTCTTTATTCAAAGCATTCATAATGGATGGCAATAATGAAGTCTGGCAGTTTTGGAAAACTATTGAATTCAAATTCAATAATGCTACAATAACACGTTTGGAGTTGATTGCATGCATTCAAACTAGTTATCATTATTCATATGCATGTGCAGCTGTAGTTTCAGAGACTTATAATAGCAGATTCATATATGACGAGCCTCATGAGCAAATAGGTTTGGTCTTTATTCAAAGCATTCATAATGGATGGCAATAATGAAGTCTGACAGTTTTGGAAAACTATTGAATTCAAAGCCAATAATGCTACAACAACACGTTTGCAGTTTATTGCATGCATTCAAAGTGGTTATCACTATTCATATCCATGTGCAGATGTAGTTTCAGAGACTTATAGCAGCAGATTTTTTATGTGCAAGTTGGGTGGTCTTATCCAACCTTTAATTATCAGAATATTTTCGTTACATGCAGCTTGACAAACTCCACCACGAGCTGCATGAGTTGAATTAAAATACAATTGCAAAGCCAAAAGGAAAACTAAAAATATGTACAGGACACCACCATGCACTAATTTTTGATATATTTTTATTTCATTAATACTTTTAATTTTTGGTCTATCTAATTTCAAATATATCATTTTATTTACTATATGTTTAATTTTTTTACTTTTTAATAATCTATTTAAATATTATCTAAAATTTAAAAATATTTTTACGTTTAAAATACCATGGTAGAAAATATTAAATAAAAATAAATAAAAAATTTAGTAACTATATTAAATAAAATAATATGGCTATAAAAACATATCAAAATATATTCAAATATTAAATAAAATTAATAAATTAATAAAACAAGTTAAAACTAGAAAAGTACCATTACGACTTCAAAGTCGTAATGGTCTTTACGACCGTCATTTTGTATTTTATGTTAAGACATGCATTTGCCAAAACGAAGAACACAAACATTCAATGCGATTAGACACTTAACTTTGTGGTTCCCAAGGCGACTGTGACATTACACACATAACTTTAGTGGTTCCCAAGGAGAGCTGACCGTATTCAATCCACATACTTGACTTTCGTGAGGTCGTCGTCTACTACCTCAACCTTCTAAGGTGGTGATATATTCCCCAATAAAAATTACAATTATTAATCGTTAAAATTATGGCTTCAAAACTATTCAATTATATTGGTTCCAAAACATTTACAGATCCACTTATTTTAACCTTTTACGGAATGGCAAAAAATTATTTGTGCATGTATATTCAATTTTTAAAAATAATAACCAGCCACAAATGATATAAACATTAAAATCTCCTGATTTGGTAAAATTCCAAAATAACGCAAGCACACATTTAACCGGCATGATCCACAAACGAATATACATGCACACCCAAAAAAAAAAACAACTTCAACAAAATGCACAGAACATTACACTGATGGACACTAAACGGAACGTGCCCCAGAAAAGTCGAACTTATTTGCCTCCTTCATCATCGCCAACTGCATGGTTAGTTTCACATTGGCATCCTTCAACGCCTGCACTTCGCCCTGAAGCATCTGAACATTATAAAAGTTGAAGTCCCTTATTTCCTTTCTAGTACGCTTGCAGAGTTCTTGGGCCAACAACACAACAGCGTCTTCTGTAGCGGCAAAATCATCTTTGCCAAACTTTCCGATAGAAATTATGGGGTCCCCCAATTTCCCTATGTTCACACACGCACAATACCTCCGAAACTACACATTGTTCACAGTCTTGACCTCATGCAGCGTAAAGAGTGGTTGACCGGTTTGAAGAATCACACAAAGTTTCTTTAGTAGTTTATGCATGTTGTCTTGCAAGATGAACTCTCTGTACGAAGCATCCACCGCCAAGTTTCGAGGCACCTTCGCTGGACTTAAAAAAACATAACCCGTCAGTTAAATCGTCATTCTTTATTCGATTATGCTGAAGGAATAAAATTAAAAACCACCACACAGTAACAAAATCTAAAAATTTATAATAAAAAAACCCACATGCAAAAAAATAATGTCAAACCCTTTCCCACAAAAAAAACTAAAATCCAAAAATAATATAACAAAGCACAAATAATATTATGGGACAAATGTTCATCATGAAGGACCGACAAGTTCGCGATAATAAATGTTTGCAACAACCGTGATGTCATCGCCTTGACACGGCCTGTCCCCACTATAAAAAAAAACATGTACGAACCTCAAAGCTACTGCGACCAGCAACGCCACGCATGCAAAGACAGAAACAATAAGAAATGGACATACATGGATATTAAAGAACTAAAAATGAAAAAGAACTTTGTACAAAAACAACCACTACTCACTGATCCGTTCTCCATTTTTGGATAGTCCAGCGTTGCTTTGTAGGTGGTCTCCTACAAACCCAGGGTCCCGACCATGACGTAGGCAGTAGTCCACAAAAGCCTGTTCAGCTTCATCATACGAGTCATAGCGCTGGTGACAGTTTCCGCTAAAGTCGACAATCTGCTCAACGGCTTCATCGTAGGTGAAATAGATACCCGGTTTTCGACCTACGAACACAATATGCACTTTGTTTTCTCCATTGCCGGACATACCTTCTTTTTGGCTTCACTGATAACGTTAGGGACAGGTCCAGAATAACGAATGAATTCAAAATGGAGTCTGAGTCACCACAGCTACTGAACTCACGTGTAAAAGCCTCACACATACAAGCACAAGTTACAATAAACCAAACCCTTTAGTAACAGGACCATTGATTGACACCCATTAAATACTTCCCTATTTACTTTAATTTACCAATAAAGACAAAAACAAAAGGAATCAGAACAGTTTCGTTTATCTGCATTATAATTTTTTTAATAAATTAATATGGATAATCAATTAAACATCTTCGCAAATAATTAAGTCAACAAAATATAATACAAACCTCGATAATAGTACCTAATTATATTTACTTTATTTTAAATATTTATCAATAAATTCAATTGTAATACTATCATAAATTATAAATATTGTAATATATTTTTTGCCATATACAAAACAATATGATTAGGTGGCTTGATTTCAAAACACTAAATTTGGTTTTGCCTTTTTTCCAATAATAAGACTTTAAGTCTCAGGTTTTTTCTTTTATTTTAGTTTAATTATTTTAGGATAAACTTATTAATACTGGGGTGTAATTATTTACTGTACACGACTTTAAAGTCGTGACCAATCTTACGACTTTAAAGTTGTGGGTGCAAATAGCAAAAAATCAAAATGGTGTTATACTAATTTAAGGTCAGTAAATATATGTTTACGAATTTTAAAAATTAGAGAAAAAAATAAAAATATATATAAATTAATAATTAAAATTATATATTTATTAAAATATTTAACTATCCAATTTTCAGACAGCCTAAAATTTAAATTTTATTTTTCAAATTAGCCTTATTAAAATATATATATATATATATATATATATATATATATATATATATAAATTTATTTATCTTTTCAAATTACTCAAATAGTAAAAAATATATTAAATTAATAACAACATTTTTTAAATGATATTTTTTCAATTATATTAAATTAAATAAATAATTACTTCAAATATATTATTTAATTAATTTGAAATAAAATAAAATAAAAAAGTCAACTCAAATTTAAATTCGTAAATATATTTTAAATGATTTAAAAAAACTGTATTGTTTTACAAAAGTATTTTATATTAAATGAATAGTATATAATGCTTGGAGTGACACACACAACTTCATAATTCATATTTTCTACTCATCTTACAACAACACATCCGTCCCCCTCCAAAAGCCTATTTCATATTATCTAGCTTTCCATCTTTTTCATCCTTTTTTCTTAACATTTGTTCCTAAATTTATATAATGGCAAATACACAACCAGGACCTATTGATGGTTCATTGCTGCGGTTCCAAGACAATCATGTTTCCAACTTAATATGGGAAGGAGAGGAGCGACTACTTCGTCCAATGTTTCATTCTGTCTGGGGTATGGCACACTTCAATGAAATAGATGTTCGTGTCAAGAATGCCTTAAATCAAGCTGGCTTTGGTCATGTCATGGCGATCAGACAAGTGGAAATTAACAATCATTTGATTAGTGCGTTGGTTGAACAGTAGAGAACCGAAACACACACATTCCATTTTCCATATGGAGAGGCAACCATCGCATTACAAGATGTTGCCCTACAGTTAGGGTTGAAGATAAACGGGATGCCAGTAACTAGATGGAGTATTGGTGATGTACATGAAGCTTGTCAAAAACTATTAGGGGCCACTCCTCCTGATAAGTATGTTAAGGGCAAAACTATTTATCTAACATGGTTGCGCCAACTAGTTCAAAACCTTCCTGACGATGCCGATGACTTAGTCATTACACAACATGCCAGAGCTCATATAATGATGGTCATAGGCGGTTGTTTGATGCCGGATACATCTGGAGCACGCGTGCATTTTATGTATCTATTGTTATTAGGCAACTTGACTGCAGCAGGTGGCTATAGTTGGGGTTCAGCAGTTTTAAGTTCCCTATTTCGGTCACTAGGTCGGGCTGTTAAACCTTCACAAACTGAAACAGGTGGTTGTTTGCTGTTGTTGCAATCATGGGCGTGGGAACGCATTACATGCATTGCCCCGCATTTACTTCCCCTGTCAGACGAAGAAGTGCAACAAGGTCTTGGATTTCCACTTGCTAGAAGGTGGTCTCGTCCGATGACACAACCAAACATATCCACCAACTCAGTGACATTGATACGCGGAATATTTGATAGGCTACATATAAACGAGGTTCATTCCTTAATATTGCTATTTAGTCTTTTAAAATTTTTGATATTCTTTAATAAATAAGTCATAACAGCAAATATTACTTGCAGTTCTTGTGGACACCATATGACACTCCTGCAATAAGGCCATTAATTAATAATGTACACATATCTATGATTGTTCGTGCAACAGTCCCTCTTATATGTTATGCAATTGTGGAATGGCACCCAGTAGATAGGGTCATGAGACAATTTGGAATGAGACAATATATTCCAAACGACCCACCAAACCTAGATGAATTGCACAACATAGATATGAGAGGCCGAACAGATGTTTTTTGGTCTTACCATCATCGTCTCTGGATTCACATTTACAATGATTGGAATGATTTTATTGTTCAAGGTGAGATGGACAACAGTATTTTACATGAAAATTCATAATATATGCAATGGTATATACGTTGAACTAGACGTTATATATCGCGTGAGGGGACAGACATTTATGAGGTAAATTTACTATTGTTAATTGTATATTCCTATGAAAATTGCTATTATTAATGATTATAGATTTCTAAATTAAAAAATATTTGTTTACAGTCCCGTGCTGGACATTGACACCATCAACCACATGCTCAACCAAATATTCCTCCAGTGCATGTTTCTGGACACATGCCTCAAGGTTTTGAACAACATTCACAACAATTTGGGTTCACATCGTATGTGCCTCAGTGCTCATTCCAAGTTCCTTCTACGTTCAACATTTTTGAAGGACTGTCACAGGGGTTTGGTACCACCTTCAACACTTCGTCATCAGCATATAATCCATCAGCATCGACATCTTTTTATCGTCCGACATTGGGTAATGATGATAATGATGATAATGCTAATGATGATCATCAAAATAATACAACCAATAATGATGATGATCATGGCGGCCACGGTGATGATGATATTCCTGAAGAACAACAAATACACACGCGAGATCATCATAGAACAAGGGGAAGAGGTGGTAGAACAAGAAGAACAATCCCAGATCTAAATCCAGCCCATCAACATGAAAGACCTCGCCGTGTATCTACAAGAACTCGACGTGAAACCACATGACATTATTACTTTTTTCTTTTAATGACTATGTAATTATTTTAATTTTTTTTATAAATATATGTCTTTCAAATTATATGCTATATTAATTTTACAACTACTTTTATAAAATTCAATTATCATTTGGTAATTAACTAAAATTATTATATTTATTAAATAAATTAGACAAACAAATTAAATTTAAATATTAAAAAAAATTTAAACAACATTTTTTTTTGTTTTTTTTTTGTAAACTTGCATATTTTTAAAAATAATTTAAGTAACAATTTTAAATTTTGTTTGAGTAATAACAATTTGGAATAAGACAAAATACTTCAAAGTCGTGTAGGTCCACACGACTTCTAAGTTTCTAAGTTACAAAGAAAAAGAAAAAACAAAACGAAAATAAGGAAAAAATGAAAAACTAAAAAACTAAAAAGAAAAAAAAATGGTGTGACTTCAAAGTCGTGGGGCATCACACGACTTCAAAGTCGTGTAGCTCTATACAACTTCTAATCCACAGAGGAAAAAAAAGAAATATAAAAGCAAAATAGGGAAAAAAAGAAAAAAAGGATTTGAACCGCATAAAAAAACAATTTCCATAAGTTATAAATGATATCACTATTTCTTTCCTGAATGAACATTATCTTTTGGTTGACTAACACTTGCAAAATTTATAACATACCAATTGAGTGCCCTTAAATGGTTCAACTTTGTCAATAATTTTAATTGAAACAATGTTGTCCACTTTAGCCACAATTGGTATGAGTGTACCAATGCAGGTAAATTTACTTCCTCACCGGTGAGGGAGTAAGTTTTCAACTTCACCTTAGAATCCACCAACTCAAACTTATAACAAAAATTCCATTTATACAAACATCCAATTTCAATTATTATTATTTTCTGAAAAAAAACACAATTTTTGATTTTACCAAACAAAACTACCAATCAATTAAAAAATCCTTTAATATTTTTATTATTCACTTTTCATAATAATTTACAACAACTCAAACTCAAACTTATTTAGAATTTAAAATTTCATTATTATGATTCAGAATTTAAAATTTCAAAGAATACTGGGAGTAAACTTAATAAAAACAAGGGTGAAATTAGCACATATCAAAATTTTTTAAAAGTTAAGTGCACGAGACTTTAAAGTCGTAAACGGTTAATTTATAAAAAATTCAAAATTTGCTAATTGCACCTCTATATTTTATTAAGTTTACTCCCATTATTGTTTTGAAATTTTAAATTCCGAATCGTAATAATGAAATTTTTTAAACCCCTTTCTTACTTAACATAAAATTTTTTAGTTGCCACTGCATCATATATACAAAATTAATTAATTAAATCAAAATAAAAAATTTATTTATAACATAAATTACTAAAATATTAAATAAAATGATATAGAAATCAAAAAAATTTTGTATGTATTTTAAAATATTAAATTGTATGTATTTACTAAAACATATTGTATGTCAAAAATAAATTAATTATCATTTTGAAGATATGTCTTAAAATATTATGATTCAAAATTTATGTATTAAAATGGAAATACTCTCTCAGTCTCAATAAAGAAGATGAAGTTTTCATTTTTATGTATTTTTTTAATTCATTTTCCTTTATTTGTTAAAAATTATTGCACAAGAACTTCGGACCCGCAAAAATAAATCAACATTTAAAATAAATCTCTAACGCAAACACAGTGATCCAAAATAAATCTCTGACGCAAATATTGTATATAGAACCGTGTGCAGCATAGGATGCATAGGGATTTACTGATAATAAAAAAAATATACAAAATTGAAGGTACCGAATCCAGGAAAATATTAAAAAGTCATGATCAAATCCGACGGTTCACATTACTTTCACATAATACAAAACATGTTTGCCTTTCGCATGCTAGACCCCGTCATAATACAAAAAGAAAAGTATAATTAATTTGGATCAAGAATCAAGATGGGTGTCAGCGATAAGCATGCCATTAAAACCAACCACGGTCACAAGTATTAGCTACTCACACAACTGATATCAGCATGTCTCTTTTTATCAAAAAAATACTTATCTTTGCATGTGTTGATGATTCCTACGAAATTTAGTTATGAATTAAAAAAAGCATCACACTAAATACATGTTGTAATAATATTTAAGTTATGAATTAATTGTATTATAAATAAATCTTAAATATATAATTGTATTGTATTAATATTTATAATTTTTTTGTCATTGACAATAAGTTTATTTAATTTGAATATGGTTGTATTCAATAAAAAAATGTAAAATAATAATATGCCAAAAAATAGCAACTTAATTTTTTGATATCTTTATAAAAGTTATTATTGAAAGAGATTTTATATTAGTTTCAATAATATATAAAGAAACCAGATTATGTAGTAAAGTTGACAAGATAGAATTTTACTTAATGATTAGTTTTTTTCTGAAGTTACTTAAATGATAAATAAATATTAGTATAAGTATCAGCAGTATACTTTTAATTAGCAAATTTAGAATAGGAATAGGAAATAAAATTCTAGAGGAATCTGAGCCTGTAGTGGACGAAGGTGATCATGAATAGATAGATATTTGCGTGTCTTTGCTTCCATTCTTCTTGGTTTTAGGGTAAAAATTTGTTAGTCATCCTATTTGTGGGCCATTTGTTTCTTTGTTTATATAGTCACGTGGCTCCCGACCTATATTGCTGTTAGTTGGGCTGGGTCAATTTAAGGGCCACATTCACGGCTTAGTAAGAAAGTTACGGCGTTTGGAATAAGGATTTTACTTCATCCAACTTTTTTTTGCTTCCTCCACCTCCAAAAGACTACAATGGACAAAAATACCCCTCAACCAGGCACCACTATTAGTGATGATCATTCTGGAAGAGTATTCTGTTATAGAAAAATATTCTGGAATAGATATTCTAAAAGTGTACAAGGATCCGAAAAATCATATTCTAAAATAGCTATTTCGAATAGGATGAAATTTTTTTTGACAGCCCTTTAGTTATTGACTTGTTCTTTTTAGATTTGTCTTTGGAATAGGGAGAACAAGCAGAGAAGAAACTTCCTTATTCATTTAGATTTGTCTCAGCTTCCTCAGTGCTGGCATGATCTGTCTTCAAATTAGGGAGAAACATTCCTTGAGAAGCAATCCTCAGTGATGACATGATCTTTCTATTTACTAATTAAGATCGGGTTCATACATGAGCATTAGAACCAAATAAGTCGGCCAAAGTTATTCTCCATGTCTAGTGCCTCAACTTTAACGTGTATATATTACATAATGCACATTTTCATACAAGATAGTAAAGTATGACAGCCTATTGTTACTAAGAAGAGCCAAAATATTTTTTTATGAAGGTTTCTAACCAAATGTTCTCATCAACCTCCTTAAATAAAATCCACCTAGAAGTTGAATTTTTTTTTTAATATATTGGCCTTACTAGCACTAGAACCACTTAGACTACAAATAAAAAAATGTTACTAATAATTAGGGATTACAAATAGTCGTTTAAATAAAGAGTATAAAAAGAGAGTAAATGTGAACTAGTTTCTTATGTTTCTTTCCACTCTTGGCCCCAATTCCATCACTTTTGGTAGATTTTGCTTTGGAGGGAAAAAGTGATCTTTGGAGTTTCTTGCATTTACTTGGTAGAGGTTTTTGGTGTACAAACATCAGTATTGAAATCTTTAGATTTATGATAAGGTTTTCTACCATATTTGGACTTGCTAGACTTCATGGATACCCCTATTGATTTACTCAAACAGGGTCCTCCACTACTAGAAATTATAGTAAAAAGTAAGACTTCAAACAAAAAATGAAACATATAGCAATTTATGTCATTAACAAACCTTGTAAAAGAAGAATCTCTCTTTCTTTCCTTTTTGAATTCACCAACACTTTTTTTCACTCTCTTTTTAGGGGACCTGATATAATAATAGAAAAATGTGAGTTAGCGAAGCCAAACTCAAAACAAGAAGTTAAATAGACAACTAGCTAGATAGCACAATCACTAAATACAATAACAAATAAGTCATGTCCAATTGAATCTTTTATGACAACAAAACCAAATTCTAAAGCAACACTCAATGCACTACATTATTTTAATTTTAAAATATTACATATATGATAATGATTTTATAGCACTAAACATACACCACATCTAGTTGGACATACATGACAAGACTTTTATACTTGTGTTGTTTTCCATTTGCAGCAAAAACAAAGGCACTTTAAAAATCACACATAATGTTTAAAACATCGTAATACACAACGACACAACAAATAGACTAAAAAATTGAAAACCAACTTTAAATCATTTGTTTAGAACTATGTCATAGCAAAAATCATACGAGGAATCCTTATTTTTTAAATTCAACATGAGACACAGGCAAAAACAATTTTAGATACAATAACAAAGACAACCAACCAACCAAATCATGTATAAGTGTCAACATTGTCCAAAAGACGGTAACACACTAGCAAAATTAATTTTAAGATAATTTTTCAAACAATAAAACAAGAGAGATGACTTCTATAATAAATGATATCAATAATAAGCAGCAAAATATGTCTTATGCAAAGAGTTCCTTGACCTTGTTAAAAGAAATAATTGTCATTAATATAAATGTAAAAAAAAGTAATATACAAAAGTTAAGGTAGAGACTCACTCTGTTTGAATTATCACCAATTTTGATGGTTTGCCATCTTTCCTCTTTAAGAGTTACCCATTCCTCCCCACCATCATCATATAAAATCTGAAATAGAAAGAGCTATCAAAAGAGAATAAAAAGGCTAGTGGTATCAAAAATTTAAATCTATAAAAAACTATCTCATCTTGAGTTTGTTGTAGTAGAAAAAAATATAACAAAAGTTAAAAAGTTTTATTGTAATACATATAAAAGGATGGGGAGGATAGAGAGATTACAGTATAGCTTCCACATCACCTTGTGCATTTTACTACATCATAAAAATAATTGATAACATCTTCATAAAATCTACAAAATTTTGTGTAAACAATAGTACATAATTTACATTTCAATAGTATACTTCACAAAAAAGTAAAGGTAAGGGGAGAAGAAAAATAATATGCATGCAATAGTGTTAAAAGCCAACAAAATAAGCATATCACCATGTTTAATACTTCAATTTAAATATACATATTTTCCAAACCCCCACCAATTGACTCGAAAGCTTTTTTAAAAACAAAGTTCATTATTGAAATCAACATAACCACATGCAATTCATTAAATGTAATATTGGTCTAAATACAATAAGGAATCGTTAACAACTCCAATAATGAGTTAAAATAAAAACATACAAAAATAATCCATAAAGGGAAATGTTGAGCTCAAACCAAAAAGCCATGATAACTTGTCCAAATGTTTTCAGAAATAAATATTAATCAAAGTAATTCATGTTAGATAAATCTAAAAATGTTGCAATATTATATTAAAAATAGATGACAATGTAACAACTACACCAAAGATGTAAGCTAAATACAATGCAAAATGTTTCTAGTCACACAACACTAATTTCTCTATCGTTGATTAACCCAAAATCTTAGTCACAACATGTCACAAATAAAGAAAACCATGAACTTACATTTGATCTAGTGGCCACCAATCTTTAATCCATTTACCAATAAGTTCTTCACCATATTCCTTGGTAATAGACAACTGATATAGCATCAATGATATAACAATCAAAGTGAGACATTCTACAATTAGTAAGAAACATAAAAAAAAAATTTGTTTTGGAATTATATGACAAAGATGAAGATTATAAGTATAGAAGATAAAATTGAGCCTAAATCACACACTTACTTCCTATGCCATAATAAAGGAAAGGAAATCCAAAAGCAAGATAATATGGTGTATTAGGAAAAGTAAGTAAGGAGCATTAAATGACTCAATATTTCAAAATAAAAAAATGCATTTAAAAGATTCCCTACAAAGAGTTTTGGGCATGCAAGTGCTTTAAATAATTTGAGGGAATGCTTTGTTTCTTATAGTGGGCCTATTTTCTTGAGAAGGATTGTCTTCAAAGGAAGGTATCTATGGTCTATACTTAAAAAAAAAAGACTCCCAACAAACTTGTCCATAGTGATGAAGTCTATTAAGTGTTCATTAGGATTGAGCATATTAGTATTTTTTTAAATTGTTAGAATGAGGGAGCATGTTAGTTAAGATGAGATGATTAGAAGAATTATGGCATGTTTCCTATAATTAAGAAAATAAATTGAGAGGGGGGGACATCTTGTAGTTTGTGAGAGAATTGGAACCTTTGAGAATTGAGATGCGAATCTAGATCATTAATGTTGTGCAAGTGAAACAATATTCAATGGATGAAATTTCTTTTTTTTTTCTTAGTGAAGATACCAAATTTCCATTAAATGGTATTAAATTAGCTATGATGACAAGATTTTATGGTAAAATGGCTTATTAGTGGTGATCAAATTACTTGAGTATGCGAGGAAAAAGTATTATGGTGTTGTTGTGCTTGCATTGAGAGGATAAGCTCTCTAATAGTGATGTTTCTTGAAAGAGAACAACTAAAAAAGAACCAAGAATAGTAACAAAATATGGTTATTAGCATTAGTGGGACTTGTGAAATATGTTGAGACAAGTCCCTCCAAGAACTAAATGTTTTAATGATGACAAATCACTATGAAGTAAAATCAAATTTTTTGAACTTAGCTACTAATGATTGCTTTAAGTGTTATTATTAAGACATGAAATATTCAAAAGCATAGCATAAGTGTGAAGCATAAGCCTATAGTGGAAGCTTCTTAATGTAATCAAAAGTAGTATTACAAGAAGGAGAGTTATTTAGAAGTTGTAAAGACAATCATGTTTTTTAGGTCAAAGTGAAGATATCAGAAGTTGTATATCTCAGAGGCATGATGTTGGGGATAAATTGAGTCAAGGGGTACATATCAGAAGCTACATGTGGCTTGAGGATCATCAAAAGATGCATTGCAATTGGAACATGCAGACAAACATGTCTTGCACTCCAAAAGCCTACACTAGTTAAGATGCATAAGTTATAGGACAACATTGATCCCAATGCTATTGTTCTTTTTGATCCTTGACATAGTCCAAGTCATAGGGACTCAAACGAGACAATTATCCTAGTCGAAAAGAACCAACAACCAATAGTAGAACAAAGATGGTAAAGAGTAGTAATCACCTTTTCTCCAGAAGACTAGATGTAGAAATAATCTCTAGAAAACTTCCCATGATTCAAAATTCAAATTCATATGGAAGCCACCAAGATCAAAGCTAAGAATCAACAAACTTTCTCAACAGATCCTTCAATGATTAAAAGGTGAAAGCTAGTGATAGTGGAGCAAAAGAAGATATGAAGAGGACAACTCAATGGAGTTGTATGGAGGAGAATGAATCAAGCAAAACAACTACCTACATGGACATGGACAACTCATGTAGTATTTGAATTCAATCTCCAATGACCGCAAACGGTTAGCTCCTTGATCAAGTGCGAAGGAGTTAAGTGCAAGGCAGATTGCTAAAGTACTAGGTCAAGGTCAGTTGACAAACCCTTATATAAAGGAACTTCCTTAGCCTAAAACACTTTAGGTGAATGCCTTTGTGCATAACCCAAAAGTGTTTTGTCCACCTTATAATTGCCTTATAAACATTATTTTAACGATCATTTTGTGGGCAATTATGTCAATATTTCATTACATTTAAGCTTGTTTGGCCTTCTTTATAATTAATTTTTGAATAAATTAGAATTGCTTTAAAATAGTTTAAATGTTTGATTTTTCATCTAATTTTAGTTTATTTTTTTTGTAGAAATAAAAGAAGAAAGAAGAGAAATGGTATCGGGACCCAATTCAAGGCCCTTTCAAAGAAAATTTTTTAGGATGAAGGAGTCAGACATGTCAAGCTCAGCGTGCACCTTAGGCTTAGCGGGCACCTCAAGCTCAACTTGCATGCACTTGAACCAGTGCAACTTTTGTATGCCTGTTCAATGAGCAAGTGCGCGCTAAGCACATAGCTCAATTATGCTGAAACGATTGTGACACGTTTGGTTTTATTTAAGCACCAAGGATGTGAATAAAAGACAAATTTGGTTGGGGGAACTATCTATAGTTTTACGTTGCAACTAGAAAGCTCTCCTTTCCCTCCATGACTTTCGTACCATTTCTCATCATCTTTTTCATATATTTTCTTATTTTCTTCTTGTAGTCATGTAGTTAGGTTTACCCAATTTGGGGTTGACTTACTTGAACCCATCCTTATGTTTACATTTTGATTATTAATCTATGTTTATTGTTCATTATTAAGTGTTCTCTTCTATGCATTAATGTTTGTGTTGACTTGATCACCATTTGTTTGATGTTGTGGTTTGATTTTTCATTGGGAAATGCTTTTGAACTTAGAAATGGAGAGGAACACCTAATGGGTTTTGTGTCTAAGGGTGGAGCAAAGCTCGTTAGTCATCTTTTAACTTTTGCTCTTAAAGCAAGTCATTTGGTTAGACTAGTCAAGGGATTGATAGTTTGGTCAAGAGACTTAGATTCTTTCCATCCGAGGGATCAATGTTTGAGTATTTTTGTGAGTTGATGATAATAATTAGGTTTTGAACTAGATTAGCGACCTTTATATACATGGGGAGGTGGTTTATTGAATTCAATCTCAACTCTGTTATCCTTTGTTGTTTTAATTCTTTTTATCGTTCTCCATGTGTTCATAAAATGCCAAAAATAGTTTTTTTATACTCTTGTTATTTACATTTCCACAATCCAATCATTATAATTGTTGTTTTCAAAAGCATAGTTAGTGAACGTTGCTATTTTGTTGAGCATTACGTGAATTCCTGTGGATACGATACTCAAACTTCCCGTTTTATACTATTTGTGTAACTTGGTATACTTGCCAAGAATTAACGAGCACCACCACTTTTTTGGTATGAAGGGACCACAATAGTTGTTGTGTGTAGACAGTATTAAGTGCTATTGAAAGCAACTTTAAAGAGTAGTGATGTGACTACTTATTATGAAATTCTAAGAATACAAAGGTGGACGTATGTGTCTAGTAGAGGTGCTACTGAAGAGCACTAGGAAGAGTAGTCAAGTAACTATGGCTTCTTAGAGCCTAGGGAACACAACATATTGTTGTGTGTGTCCAGTAGCAAGTGCTACTAAGGGCTGAAGCCTGGAGAAGCTTGCTAAAATAATACTTGGGTGAACATGCTAATGCCTAGAGAATATTGGTTATAAGAGCTTGAGGAGGCTTCAAAAAAGAAATAATACCTAGTTGTAAGAGCTTGTGTAGGCTTCCGGAAAGAAAGAATACCATAGGGTGTTTGGTCTTTGTAAGGTTTTAGGTGTCCACGTCGGCACTATAATATAATAATATTATGATTAGGAGGTACTTGTGTTAATAATGACCCTGCCACAGATCCGGGTTCGCGTTTCTTAAAGTGAGTGTAACAAGAAACCCAGATTAGTGTGACTAGATTGACTCTTCATAGAGTGATAACACCTTTATGTGGCGATGCTGACATGGAGGAATGGGTACCAAGGCAGGAACTTGAACGAGGTCGGATAAGGTCGGATGAGGGCGGAACCTTGGACTTGTGAAGTACCAAGGCAGGAATCCGAACGAGGTCGGTTAAGGTCGGTAGAGGGCGGAACCTTGGACTTGTGAAGTGCCAAGGTAAGAACCCGAACGAGGTCGGAGGAGGTCGGTAGAAGGCGGAACCTTAGACTTGTGAAGTGCCAAGGCAGGAACCCGAACGAGGTCGGATAAGGTCCGAAGAGGGTGAAACCTTGGACTTGTGAAGTGCCAAGGTAGGAACCCGAACGAGGTCGGATGAGGTCGGACAAGGACGGGCCCCAATACTATGCAATCGATTACATAAGCATTTGTGATCGATTAAAATAGACAGCACTTGCCTGATACATCAGGTAAGGCTTTGATCGTATGGATCCCATGAGCCTACACAAGGGTGTCTAGATTACGATTCTGAGTTGTACAAGGTAGGCTTTTGGTGAGTGATCTGAACCCGGCAACGAGTGTGTACGATGACTAAGTTAGGTTTGAAATCTGGAATTATTGGCACATGTGTCACGCGCCAAGATCATTTAAATAGACCATTTCTCTCATTTCGATGAAACACTATTGTCTTCTTCCTCTCTCCGTTTTCTCCAGTTCCAGTGAGAGAAACTTCATAACCACTCACCCCTAACCTAAACCCCTTTCCATGCAATCGAAAAATTGAGAGGAACCACCCTATAGCTAGACTCCAACCTTTGTTCCTGTTGAAACCTTTAGACGGAGAGTTCGTCTCTCCAAAGACCTCACAGAGTTTTGACTTCGAAGGGGAAGAAGGCTTTTCCAGGACGCTTAAGCTTGGAAAAGTTGTCTCCTAGCCTTCTTGAACATTTCAGAGGTAAGAAACTCATATAGTTACAGATTTCTAGATTTTGTCTACGAGATATATTTTGACCCTTGTTGAGCTAGAGCTGGAACTAGGCTCTGGTTCTATGGGGAAATAACAACATCTCTTTTCATGCAACGGTTGATAACCATAATGTGCTACTTGCATGCGATGACTGATGACCGTGTTTGTTTTCTTGCCTGCTTTTGCAGAGTGTGTTACAGAGGATAACAGTGGTTGTGACCACGAGGTCGAGAGAGCCAGTAAAACACTTAGAGCAGGTAAGCTCTCCGTTCTTGGGAGTTTTTCCCTTGACCGTGTTCCACCATACTCCGGGGGAGTGATGGTCCTAGTATGTCATGATGCACGCGGTATTGAAATTGTGTGTTACTGCTTTTTGGTTGATAACATGTATATGATGATATGTTGTGTGCTTGTCTCTAGCCAGTAGAAGGGGCTAAATATGGACTTCCCTTAGAGCCAAAGTCATGTGGAACAACTCTAAGTGGTCAATTAGTATATAGGAAAACCCTGAGAGAGTGTGCCCTTATAAGGATGATCCTCTCTTGGAAGAGCCATATACGTCTAAGCAAACTCCTGAGAAAATGTGCCTTTTAGTGAATGATCTTCCTTAAGTCGTGTCTGCAGAAAGTCCTGAGGGAATATGCCCTTAAGTGGATGATCTTCCCCAGTCAACGATATACAGAGAATGTGCCCTTAAGTGGATAATTTTCTCTCGTTATATATGTGTTGTTATATACATGTGATGCATTTTTATGACAGTCGGGATGGCCAGATTATGTGATACCTATTTTGATGCTATGTATCGTGAAAAGTGAACCCGAGGGAGGAGAAGCCTCCAAGGACTCGGAGTTTATTGAGAATTATATGTCACCCTAGTTGGGGATTATATGTCTTTGTAGGTGATGAGCAGAGAGAGGACGGTGGATCCCGAGGCAAGAGGCCCGGGTAGTAAGGCGGTTCGAGAAATTTCGGACAAGAGCCGAGCCGGGAAGGGGTTTTGAGTGAACCTTAGTTTTTTTTAGAGCATGTTGGCTCATTGTTTTATTATATATATATATATATATATATATATATACACACACACTTTGTACCCTGGCCCTGAGGGGAGAATGTAACCCAATGAATATTGTATGTAATTTCATGAGCAATTACCATGCAAAATGCACAATTATTATTTATGGACGTATGATGATGTCATCTTATTAGATGCTTCCTAATTATTTTTGTTAAATTAATTGTTGCTCTTAACGACCATAATTGAATGTTAACAGACCGGATGCATACAGGGCATTACAGTCTTAGTGGAAAACCTACAATTGTATGGACTGGATATAACCCAGGTTGGGTGAACCAATATAACTCCTTGGTGTGTTGTGTCCCTTTTTATTGCTTCTTGTTTACTTTTTTTGTGCACTTAATTCTATTTTTACAAAAGTTTATTTTGAACTTAAACTTGAGCCTTGATCAAGGTACTTTAATAATAAAAAAATTAACTTAGTGCAACCAAGTGAGAACGAGTAATTTCAGTGAATAGATTATGTATCATTTGTTAGTAGGTTCTAAAGTATTAACCAACAATTTTGCTTGGTGACTTATCATATCATTATGTCCAAGTACTTGTAAAGGAATAGGTTACTCCTAATAGTTTTCTGAATCTCAAAGTTGAGAAGCTTGAAAAGAAGTTCATAAGCTAGTGTGCTAGTGCAAAAAGAGCTAAATCAGTAAAGGGTCACTACTTAACCCCTTTCTAGTGACTGACTGATTCACTTCAAAATAAGGATAGGGTGGAAGTCACAAATTGGAATTATAGAATATGCGTTAATCTTTTAACTTGATAAACCAAGTCTTAATAGTTGAATTAAGATTCAATTGGTGAATCATAAAGTCTGAGATTTATTTTTTGAATTGTGAATTTTACTAAGATTCATGATCAATAAAAAGAGTGCACATAGAATGATACAAAAAACAAAAACGTGCAAAAGCTCAAAATCATTATTAATTAACAATTATAATCGTAAATGTAATAGCATTTTAACATTAGTAAACATATCAAAAGCAAAAACATATATATAGTGTGGAAGGAGAAACACATGTAATGACCAAAATCCATAAAAATAGTATGGAAAGATAAACACACAAAGTAGTTGGAGAGAGGCAAATAATAGAACAAAAAATGGAAAAAAAGATATACACATAAAGAATAAGACACAATGGGTAGTTGGGCTAGTATTTTAAGATTTTCAGAACCCGATCACGCATAACTTGACCTACTTAATTAGATGTGCAACCCAATTGTGGTTAAATTGTGTGTTGCCATTAATATATATAAAAAAAACTATGTACCCCATTGCTCAGAGGTTCTTTGCTATACGAAGGTAAGGGGTAGATATATTGTACGTAGCTTTACCCTTGCATATGCAAAGAGACTGTTTCCGGATTCGAATTCATGACCAACAAGTTACCAATGCATAACTTTTTCACTATGTCAAGGCTCGCCCTCTGTGTTGCCATTAATATAAATGTAAAAAAGTTTAATACACAAAAGTTAAGGTAAAGACTCACTTTGTCTAAATTATCACCAGTTTTGATGGTTTGCACATTTCCTCTTTAAGAGATACCCATTTTGCATCACCATCATCAAACACAATCTAAAATAGAGAAAATTGTCAAAAAAGAATAAAAAGACTAGTGGTAATTGAAATTTAAACCTATAAAAAACTTTGTTATCTTGAGTTTGTTGTAGTAGAAGAAAATACATAATTATTCAAATGGGTAAAATAATATAACAAAAGTTAAAAAGTTTTACTATAATGCATATAAAAGGAAGGGACAATAGACATATTGTAGTATAGCTTCCACATCACTTTGTGCATGTTATGAGGAGCATCACAAATTTCATTGATAACACCTTCATGAAACCTACAAAATATTATGTGAAGACAATAATACATATATAATTTATATTTTTGTACTATACTTCACCAAAAAGTAAAAATAAGATGTGAAGAAAAAGAATGTGCACTCAATAGTGTTAAAAACCAACAAATAGGCATACCGTCATGTTCATTACTTTAATTTAAATATAAATCTTTCCCAAACTCCAACAAATTCTAATGGTATTTTAAAAGCAAAGTTCATTGAAAGTAACATAGCTACAATTCATTAAATGTAACATTGGTCTAAATACAATAAGGCATAGTGAACTTTAATAAGGAGTTAAAAAACACACATTCAAAATAAACCATAAAAGGAAATGATGAGCTTAAACTAATTAGCTATGATGACTTGTCATTTTTTTCTTAAAATGAATACTTATCAAGGTAATTAATCTTAGATAAATTCAATGATATTTGCAACAATATGTCAAAATCAGGTGACAAAGGAACAACTACACCAAAGATATAGACAATATACAATGCAAAATGTGTTTAGCGCACACACCCACACACAACATTGCTTTCACCGATCCCTGATTAAACCAAATATTGGTCATAACACGTCACAAAATCAAGAAAACCATGTACTTACATTTGATCCAGTGGCCACCAAACTTTGATCCATTTACCAACAAGTTCTTCACCATATTACTTGGTATTAGACACCTAAAATAACAGCAAGAATATTAATAATCAAGTGAGACATTCTACAAGGAACTACATAACAAAAAATGAAATTATCAACATATAAGATAAAATTGAGTCTAAAGTAAATACTTACTTTCTATGCAATAATATAGGAAAGGAAAAACAGATGAAAGATAATATGGTGAAATAAGAAATATAAGTAGGGAACATTAAATGACACAATATTTCAACAAATTAGTAGTCCATTTAGAAGACTTCAAACAAAGATTCCTATGCATGCAAGTGCTTGAAATAATTGGAGGAGAACTTTCTTTCATATAGTGGTCCTATTCAGCTCAAGAAAGATTGTCTCCAACAAAGGATACTTGTGTTCTATACTTAAAAAGAAAGCTCCCAAAAAAACTTGTCCATAGTGAAAAAATTTGTTAAGTGTTCATAAGGCTTGAGCATGTTAGTAATTGTTAATTGTTAAAATAAGAGAGGTTGTCAATTGGGACAAGATTATTTGAAGATTTAAGGCATGTTACCTAAAAAGAAGAGGAGGAGGAAAGTCTTGTCATTTGTGAGAATTAGAGCCTTTGGGCATTGACATGGGCATATAGACCCTCAAAGTTGTGCAAGTTATACAATGTATTCAATGGGTTAAATCCTTTTTTTTCCTTAGTAAAGATACATGATTTCCATCAAATGGTAATAAATTTGTAATGATGGAAAGATTTCATTTGAAGGGGCTTATTGGTAGTGATCAAATTACTTGAGTATTCTGAAACCACTAGTCTTAGAAGAGTTTTGACTTTTACATGCCAACACCTTATTGACTGACATTTGTATTGCTTGTTGCTTTCTAGTCTTAGTCTATATGTGTGTACATCAAGCATCATCATATAAAAGTAGGAAGATAGATTCTTAGATAATAAACATCTTCCGTGCTTTATAACTCACTACTCTAATCGATTACCACTTATGTGTAATCGATTACATAAGACTTGGAGAAATTTGCAGCAAGTTCATAGCTCTAGTTTAATTGATTACCATATATCTGTAATCGATTACACAGTTCTTTTTTAGACCATGTCTATTTTCTTAGACCTCTAGTTTAATCGATTACGATGATATAGTAATTGATTACATTGTTCTTTAAAGTGTTCCCAAAAGTGATCAAAAACACTTTAATCGATTAAATCAAGATTGTAATTGATTACATTGTTCTTGAATGTTTTTCAGATTTTGGAAAGAACACTTTAATCGATTAAATAAAAAATATAAGTAATTACCTTCTCGAGATAGTAGATTACAATGGCAATCTAATCGATTACATGCGATTATAACTATTTTCTCTATATATACCCACCTTGAGTTCTATCTTCAAAAAGAAAATAAAAAATAATGTTTTTGAGTTAACCTTTACAACTCACAAACTTCATTTTTCATTTCTTGGACCTTTCAAAAGGAAAGTGAGTTGTAAAAACATTTGAGATCAAGAGAGGTCTATTCAATCAAGTCTTTTGTTCTTGCATTTGAATATAAAAGTTATATCTCTCATTGACTCGATTTCATATGGTTTTTACATATTGTTACTACATGTGCATGAGTTTTAAAACATGCTAGATTAGGTGTTTCTAGTTTGAAGCTAAGAATAGGTTTCTTTTAGGCTTAAATCACAAATGACCCTAGGGTTGGGTGCCTAAGTTTCATTTTCTAGGTAAAATTTGAAATTGCTTGTGATTGCTTGTAAGAACCCACATTGCATAGTGAAAATCTAATTCGGGTTAAATTAGATAACTGAAGTAGCTTATCTAGAAATAGAGAGTGAACCAATATAAATCTTGTTGTCTATTTTGTCTTTAACTCTTATCTCTCTCTATTGCATTCTTTATCAATTTGCTACAATTCAAAGATATTTCATTGATGCACATTAATAGAAGAATATTGTGTTCAAGTGATTATTCAATATTGTTTTTAACATAAAGTTGTAATACGATCCTTATGAAGAAAAAGTTTTTTAAAACTCTCTTATATTATGATTATTTTAAAATCAATTCTCCCTTCTCTTGGGTTGGTGAGTCCAATTATCTTTTTTACAAGTTACTCCAAGAGTAACTTTAAAAGAGTTATTCTTCATCTTAACCGTCCTTTTATTGAAATCTCATGGTGAATATTAACTACTCATTACAACAATTAGATTTCAAGAAAATGAATGAAGGAGATGAGGAGTAACTCAAAAAGAGTTACTCTTGAAGTAAGTTGATCCCTCTCTATCTATGTGTTTGTGTGTGTGTACACACACACACACACACACATTGATCTAATAACTTTGACCAACTATTATACTATTCAATATCAATTTGATGATATTTTATTAAAACTCACCATTAGATTGAAAACTCATTTCCCATAGATCATATATACAAAATTTTATATTAATCCAAAATCTTTTGCTACCTCATTCATATAGATCAAAGTCGACGTAATATAAACCTTTCAAGATATACTAAATATGGATCATTTGATTACCTTCTTCTTATTATTGAATTTTGACAAAATTTAACAAAAAAAATCTTGATAATATGTAAATATAATTCAATGGTTGGATTCATAAAAATCACATTTTATATCAAATTATTGAATGATGTAATAGTTGTTTAAGTTACACTGTGTAATTTAGTCCCTCTCTCTTTGTCTATATTTATCTCTCTCTCTCTCTTTTAGAGTTACATCTCACAATTCATTTTCTTGAAATCAAATGGTTAAGATTAGCTATACATTTAGGGTTGGCAAAGTGAGTCAGCCCAACAAAAACGGACCGGGCTAGCCCAAGCCCACCAAAAATATGGGCCAGGTCGGGCTGGCCCACTTTTGCAAAGTGGACTGGAAATGCTAGCCCAGCCCACTTTAGGGTGGCTTAGTGGGCCAGTGGGCCAACCCGGCCTGTTTAATAAAAAATATATTTTTTTAAAAAGACAAAAAAATTATTTAAGTTATGCTAAAAATTAATGACAAATTCATGTCTATAATCATTTTAACACCTTACCTTGCATGAGATGATCAGAACTTGAGAAGCCAGAAGCAACAAAACAAACAAGTCCTGCAAGATTCATTGAACTTCCAAGAACAATTAAACAAAACTGGAATGTGAAAGATATATGCAAAAACCAACCTAGAATCCATGGGAAATTACATGTTACTAATAGTCTAATACTAGATTAATACATAAAATTAAATTTAGCAAAGCAACATCCATAGTTCCATACATTAAATTTAAAATTTGTTAAAAACAAGTTAGAAACGTTACAACTTCCAAAATGCAAAATGATTAAATTGAAGAAGTAGTTGCATCTAAGCATCTTCAAAAGTTATTGTATTTGATCCCTTGGAAACAGTTGGATCCATATTTAAAGCACAAAAGTCATCCTCACCATCTTCAGCTACAAATTATAATCTAAAAATAAAAAATAAAATTAGCTAATGAATAATGATGATTTAAAAGAAAAGTAATTGGCAATTTAAATTGTAAAATAATGAAATTAAAGAAACTACCATTCTCAGCAAAACCATGCAGCCAACTACGAGTACAAATCAAGGCTTCGACATTTTCTGACAAGAGACGATTTCTATACTTGTTTATAACATGTGATTCAATGCTAAAAGAAGATTCAGAAGTCATTGTAGTAATAGGAATGCTCAACACATACGAGCCATTATGGATAATTCTGGAAAGCGATTATAATTATCCCTCCACCATTGCAAGACATCCAACTCTTCATAGTACACAAAATCCAAGTTTGGCTCATCCAGATAAACATCAAGTTGTGACTTTCCAACTTTAGAAGCAAGTTGACTATCATGCATTTTCAATTCCTATTACATATGACAAGTTGAACACAAAAAAACAAAATAAAATCAGCAAAGTACACAACACAAAAAAGTAAATACTTACATAATAACATAATAATAAGAATTGTGTAAGCATGTGCTTACACCAAACATTCTTTGATTTATTCTCTTGAGTTCCTTTGACATGCTTGAAGAACAAGTCTGGGGTCTTGTGTGAAGATTGTGAATAGAGGCAGCATTATTAGTGTTTCTTGGGTTTGAATACCTCTCAAAGAGCATGTATAACTTTCTTGGCACATCTTGGATCT
The DNA here is from genome assembly GCA_013407115.1 of Glycine latifolia. Lineage (NCBI taxonomy): Eukaryota > Viridiplantae > Streptophyta > Magnoliopsida > Fabales > Fabaceae > Glycine > Glycine latifolia. The sequence continues at coordinate 12,477,554 of CM023954.1, forward strand.
TTTCCTCACTAGTAGATTCATCAGTTGTTGAGTAACAATAACTCAATGAAGTAAACTTAATACGTGGGTCAAGAATTGCTCCAAATGCAAGAATGGTGTTATACTCATTCTAGTATTTGTTAAACTTCATCATCATCATATCCCCCATACTCCTTATAACCTTATCTTCACTTTGCAAACTTTCAATAAGTACACGCTGAATTTTCCAAACTTGCAAGAAATATAGGTTGGAAGGAGGATATGAAGTACCTGAAATCAAATTTGTAGTATCAAAGAATGGCAACAAGAACTCACAAATTTTTTCTCCTTTTTTCCACTCATCTACTGAAGGACACCACTTGTAATTAGGATCTTTTGATTGAAAATTTCCAAATGCCCGTTTATATTTGAGAGCACTCACTAGCATCATATAAGTGGAATTCCATCTAGTGGAAACATCTAGACACAATTGCTTGCCACTACCATCAGACTCAAGACCAAACTGTTGAATATATTCTTTAAACTTTCTCATCCTACCCTCTGATCCTTTCACATATTTCACACTTTCTCTAATTTTATGTAAGGCATCACTAGCAACTTTTAATCCTTGTTGAACAATAAGATTCAAAATATGTGCAGAACAACGAATATGAAAAAACTCTCCATCACATAACAACCAACCACTTGTTCTAAGATCATTTTTCAAAATGTCTTGCATGTTATCATTGGCGGATGCATTATCTAAAGTGAGAGAAAAAATCTTTTGCTCTATTTTCCAATCCTTCAAAAATTGAAAAACCCTTAAACCAAGTCAAATCCAGTGTGAGGAGGAGGCATATGACAAAAATTAAGAATTTTACTATTTAACTTCCAATTATTATCAACAAAATGAGCAGTTAAACATATGTAACCCTCAGTGGTACAAGAGGTCCATAAATCAGAAGTTAAACATATTCTATTTGGAATGCTAACCATCATCTTTTTTAGCTTCTCCTTCTCTCTCTTGTAAATGGTTAGGACATGAGATTTTATAGTATTTCTAGAAATAGGGTGTGCATCAGGATTCAAATACTTAATCCAACTTCTAATCTTTTTATACTCAACAAATTTAAATGGCAAATCATGCTCAATGATTGCAGCAGCACATATCTCACGTGACACCATTTGATCTAACTTTGGAATCTTCAATTTTCCTTGTAAATCTACCATCATTGGACCAACATCTTCAAATTTAATTCCCTTACACTTTGAGATATGACGATTTAAGTGAGATGTCCCATATGCATTACTCCCAATTTTATACTTTGTTTTACAGGCCTTACACTCTGCTATTTCTATCCCATCATCACCCACTCCTATCTTAGTGAAAAAATTCCAACAATTTGAACTTGTTGCTTTCCTTTTCTTCTTGGTTGGTTCATCATCTTGAGATTATTTAATAGGTAAGTATGCTCATTCACATTCTCAGACTCCATATTAAAACTCGAGACAACTATCATAAATCAAACATTAAATGAAAAACAGAAAATTAACATCAACACCAGGATTAACATACATCATTTTCAGTTGCCACTTCCACTTTTGAAACTATCATAAATAAACTATAGTAAGTATGATTATAATTAAAACAAACGAATGATACAAAAATAAATGTATAAGGCATTAATATTGCAATGTACAAGTCTCATTAAAAGGCATTAATATTGACGAATGATACAAAAATAAATGTACAAGGTATTAATATTGCAATGTACAAGTCTCATTAAAAGACATTAATAATTTAATATTGCACACCATGTGGAAGTGTGGAACATATGATACAAAAATAAATCATGCACTCGAGGTGGTTGGCTATGGTTAGACGATGCATATATTGGTTTTCTTAATTAATTATGGGAATTTCTACCACCTTTTCTGCCCCTCTTTAAGATAAAGCAAAAGCAAGCAGCTAGCTAGGGGAAATAGAAAAGCAAACAAAGAAAATAAAAACATGAAGGAAGAAAGAAAACAAAAGAAAAATAGACCCTGTTTCGGCTTGGGCTGTTTGCAAATCCAGATTATAGAAATTAAGAAAGGCATGAATAGAGGTGTTTTCCAAAGCTCAGTAACTCACCAGTGCAACAAATGATGATCGCGATGACTGATAAGCCGATGACGAAGTGCAGACAGCACTGCAGAGCTCGAACGGTGTCGCAATGCTGGAAGCAGGAAAGACGAAGGCGGAAGCTTGGATGGACGGTGATGAAGGTGCGCGAATGGTGCCGCCGACGCCATGCTGGAAGCAAGAAACTCAATCTCTTTACTCTCTCGAGTCTCGTCTCATGGTCTCAGCGGCTTAGGCGCTTAGCCTCCCTCTCTCACTCTACTTCTCATTCATTCATTCTCAACCACTCAATATCTAATATCTTTCTAATTTTTTTATTTATTTTTATTAAAGCCAGCAAGTTGCAGGGCCAAAGTGAATAATTATTAAATAAAATGAGGCACCAGTGTGTAGAAGAGCGTGGACTGCATGGTATTGTTTAATTTGTTTGGTGGGCTATGGGCCTGGTTTTGGCCCATATTTTAGTGGGCCGGGTTGGCCCGACCCATTGACTCAATATGGGCTTGAAGTTTCAACGCAACCCACATTTTTTTGTGGGTTACATGGGCCGACCCATTGGGCCAGGCCCGTTTTGCCAAGGCAATACACATTACAACCATTAGATTTCAAAAAAATAAATGATGAGAATGAGGAGTGATAAGCGTTTGTCGTGTGACTTCAAAACAATTAAACTAAGCTAATTCTGTAGCACAGGATTAACCTAGGTCGACTCAGAGACACAATCAATATGGTTCCAACTTCAATTCACTAGTAAATAATGGGGGGATTTTTATCAAACAGTTTGTATACGCTAAATGAAAATTGCAAAAAACACAAACTACGATTAAAGATTAATGCAGAAACTAACAGAATTGATAACAAGTAATGTAAAATAGATTAAAGAGCATCAATCCAATTCACCAAATCAAGCTATTCGAATCATCATCGTTCTCAGAAATTTATCCTACTGTGAAAGTTCATTCAATTTCATTAGAAGCAGTTCAATCGAATTAACCCCTAAATTAATTGAAACCATAAACCCTAATTGAAATATCATCCAATTAATCTGTGATTTATATTCGAAATTAGGCAATGAATCCATAACCTAATCTGCTTTCAATTCTAAACGCATTCATAATCATGAAAACTGAATAGCAATTGAAGAAGAAAGTGAACATTCACACAGAATTCGAAATACTAAACCAGAACTCAAATTCTCCTCTTGCTTGGGTTGGATCCTTGGATTGAGTGATTATTTAGCCTTCCATGATCATCATCAATGAAAGCCCCATGAAATAAGTGCACGAAAATGGAAGAATGGAAAACGAAAATGAAGAACAGTGAAGAACAAGGAAGAACAGTTGAGAGAAAATAAGAACAAGGGTTTTGATTCTAAAAACTTAAAAAGAGAAAAATAAAGCTGTTTGTGCAAAATGAAATGTAATGTAATAATTCCTCCTAAAGTCACTAATATATAGTGACTAAGTCTTGAAGAAAGAATGGGCCATGAGCTACCCATCAATTCTAATTATTTATGCAATTTACATTAACAAAAAGTCCAACTCGCAGCCCAAAATACAAGTGCAGAGGTTCCGACTTCAAAGCCTAAAATGACCCTCCAAACGGCAAAATTGGCCTCGGATTATTTCTGGAAAACTTGTAGATCTTTTTGTTATCTATCCAAGGACTACAAGAACGCTCAATTCGGAGTTTCGTAGAGCTCTGTAGGTCCTGTACAAGCTAGATATGTCAAGTGAGTATAAAATCCAAAAATACGCAACAATTAGCAATTGAGCCCACTAACTTGCCTAAGACAAAAACTGAATTAGAATGAGAAAATAAAAGTTCAAGAGAAGTCAAATAAGCTAAGAATGATAGAAAAATATTTAACTAAAGACACTCCATCAAGGAGTAACTCTTTTAGAATTACTCTTGGAGTAAGGAGATATATATATATATAGGACATATCATATGAGAATGACTCTCTTATGTGAGAATGATAACAGTCATTCTCATTCATTAGATAAAATGAAAGGCCAAGATTAAACATTTTAAATTCAATTAAAGTCTCATTTAACCATAAATTTCTATAAGATTTACCAAACAAAAAATCAATTTTTTTAAAGATTTAATTTACGTCAAGATCGTCACCACAACCACCATCATCGCCACCATCATCACCATCATCACCACCAACATGATCGCCCCTACTGTGGTTGCCACCACCGTCATGCAATAATTTTAAAGGTTATGTTCTTCATCATATTGTGCAAGCAATATCCACTTTGATCGTCCCCAAGTTTCAGACAATAAAGATGTGATAGCTTCGAGTCATTCAAGTGATGGTTCTTTCTCCATGAAATATGGATATGAAGTGGTTTCTCATGCGATGAGTTTTCCAAATCATTTGATGTTTAAAGTTGTTGACAAATGGAAGGGTCCAAAGATGATTAAAGGCTTGTTGTGGAACTTGTACCATGAACATGGTCATGGCAAATGCAAGACCATTTAGGCAATTGCCTTAGGCCCCCAAATTATTTAAAGCTTAAAATTTTGTATACTTTTTAATATATATATATATATATATATATATATATATATATATATATATATTAATTATTAGTTTTAATTATTATATGATACATTATATATGAGAAAAAATGTTATATACTGTTAGTGTAAAAATATTACATAATCATCCAATCACAATTCATCATGTATAGTAAGTGATTGAGTATTTTTAGTTTAATATTTTATGTTCTTCTTAGCTTATTTGATTTCTCTTGGACTTTTATTTTCTCATTCTAACTCAATTTTTGTCTTAGGAAAAACAAGTGAACTTAATTGATAATTGTTGTTTTATTTTTAGATTTTTTTTTGCTTACTTGACCTATCTTCCTTGTATAGGGCCTAGAGAGTTCTACAGAACTCCAAATGGTGCATATGAGTAGTCATTGGAAAGATAAGGAAAAGATCTCCAATTTTTTCAGAGATAAGCTGAGACCAATTCTATCATTTTGAGGATCATTTTAGGCTTGGAAGTTAGAACCCCTGAACTCGAGTTTTAGACTGTGAATTTGTGTAATTAGTAATTAGTTAGATTAGATTAGATGAGCCTAATCATGACCCATCCTTTCCTACTAACTCAATCACTATATTTTAGTGCAATTAGTTAGTGAAGATACACACTTCATTGGAGCACAAATAGAATTTGTAGTTTCTTTTAGAAGTTTTCAGAATTAAAAAATTTTCTCTCTTTTTCTCTCAATTGTTCTTCCTTGTTCTTTATTTTTCTTCTTCCTTTTCATCTCTATTCTTTTATTTTTCTCATACAAATTTCGTGGCTCTTACATTGATGATGATCATGGAAGGCTAAATAATCAATCAATCTAAGGATCCAGTCCAAGTAAGGAGAATTTGAGTTCTGATTTGATATTCTAATTTCTATGTAAATGTTCAATCTAATGATTATGAATATATTTATGATTGAAAACGAATTATGTTATAAATTTATTTTCTAGTTTTAAATTTTAATCATAGATTGTTTAGATGATATTTCAATCCGATTTGTGATTTCAATTGATTTAAGAGTTAATTCGATTAAATTACTTCTAATAATATTGAATGAACCTTTATAATATGATCATCATACGAGAACTATGATAATTTGTATTGTTTAGATTAGTGATTGGATTGATATTCTTGAATCTGTTTTACGACACATTTATTTTCAAGGGGATGTTTGGTCCATACAGAATATCATTATCATTAATAAGGCTTGCAATATAACAAGAGCTTTCGAAATAAGTGCAATCTTATATAGACCCGTGGCAAAGACTAAGCATTTGAATTCTAATACGAATATCAAGTGGGTTAATCCAAATGAAGGTGAAGTGGTGCTTAATTGTGATGGTGTCGTGGCTGAAGGTGGAACGAAATCAGCGTGTGGTGGCGCTTTGAGGGATCATACAGGTGCCTTTATATGTGTTTTCATATCTAATTTTGGAGGTAGTTCAGTCTAGATATCTGAGTTAAAAGCTATCCTTATTGGTTTGATCATTGAGGATGGTTTGCTATAAAGGTTTTAGGGCTATTCGAGTGGACTCTAATTCTCAATTGGCGATGAACCTCTTAACTAAAGGTTGTTGCAGTCTGCATCCTTATAGTTTGGTCCATGCTATTCATGCTCATCCAGGACATGTCACCTGAAATCACATCCAGGACAAGTTGCAGATAGATTAGCTAAGCATGCTATGACTGTTGATGTTAATTTTCATGTTTATTCTTTTGCTCCAAACTTATATTGTTTCTGAGTTATATTTATAAATATGAAACAATTGGAATACGTCAATTAAATTTTATTTCATCAGTAATAATAACAACATATATGTATGTGTGTACTAAATACTAATACATATTTTATAAAATTTAAAAGACTAAAAATCATTTTTAGTTCATCTATTTTTGTCAATCAATGATTTTGGTTCTTTATTTTAAAATTAAAACATTTAATTCCCTTTTTTAGAAATAGTGATTTTAATTCCTATATCCAAATCAATGTTGACCGTTAAATAACTAACGTTGACCATTATAATTTTTTTTAATGACTTGAAATTTATCTAATTAAAAAATTAAAAGAAACTGCAATCCTGTGCTTCTATGGCCACCGTGAAACTCCAATCCCTAGCCCCCTATTTGTTCCTTCTTATTCCCCTCTGTCACCTTTTCTCCTTCGATCGTCATCTTCGGTCACCAAAACTTTGTAACCTTGTTGTGCTATGTCGGCCTCAAACTTAAACAGTTGTCATATTAGTTTATATGATAATTTTGATTTAATTTGTTGTAGAAAGTGAACAATTTCTATTTTCCTTTTCATGGGTTGCTCTCAGATTTTTTCTTCATAGTGATAAGTATAGAACCTTCACTATTATTTATAATGACATCAATGTATATCACATATGCCACTAATATGAGGTGGACCAACAACATTGCAGTTGAAATGTATGCCCTTGGAGCCACTATGGTCTAGGCTTGGAGGAATTTATAAATAGGGAAGTTTTCAGCGTAGGTAAATATTTGAGGGATTAGGCCATAGATGAAAAGTGCTGCTGTGGATCCAATTCTTTGGGATTCTCCTAGGAAGATTAAAATGGGCTCGAAGAAGATGTATATGATGGTTAGAAGAATGCTTGCTAGTGTGAAAAGCACAGCTGATCTTTGCAAGTCTGAGGTCGACATAGTACGACAATACGACGGAGTTCAAGCGATGAGAGGGGAGAAGCTGACGGAAGGGAGTGTGGAGGATCCAATGACGGTTAGGGATTCAAGTTGTACGAACCGACATAGGATCAATATTTTTCTATTTTTAATCTTTAATTAAAATAAATTTCAATTCATTAAAAAAAAGATTCTTATAATGATCAACATTAATTATTTGAGAGTCAAACGTATTGATTTGGATAGATGGACCATATCACTAATTTTATTAAAAGAAGATGAATTAAATGTTTTAATTTTAAAATGGGAAGATGAAAATCATTTATTGACAAAAATAAGAAGATGAAAATTGAATTTTAGTCACTTAAAAATAATAAAAAGTATATTAAAAAATCATAATAAGATAAAAGAGGCTTAAATATTTATTTATAATAAATACTCAAATTTTATGTTTGTTCTTTATAATTTTTTTATTTTTTATTTAGTTCCTAATAAAATAATAATTTTATTTTTGACCAATAAAATTATTTTTTATTAGAAACTCAACACAAAAAAAAATTATTAGAAAATAAATACAAAAATCAAGTATTTATTAAAGATAAAAATATTTAAAAAGTCTATAAAAATTATAAATTGTAAACTTAATGCGCGTGTATATATATATATATATATATATATAAAGAATTGCAACAAGGATTGGATTTGAGTCCAATATTACGATTGGGTTGAAGTGGAGAAGAAAAAAACTTACCTTCAATGAAAGATTAGTAATAAAAAATTGGATTTTGACTTTCGAAATATTTTTCTCTTTTTTTGGTTCAAAGGAAATAGTTAAATTCTCATACTAAGATACTTATAACAACTTACACACTGTTTAACTAGATAAGCTAGATCTTCTTGTAATTCCATCTAATTTTAAAGCCATTATTTATAAAAAAAAAATTACAATTCAATTGTTCAATTAATGACTTAATAAGTTTATCTTTTTTGCAAGGCCTTAGTTTTGATTTCAAGCTATCAACACAAGTTATTGAATTTTTTAGGTAACATAAAATTAACAAAAAGGAATTGGGATTGAAGCAAATTCAATTTTACGAAAAATCAATATATTATTAATGAATTATAATGATGATAAACCAAGCTGCAAAATCCATTGATTCTACTTACACTACTACAAATAAGCGTTTTAACGACATAGTATCAACGACGGTTATTAGTTAACCGCCTTTGTATCCTACGCGGTGGCAATTTTGTAATTATGTGAATGTTTTCAACGATAACAAAGACGGTTCTTATATGACCGTCGTTGTAGGGGTGATTTCGAAGACAATTTTTTATAAAACCGTCTTTGTTTTAAGCAACCTCTAATTTCACTTTTATATTTAAAATTGTAACTTCATTTGACAGTCCATAAGCGCTCTGCCCTAATCGACATTTTTGAAGACCATCATCTTCCACACCCTACTTCCGCCCACACCCAACTTCAAATCAATTTCAAATAGCCCAAAACCCAGCGTTCTTCATTCTTCATTCTGCATTCTGCCCCATCTGGATGTAGGAGGTGACCGTGTTGACGCCGCTGTCGTGTTGCTTATGCGTATTCTTGTAGTCATCTGGGTAAGCAAGTAGTTTCCTTTCAATGCTTTTATACACATGCTTTTCTGGTTTGCTTGTTGATTTCATTTTTAGGCTTTCAGCTTGGTGAAGTTGTACCTATTCTCTAAAGTCTTTACCTTTGTACTTTTATGCCGAATGGGTTTAGATTGTAGGTGCCAGGTTTTTGTTATTTAGGGTCACCTTGCTGCCAACCATTTCCCTAGTTTAGTTTGTGGAACTTTGATTCAACTCTTTCTACTGTCTTGGAGTTTTGGATTTTGTGCATGTTCGTCACAAAGAGCATTTCATTTTAGCATCCTATTCTGTTAAGTTCTGATTTGTGAAATGCATTTATATTGGATAGTGATAGTTTGGGCAATTGGACTTTCAATTACTTTTGTTTTGTGCAAGGTGCTTAGTGCCTACTGTTTGAAACATGGCTAATACCTTAGCAGGTTGTGTTGGTTTGCTTGGGTTAGACAAAAGTTTGGCCATGTGTTTTATCAGCTGGTTGCTAGCTTTACTAACCCATTTAACATTACTAATCTTTAAGTGGGGTGTGGGGATTGCCTTCTTATCTCTCGCTAAATTTCACTTTAAGTGTTCCACATCTAATTGCTAGCACCGTATTGGGGAATATTGTTTTCCTTCTTGCATTGTGGATTTAGGGATTATTGGTTTATCATAGGGATTATTCCACTTGCACTATGCTAGTTTAGAAAATTACAGTAGCCTCTCATGCTTTGTTATTTTAAGGGGATTGTGTGTACAGTCCATAGTCCATACTTTGTAAATAAAAGTGAGATAGATGTTTGTAACTTTCTACATAAGGATAATATATAAAATAAGGGAAGTAGTTCAAACAAGCAAGGTGTAAGTTTATCTATTGTGCTAACCTTAAGGGAAGTCTATGTAATTAATCCTTTATGTCAGATGATCTTATCTTGGAACCAGTTGCGTGTTGGTACAACTGGGTTTGAAATTTTGATTTTAGTATATACTACTATAATATAATTAATAGTTATATGTCAACCAGAATTCTGGAACTTGATCAGTGTATTTGGCTATTGAAAAGTTACATCTCTATACAAAGGTTGAACAACATTGACAAGACATCCACTTGGTGAGACCTTCAAAATTAAAGGGTCTATTTGTTCCACATATTGATATCCATTACAATTCAAGATTACATTCTTTTAAATACATAGACAATTGTTGGTGATATTTACAATTCATTCTGACTTTTCTTGCACTCTAACTCAAGGAGCATTGGTATAAGCCTATAACCTAATATGCAATTCATGGAAGAAGTCATGAACAATAATTTATAAAAAAATAATTATATATTATATACATTGAAGGAAATATTACCTTGAGAAATAAAGGCAAGAAAAAGAATGATGCTAAGAATCTTAATGGTTAAATCGGCCATAGAAGCGACATAAATGCAAGCTTTGATTTTGGAATTCGTTTAGTCAACAATAACACAGATATTTCGTTATTTATAGATGACTTATTATGGATCAATTACACCGTTAGAAGTATTTGATTGATAACTTGACAGTTTCCCTTTATAATAATAATATACGAAATAAATAATACCTTTTATTTGTGGTGTAAAGAACACCGCGTCTATGAAAAATCAAATTTCTAAGGTTCCTTTGAGGTGGATTTTAATATTTTTTTTAAAAAAAAATCAAAAGCAGCTTTAATTAGTTTATAGTTTCAATATTTTTGTTTTTTCAATTTTCAATTTTTTTTTTCAATCTTATAAATTTCTTTTAAAAAGTTCACCAAAAAATACGAAAATCTTCATTTGAGGCTGTGATGAATCTGCTTGATTGATTCAAAGGCTCTGATGAATCTAGAGTAAGAACAGGGGAAAAAAGAAACGAAAAGGTGTTGATAATTACAGGAAAAAATCAGAATCATGCGAATTGATTTATTGAAAGCGATCAGAATCATGTGAATTGATTTTATGGAAAGCAATCATAATCAAGCGAATTGATTTGTCTTATATTAATTAATATTTGATGTTGCTAGATTCTATTGTGTTTCATTCTTTCCTTTTCTAGATATATCATTTATAGAAAGAATAAATTAATCCCCTTAATATTAAAGCGTAAATTAAATCAATGTACAGAACTAATATCCTATTCCTATTTATACCTCCACATTGTATAGTTCCATTCCATAGAAGTTAAACAGTTTTTCTAACGTGTGCAACATTACACACAATTTAAAAGTAATTAATGGTTTAATTAATTTAGATTAGTATTTATTATTAACTATTCTTACAAATGAATTATTATCTTTTCCTAAATTAGCTTAATAGATTCACTTTCAATCAAAACATAAATATCTCTATCTTATTTATTAAATAGATTCATTTTCTATAATATTTTTTCTAAAAAATATTTCTCTATCTCTGGAAAACAAAAAATCAAAATAGATTCATCTATAAACTTTCTATTTTTATTGTACGGTCAAATTTTCAATTTCATAACTTCTTTAAAGTGTCGTAAAATAATCTTAGAAGATATAAGCTGGACAATAATAGATAGACAAATTTGCTATATTTATTTCTTTTAAAATAGATGAAAAATTGAAGAATATAATTATGGCGTTTAAATATTATTTTGATTTTTTTTTTCAAAAACAGAGATTTTTTTTTGGAAGAAAATATATCATAGGAAATGAATCTATTTACTAAATGAGAGAGATGTTTATTATTTTGATTGAAAATGAATCTATTAATCTAAATAAGAAAAAAATAATAATCAATTTAAAAAGAATAATTAATTACAAGTATTAATTTAAATTAGGTAAGATTAACTTATTAATTACTTTTATTGTGTGCAATTAATGTTACACATGTAAGAAAAATAAGTTAAATATGAATCTCTTTTTGTTAAAAAAAACCTATGTATATCAGTGAAATATATTCACTTCTCAAGGGAATATTTTCATTATTTACTCACTTAAAAAAACATATACCGAGAAATGGTAGAGATTTATGGCTAATTTGTTTAAGTTTTTTAAAATAAAATAAATAATTTTATGATTTTCTGATGTGTTTGGTTAAGCTATTTTAACTTAAAATAAGAGGTTTTTATTTTTTTAACTAGAAAATCTTATTTACTTCTTAAAAAAGCTCTTAAATAAAAGAAACATTTTTAATTAATTTTTTAAAATTCAAAGATACCGAATCTTAGCTGATATGATTTTTTAAATGGTAGATATGGTTGTATATATTAAAAGAAGCAGTAAGTCATTCTTTAATATTTATAAAATATTGATATTTGTTTTTTTTCTGAATAAATATTGATAAACCATACCTTATACAAAATAGAAAAGATGTCTTATTTATTACAAAACTATCATAAGACTTAGAAACAAGAGTACAAAATTTGATTTCGAACCACGTCCATAAATAATATTTCGGATATTCAATTTCAAGAACAATTTTCAAAATACATATGAAAAAGATAATTACCCAAACAAATTTTCTACTTTTTAAACTCATTTTTTTTAAACTATAATTAAAATATTTTATTTATTCTTAATTAGAATAAAATTTAGACCTTTAATTTTAAATATTCAATTGTTTATTTTAATATTAATAATCTAAAATGATTTTTATCAAAATTTAAAAGAAAAATATTAAATCACAAGAAAGCATTTGTTATGAATATATATATATATATATATATAATAGGCTTGAACACAAGAATGAATATAAAATTTAATATTAATTCAAATTATCTATAAAGTATTTTTACATATCTTAAATTCTTACAAGTCATGATATAAATCCAAACTAAAAAATCTTAATCATAAAGGTTATTTTAAAAAAAATCTGATAAGTCATAATATTCCTATAAAATTTTTTAAAATTCACAAGATTTTTTTATGTCAAAATCTTTCAAAATCCTAATTGCATATACCCCTAAAAATTACATGGATTAACTATAATATACTTTTAAATTTAAAATTATATTATATGATTATTAATTGTATGACTTTTCATATGAATTTATATATATATA
>CM023954.1:12497977-12645445 GCA_013407115.1 Glycine latifolia
CACAACATAAATTTGAAAATCAATTTTATAAATTTCAACTTCAAACTAATGAACACTTGGCCTGTTGACAGCAATGCAGAATCATAAAGGTCTTAACTAAGAAAAACTATAAGTATTAATAGCATAAAGGTCTTCTGCTCACCTGCTCTAAATCCACCCTCTTAGACATTGTCTTCAAATTTGTGTCCACATTATGAATATATTATAGACATTAGATGATAAGACTTTTCATAAGATAATACTAGCTCCAAAATGAAATGTAATAAATAGATACTAAAGGAGTAAATCATATAAATGAACGTGATTAATAAACAGATAGCTAAGGCAATTATCATGCTTCTAGATAAAGCTGAATTTATTTGTAATGAAAAGATAGTTGATTTTTATCTAGCTCCAGAATGAAATGTAATAAATAGATACTAAAGGAGTAAATCATATAAATTTCAAATCATTTCCATTTAGTTATATTTCAACATTTATAACATTTCCTAGAACATGATATTAGGAGTGACTCTAAAGGAAAAGATAGTTTATTTTTATCTAGATTCACTTAACACTTTGCACTTTGAACTGTTTGTTCTCTAATTTATCTAACAAAACTACCAAAACAAATTTGTCATATAAGACATTCACAGAAGAGAATAGAAGAGAAAGGAAAAGAGGGTTTGGTGAGTTACCGAATATGAGTGAGTTTTAAGTTCATGTCTCAAACAGAGGATACAAATATAATGAGAGAAAAAAATCATTCTGTAAGAATGTGCTCAAGAGAGGAAAAAAGAATTGCCTATAAGGGATGTGGCATGATCTGGAAGCAAAGGCAAAAATAACATCACCGAGTGCTGAAAGTGACTTATTTATGAATTGAGATTCCTTCAACCTTTCTCCTTCAGCTTCAGTTTTTCCCAGACGCTCACTGCCAGCTAAGTCTACTAGCCAAAGGTGGCTCTTTGTTCTCTGGCCATTGATTAAATTTTCTCCCATTACAGTTACTTGTAACAAGATAAAATCAACTCTTGGTCACTATCTATAATGTGCAATAACTTCTACCAAGAGCAATAGTTTCATAGAGATAATTTAATTACATCTACTGATGCAAAGAAAGCAACTGACTCTACTTAGAAAATGACATATTCAAGGAAAATAATTTTTACTTAATATGATTAAGCTTTTAAGAATTAAGATCTCCAACAAGTTTAGAAGCCACAAGGAATAATAGAGGTATAAACCTTTTCCCTATGGGTTAAAAATTTTATTATAATTTTTTTTAAAAATTAAACCAAAAAAATGAAAGAAAAATATAATTTTCTTTGCATTTCATATTCCATATTTTGGGGGGATGTTTCATAGCTAGAGAAATGTTGGAAGAAGGAATGTAAACATGCATGAAATTAGAAATGGCTACCAAGGGGATTAGAAATTAGATATACCTACATTTTCTTTCAAGTGAGAAGAATCAGATTCTTCATTAGTAACCTTGTTTTAAACGCATTTTGCACTTAAATTTCGTTGGGTGTGTTGACCATTCAACCATCCACAAAAGAGAGAGATAGTAGAACAACTTACTTGGATGTTTACAACATTGCCTTGGTCTTTTCCTTTAGCTAAATTTGCAATGGACTGCACTAACCCTCCACTTGACATGATATCCCATTGTGACAAAGATAATTTTCAACAGTCAACAACACAATAGCCCCATATGCCATTTATTACTCACCAAATTGCCTATATATATATATATATATATATATATAGCAACTTTTCTGGAACTCAGCAATTAAGCTCACCCTATGTCATAGTCTTTTTCCATCTAATTCTGAAGTTCCTAAGCCTGTTAAAAAAATGAATCAAAGCTAAAAAAAGTAGTTATGCAAATAACAACAGAATAAAAATCACAAATAACTTTCATTCAAATCAAATCACCAAATGGGCTCGAAAATACCCTTTCCACTACTCTCAGTAGTGGTGGCCATGGTATCAACTTCTAGAATTATTTGTAATAGATCATTTTGAGTTTGATTCCCATGTGTGCTACTCTTTTGGTTTTCTGCTTCACGCTCTTTGATCATTTTTAGTATCATATCTTCAACCTCTTTCGGCAACTTCCATATCTCTTTGTTTTCCTTGGTGGGAAGAAATCTGGGAATGCATCATATATGTCATTAATTTAGCACATGGTATAAAGTAGTATTGATTTCTTGTATAGTTTTGACAAAAATTGAACAAGGGTATATAACCTTAGGTTTAGAAATCCAAATATAAGACTAGGTTTTGCTAGTGCTGTTTGCATAGAGGCCAATTTTGTAAAAATTAAATTTCCTTGAGCATAAGTGCTACCAAAACAAGCCTTTGAAATGACATCTGTCGTAAGAGCCTTCATATCTCCATCAATTACCAACTCTGCAATCCCCCCTTCACTTTTTGTTATATGATTCTCTCATTTTTTGATAATTGCCATGGTTGATTCTTCCATTATATCCACCCAATTCTACAAGTTAAACCCAAAATCAAAACAAAATTAATACATTATATGTCTATATGTACACAAGGGACTTTCAATATGATGTTTTAAATCATCTCTGATAACATGAACTTTCAATTCAATTAAAAGTTTGGTATGAAAGTTATATGATAAAAAAATTATTAGGATTGAATAAGTAGGGCTTTTTTAGTAGTATATGTTAAGAGAAGTATAAAAACTTAAGTATACTTATTACATGGTATATGATTAAAATGAATCCATTTCCCATGTGACCTGTTTTTTCCTAATTAGTATCAACTATATATGATTGAAATGGGGTATACTAACCTGTTAATTTTATATGCATCAAGTATATAATATTATTTTTCAGTTAATCCAATGAGAGATTTGGTAAGAAATTTATATATTTAATATTATATAAATTTTTATACCATGACATTTGCACCAAAAAATCTTTCAGAGAAGATACCCAAAAAATGTCACACACGAATATAAAAAGAAGGACCATTGCACAAATTTTGATGTTTCGGAGATGCACATGGCTTACAAATGCGACACATAAACAGTGGATTAAACTCATAATTATATGTAATTTGAAATGGTAATAAAGAAAAAGGCAATAAAGAAAGAAGGGGGGTGGAAGGTTGATACTATGCTGAATTCGAAGACTACATTTTCACGGAGTGTTTAGCAATGTCCTCAAAGGGTTGTTTCAAAAAAATCAATAGCGAAAGGTGAATCAGACCAAGCCCAATTTTCACAGAGAATATGATCTTCCTTGGATCGGAGCGACACATCTCCCACGCCCTCGCAGCCACGCGATTCGGGCTCTTCCACGAGCCGACGATCCTATTAGGAAAGCTATAACAACCTGTAACTATAATTTAAAATTCATATAGTTAGTTTCTGATAGCTGTAAATATAGGTGTCATTTATCTGTATTCTCAGTTTTTAGTTTGTTAGGATTATTAGGAGATTTTGTTCAGATTGTATTTGTTAGTCGTTTTGATTATCTGTTATTTTTGATTTGCTGTATCAAGCCTTTATTTAAGGCTGCAAAGCTGTAAATGAAGTAGAGCACTTGAATTCATATAATTCCTATTAGATCCCGTCCTAGGCGGCGAGGTAGGAGTAGCAGCGCCTCCGCGTCTGAGAGTGATCCTCCTCGTCGGACTCCGACAGCTGGATCCCAATTTGGGAGTAGCCGCCACCAATGCCGCCCTTCATGGAGAGCAGCCTCTCCTTCCTCTTCGCGAAGCTGTGCCGGAAGGAATCAAGCTTGGTCTTGGAAGCGTTTGGTCTTGGAGACCTTAACGGAGAGGTGGCCTTGGTCCCTATTGGGACTTCTTGGAAACCTTAGGTTGTTTCAAAGAGTGATAATACAAAGTGGTGAGAGAGTAAAGGGAGACATCAAATATTTAAAAAATTCGTCTTATAATGATTATATTTATTTATAAAAATTCATTACGTTTCTTTCTAAAACGATTTTTTAACTACTAATATTAAATCAACGTCGTAGAAAGACTTTTTTTAAGTAGTGTTTAGACCTAGAGGTCATCTATCCTATCATTACACATCTCCAGTTAGAAGTGCTAAAATCTCTTGGTTAATAACTCTAATTTATTTGATGCATGAGATTATTTCTACTTATTTTTTTACAGAATTGTTAGCTGATGAAAAAGCTTTAGATGTATACACGAACACAAGATATTGTAGCACAGGCACAAACAACTTGCATCGAGCCCCAAAGGAATAGTCTTACTCCATCGTACCAGTACACTGACAAGCAAAACCTTTAAGGGTATGTTTGGATTTTTAACGAGTGTTCCAAAAGTATGTTTGAGAGTAAGATTATTTGAAATCATAATTGGTTATTCTAAAAATATGTTTAGGAGTAAAATTTTATTTGAAAATTCAATTTTGGAGGAAAAGATATAAATGATTAATACAATTAATTATGTGATATGATAAATAAATAAAAAAAGAAATGAGAGATGTTAATAGAATTTTTTTAATTTGTGTGTTTTAAATATCAACACCCAATTATAAGTTATATGATATAATAATAAGAGAATAAAAAACATTTAATAAATGGTTATGTTGTTATCTGTGTATTAAAAATTTGTTGTATATGTAAATTTTGTATAAAACATGTAAAAATAAATAAAGAAAAAATGTGACATAAAATTATTGATATGACATAAAGAAATAAAAACAGTGTTATAGAAAATATTACTATATGAATCTAATAATCTAGTATATAAATAATATCAGCCATACTAATTAAAATACTCTTTTTCATGAACATAACCCCACACATCTTAGGATGGTGCCCCTGCAGTAAAGTTGGTTCCGTCCTACCTTTATCAGAAGCCCTTTTGAGGAATAGAATTTCTGTCATTGCTTTGGTGATTATTTGTTGTTCAATCAGTTGGACCCATTCAGTTACAGTCTGTTATAATTGTAGTACTGTAAAGATAGCACATGTTTTACTTTTTATTTTTTTTTATCAGTGTACATATATAGCTAGCCATGCCTTTTGAGTATAATTATGTGGGATGAAACAAAATGATTTGTACTGTTCTTTGCAATGCTATATATATTCTGGTCGTAGAATTACAGCAATTACAGGCTTACAGCTGAATGCAATGCGACTGCACACGGAAATGTGTTTGAATTTAAACTGCTTAAACTTTCTCTCATGAAACTCAAATAGTGGAGTGAAATCCCAATTTTTGCATGAGAAATTTAATGTTAAAACTATTAGTTTCGTATAATAAAAAATTCTCCCGTTAAGAGAAGATGACAGAACAAAAATAGTTGTTCTACAAAAGATAAAATTCTCCTCATTAATTATTTTCACTTCTCGTACCTTTTCCCAATACTGGCACTTATATATATATATATATATATATATATATATATATATATACACCATTAGGATGACAATAATATATTCGGATATTAAACATAAAATATAAGATATTCGGATATTAAACAAAATATATAAAATGTTATCTGAAAACTTACTAATAGTCTGATAAGGAAGCAAACAGTACGAAACAAACGAGAGAATGATTGCGAACTGAGAAAACAGAAAGATTTTTTGTAATTCAAACTTCGGATGCCCCTTACAACATAAGGACTCCTATATATATATATATATAATTTACAGACCTTGCGGAACTCAATCTGGACTTAACTATTTTACATGAACAGTAAAAAGCAAACCTATCTACTAGGCACACAAAACTAAACAGGCAACCTTTAATACGAAAGATAATATGTACAAGTCAAGAAGCACTATTTTTAGCCCAGAAAAGTCAGATAATGGCAGAATTATCCACGACTACTTCTCAAGAATTGATATAATCTTTCTACTTCTGGAGGGAATAATTCTTTAATTGGTCCAAACTCAAAGAACCATCTGATAAACCATCTAGGAAATTTAAGTGATATGCCCTTCTTAAACCAAATAAACCGGGAATGTTTATCTGGTTGGAGATAAAGGGTATTCGCCCAGGCTGCTATGTAATCAAAATAATTGTATTGTTGAGGGGTAAAAGCTCTGGAAAGTGTCTTGGGTTGATGCATGGGTTGTCCCCAATCTATGTCTGATAGTACCTGTAGTATCTTAATCTTGGAGAATTGGATAACTTCATCTTTATCTTTATTATGGGAGATCTCAATGGAATCTGTATCTACTAAAATAAATTCATAAAAAGTTCTATTTTTATTAATATCATGAACTGGGTATGGAGAGTCTGAAGGGAAGATTTTGTTAGCTAAGTCTACCGGAGGTAGCTTTAGCCAGTGTTTCTCGGCTATCATCACTGGAAGTATTGTGTCTTTTTTCAAATATTCAGGATCTGTTTCAGTATCTGTTTGGAAAACATGAGAGGTATTGGGTCTAGAGGTATTAGGTGGTTTCTCAAAATCTCTGGGGCCGACCAAGGTATTGATATATTGAAGAGGGGTGTATTTATTTTTCTGTGCTGGAGATGATCCTCTTACCACATGGGAAAGGATATTAGGTCTAATATTTGGGTTTACAAGAAATCTGGAATTTCCAGTATTCGTCAAAGGTTGTATTGCTTTCTCAGAATCTTTATTGTTATTCGTTCCCAGTAGGGGTCCGTATTGATCTTTGGTATTTGCTTTATTTTTGCTCATTCTAATCCCTGTAAAAATTCTCTGGTTAAGAAATCTGGTAAAAGATTCTTTTCTCCTTTGATATGCTCAATATCAAAATCAAAACAAGAAAGTAAAGATTGCCATCTTGCAAAAATATATTTTGAAATAAGATTTTTAACATCTTTTTGTAAAACTGAAGGTGCTGCTTTACAATCTGTACGAATTAAATTTTTTTTATTAAATAAATCATCTTGAAATTTTTGTAAGTATAAAACTATAAAAAGTATTTCTTTTTTGACTGTGAAGTATTTTGTCTGAGAAGGATGCCAAATACCCGAATGATATCTGACGACCTGTTCTTTAGAATCTGGACAAACTCTTTGTTTTAAAATACCCCCATACCCTATCTCCGAGGCATCAGTCTCTACTATTAAAAAGGCTGAAGGATCTGGTATTCCTAAACATGGTAGTCTCTTGGTTATTTGCTTAATCTTTTTAACTGCCATGGTCATTTTTTCAGACCATTCTAGTGGAGTTTTCCTAAGTCTTTCATACAAAGGGGCACATTTTATCCTTATGTTGGGTATAAAATCTGCTATATAATTTATACATCCTAAAAATCTTTATAATTGTTTTTTATCCTTAATTTCATCGGGAAATTTATCGGTGAATTCTATAGATCTTTGTATAGGAATAATTGTACCTTGATATATTTCATATCCTAAAAATCTTATTTTAGTTTCAAATATCTTTATTTTCCTTTCAGAAACTACTAAACCATTTTCTTTTATTATTTTTATGAATTTCTCTAAATGTTCAAAATGTTGGCTAATATTTTTAGAATAAACTAAGATATCATCTAAATATACTATGGTAAAGTCTGAATATTTATAAAATATGTCATTCATTATATTCTGGTATTCACTAGGTGCATTTTTCAAACCTTGAGGCATTACATTCCATTCATAATGTCCAAAAGGTACTACAAAAGCAGTTTTATATTTATCTTCCTCCCGGACCAAAATTTGATAGTATCCGGACTTCATATCAAATTTGGAAAAAATAGAAGAATTATTTAATCTCTTAATTAAATCAGTTTTGTTAGGTAAAGGGTATCTAATCCATTTTAAAACTTTATTAAGTGGTTTGTAATTAATAACTAATCTAGGAGCTCCGCGTTCTACTTCTGAAACTTTCATAACATAAAATCCTGAACAACTCCATGGACTCTTAGAGGGTCTTATTAATCCTTTTTGTAAATATTCATCAATTTCTTTTTTACAATATTCTAAATATTGTTGATTCATTTGTATAGGTCTTGCTTTAGTAGTAATATCTTTTTCATTAAAATTATCAATATATGGTAAACTAATTTCATATTTCTTTCTATGCCAAAATGCTATAGGATTTGTTTCACAAATTTCTTTCTTAATTTTATCTTCAATTTTGGATCTTTTATCTTGAATTTTCTTACTGTGTAATTGTTCCTCTATTTGTTTATGTTGAATTTCTCTATGTAATGAATTAATATGCTTTGTTTTATTTTTTATAAGACTAACTGATGAGGCTTTTACTATGTTTAATTCTCTTTCTTTAGGAGGGTTTATAAATTCAAACATTATTGTTCTTCCTATTACTTCAATTATTAATCCTTTCTCGGTTACCTGAAAAGGATATAGTAATGCTAAGAAGGGCGTTCCTAATATAACCTCATAATGCATATTTTTTACTAATACAAATGAAGTATTATAACATATTCCATTCTTGCATATCTTTGCCTCTGATAATTTATATTTAATGTTCATTTTAGATCCATTAGCACTACATATATTTTCTACAGATTTTTCATAATACTTAGTAGATATTAAACCTTCTTGTATACAATTTACATCTGCTCCTGAGTGTATTAAAGCTATTAATCTAAATTGTTATTCTTTAACTATCAAAGTTATCTCACAATGCCATTTATGGGTTATTATTAAGGTTAATAGATTGATAAAGTTTTCTTCATTATTTTCATTATCTTGTATGGGTAAGGATGTACTAGGAGTATTTTCTTGAGATCTTATCCTATCTTTTCCTTCTAATTCTAGAATTCTATATTCTAAAGAAATATCATTATGTTTTAATTGTGTAATTTCTTGTTTTAACAATTTTATTTCTTCTTGTAATTCTTTTAAAGTAACATTTTTACTTGGTGTAAATCTATTATAGATTTCTTTCATATCTACTGTCTTTACTTCTTCTCTAGCAGACTGGTCTTTATTAATTAATTCATTGAGTTGATTTATAAATTCATCTCTTATGGGTGAATCTTCTAGTTTTCCTATTATATTAATTAAGGTTTCACTTTGATCTCTGGTTGTCATATTAATACTCTTACAATTATTACAGGTACATAATTCTGGACCTAAACAAATACCTATATCTTTGTTAGTAGAATAACTACTGCTACTACTATTATCTTTATCCAATTGATATATGACTTCTTCTTCTTCTTCTTCTTCTTCAGAAAAGCTATTTTCAGAAGATTCATCATCCTCTGGTTCTGAATTTATGACTATTTTCATTAACTGCTGTTTTAAGTTTTCATCTATTTCTAAGGCATTAATTTTTTGTTGGGTTGTACATTTATTGGCATAATGATCTATTTTCCCACATTTCCCACATTGATTTTTCTTCTTTTTGGGGTAATATGATTTTTTATTAACTCGTTTATTATTCTTATATGGTTTTTTATTATTTTCATACCTATCAATTTTAGAATCATAGTATTTTTTATTTCTATGATATTTAGGATTCTTGTAGGATTTTCTATACTTCTTTTTATTTTCATAACTAGGGGCTTTAACCATTTCTACTCCATATTAATGATAGAATGTTCCTAATTCTCTTCTATTATTTAAACTATCTTTTCTCATTTTGTTCTGTAATTTAAAATCAAGACATATTTGTATACCTGTTTCAATTATTACATTATGAATTTGGCCATAAGTTAATTTTTCATATGGTACTGGTAATTGAAAATGTTTTTCTAAATTCATCCTAGTTTTTTTCTGCTAAAAGTTTAGGTAAT
Source organism: Glycine latifolia (assembly GCA_013407115.1). NCBI lineage: Eukaryota > Viridiplantae > Streptophyta > Magnoliopsida > Fabales > Fabaceae > Glycine > Glycine latifolia. The sequence continues at coordinate 12,507,667 of CM023954.1, forward strand.
CCACTTATAAATCGTTCTTTCCAATATCCTGCATATCCATCTTCTCTTAATGTTATTTTGGAGAAAAATACATCTTTATACCACCTATAATCGGTCATACTAGGACATCTTAAATTCATTAACTGAATACTTATTCGTTCTTTAAAAATATTTGGATCTCCTATAAAATTTTGTATTATAGAAAATATAAGGGTGGCTACAGCATCTTGCTCTTGAGTTTCTTGTTTTATACTATTTAATATAATATGTCTTTCTTCATCAGTACACAAATTATCCCACCATCCTTTAAGCTGACCCGTAAATCCTTGAATTATTGCCATCACAGTATTCTTATCTGAAATACCTTTAGTTTTATAAGTTGTTGTTGCCATTGTCATTTGACAAGTTAAATCTAATATTTGTTGTTCGCTCATCCCATCTATATTCCATTATGCTATTTGAGTTCCTGAAAACACATTTTGTCTTAAGTCTCCCATTTCTTCATATTGAACATCTGCTGGGGATGGTCTGGAATAATAATTTCTAAGTTTAGGATAATAATTAGATCATCTTCTAAGTTTATTAATTTCTAACTGTTCTTCCTGTATAGCATTTATAGTAAAGGGTTTTATGCTTAATTTTTCTAAGGTTTTCCTTATTTCTTCTATCTTATTATCAGTATCATTTCCTAGTTTGATAGAATCTAAATCTTTTTGAGGAACATTTATTATTTTATATATAGGCTTATCTATAATTTTTAATGCATTCTCTCTAGAACTACTGGTATCTGGTGAATTAGTTTCTACCCGACTTAGATGAGAAGACATAGTATTTAACATTATATCTGGAATAATTTAATTGATGATATATTTTTCTAATATCTTTTATTTCAACATTTTTATTTTCTTCTATTACATCTTTAAAAGGAGATGCCTCTATTTCTAAATTAGCTACTTTAATTTTTACCCCTTTATGAGGAGGATATTCCACCTCTATTATATTATCTTCGGTAGTTTTCCAAGTAGTAGTATTCTTTATAATAGGACTAATTTCTTTTTTATTAAACCAATCAAAAAAGTAAATATTGATTTCTTTTCCTGTTAAATAATTATAATAATCTTCTCTAATTTTTTCCCATTCTTTATTATTATAATTTTCAAAAAGCCATTTTCTGTTTTCTTTATTATAATCTGCTAAAAAATCTTGTTTAATCCATTCTTTATCAATTTTAAAGGGTTCTAAATCTCTGGATATGACATTTAATACTTGAGATCTTGTCGGAGAATATTTTGGAGAGGAATTATTATCTTGATAAACTGGGATAGATATTTTTGGGTTACTATTATCTAATCCTGTTAAATCTAGATTTGTAGTAGATCCACTTACAGAATGTCTTGATGATTGTCCTTGATAAATCATATAGGGTTTTTCTATTTTTAATATTTTGCATAACCTCATCATGATCTAATCTCCTAGGAACCTGTATAGAAGATTTCTTTAAATTTGCTTCTACTAATATAGTTGCATTTTTCTTAGATTCCCTTAGGGCCCTAAAATTATAATATATTTTTGTTACCTTATAATATACTCTAAATATTATTTCTATAGGACTACAATCTTCTTTAAATATATTATCAGGCATTCTTATATGTAATTTTAAAGCTTTTGCGGTGTATTCATTTCGTATATTCATCGCAAGATTTGGATAACAATTAAAAAAAAGCATGGCCATCATATAAATTACTTTCTAATATGGCTATTATAGAATTTCTAAAATCCATCAGTCTCGTATCTCTTAATAACATGATGATAGGACTATTTATTCCTAATCTAAAATTAATTTTTGCTGCTACTTGTATTAATCCTATATGGATAAAATTAAATCATTTATTCATATGAATATCTAACATATCTTGTTCTAATATATTTATTATTTTATTAACATATGTTCCGGGATAACTATATTCCATTACATGTATTTCATCTTTATTAGAGGAAAATATACTATGTTTCTTATATACTTCACTTTTCTTTATTATAGGTATGGACCAATTATGTATGGATTTTTCTATTTCTGATACTGGAATTACTGTGGTATTTTCTAAGGCTTCTAGTGATTCTTCATTTTCTATGGTTTGGGGAGTTCTTAAAGCTATCTGTTTATCTTTGTTGCTTCTTCCTATTTCACTCATAGTTATTAATATATTAGGTATTCTACTTCTTGTTTGAGTTGCTGTTACGGGACCACCTCTTTCCATGTCTAAGCTAAACCAACGGTCTTACAATCACTCAGCTGCCAGGACCACCTAGACTCAAGGGCTGACCAACGTATACACACCTCTCAGTGCTACACTCAACTCTTTCAAAGAGGAGAATATCAGTATATTATAAACTTTTTGTGAAATATGAGGAGAACAAAATTTGAAAGATTTTTAACTCTTTTTTTTTTTTACATAAACAGACTACTAAGCAGTGGCTCTGATACCACTAATCAGCGGAAGTAAGTATATGTTGTTATGACACTTAATTCTTTCATGTTTACTTTCAGATATTTGGAGTGCATTAGTAATAATATATATTTTGGACAAAAAATTCAACTATCATTTTTGTTTTATCCATTTTAATTTAGGGTACTTTGTACATTTTTTTATAAAAATAACAATAAAACTGTTTTCTCCGTTTCTTTATACTCTCTCCTCTCTTACCTATCAACAACACCGTCTTTTCCCACTGCACCACCATGAATGATGCCACACTCCAGCAACAACCCCATTGAGTGATTTCAATCTAAAGAAAATGGTTAAAAATTTTCGTAACAGAATAACAATTTGTAATGAATAATAATTTGTAATGAATAATTTACACCTTTTAATAAAATAATAGTTTAACACACAAATCAATTGTTGGATAAGACATTTGTTTTAATAATCTGATCATTTGTAATGAATTTTTTTCTTCTTGGAATTGTTGTTTCAGCCTATGATGGTGATAAACTGGTGGGTGGGAAGATGATTTTTTTTTTTTTGTGGCTCGGGTCTATAGGATTTCAGAAGTTTTTCTGTTTCTAGTGAGAGAAGATGAAGGGAATGTGAGACTTTAGCGGGATACGTGGGGGAAACGGAGAGGAGATAGAAATTAATTTTTTTTTTTAATTTTGTTAAATTAAACCTTAAACTATTATACTATCCCTAAAATTATATAATTTAAATAAACAAGGTGACGGCTTTTTTGTCAATAATTATGGTGTAAGTAGTTAATACACCCTAACTAAACAAGAGAGTATATATATATATATATATGGATTGCTAACATATTTATACTCTCTTTTTTTAGTTGAAGTATGTTAATATTTTATCCAAAAAATTTGATAGATGTATCGCACAATCTTTTTTTGTTTTAAAAAATTCTTTAAAAAAATATTAAAGTAATTTAAGATGAGATGTTTTAAAAAATATAAAATAAAAAACATTTTCTTTCTCCTTTGTTCTTTTGTTTGCAATTCATTTCTCTTTTCTCTTTTCTCTCATCTATTCGTTAGTCCAATTTCTAACAATGAGTATTTTGTTTCCTTGGCACACCTCTTAAAACAAAAACCTCCAACATGTGTCTACCATCACTCAAACTCAGTCATCACCATTGGAATCACTCAGTTCCTTCCCCTTATATTTGTTGCATTGTCTAGGTTAGAAAATCTTCATTGTTTCTACGATTCTACCTCATTATCACATCCCAATAGTCCCTTAAGCATGAACACAATTCTTCAATTTTTTTATCATGAAAACTTCAGAAGTTCACACCATTTTGATTGTCTCATGTGATAAACTAATGTACTATTAAGTGTCCACAAAATACACATGACAAGTGACGTAGCATCCCTGCACGCACGTCAACCCTTTATGTCAACCCTGGCATAGGAGCACGGACACCTTGCCCTTAGCAGTCGGGCTATTGGGCCAAACAAATTATCTCTAATGCACCCATATTTTAATATTTTATCGATAATGTTACAACCTCCTTTATCAAGTGGTAGGTACTTAATTATCTATAAGCACTGGATTATTTATAATTCATCATATTATCTATAAGCTATAGATTATCTATAAGCAATTATCTATAAGTCACAACTTATCTACTAGCTATTATCTACAAGTTAGTACTTACCTGCAAGGGTTGTTACTTACCGTAATAGTCCTGACAAATGAGGACCTCAATTATCTACAAGGAACATATTGTCAATAAGCCCCGACAAACAAGAATCCACAGCTCCTACTCCATTCTATAAGTACCAAGTTCCATCTCACCCTTTTCATTCACTCATTCTCCACTAACTCGCGTACTTACTTGAGTGTTGGAGTCCTTTGTTTTTCAGGTCTCCCCTCTTATTCTTCTAACAAAGAGAACTCATTGTTCGATGTACAAGATCTAGAATCCATCTTGTCCACGTCCACCGTGATGTGTGGTACCTCCAGATTTTGGTAAGTACATTCGGCGCCCACCATAGGGTCACGGTAAAACTTACTTTGCGGCCTCACTATTTCACCAATGGTCAGTTGCAGTCTAGCCTCAAACGTGATACTCCTCTTGAAGGCTTCATTCCTCCCTTGACAAACATAACAGACACAAACCACCTCCAGCAACTCCAAACCTGCATAGCGGAGATGGAGTGACGTCACGAGGAGGAACTATGAAAGTTGAAGGCTGACAACGATTAGCTGGAGGCTCGAGTGAGATGCCCCCAAGGCAACGTGCATTCGGCCCGTACAATGAATGAGGGTACTCAAGGGGAATCACACCCCCGACACACCGTCAACACTCAAGACGACCCCAGCTTATTACACATATACCGTCTAGAAGGGCGGACGACTCGTCGACACCTTTTTTGCAACCGCATCATGGAAGTCGACCTACCCCTAGGTTGGAAATCACTCAACCTAGAGTGATACGATGGAACCAATGATCCAAATGAACATCTGGATGCATTCCTTACCCAGGAAAACCTCTACTCCAACGCCTCTGACGGCCAACCGAAACACTATCCTAGAGGAGGCCTTCAACATTGAGGTACCAATAAAGCTACCTCCTCTACTTCCTCCTAGGCTAGGGCTCGATAAGACCAAACACTGTAGATACCATCATAGTCATGGTCATAATGCAGAAAACTGCTGGGCTTTGAAGGACAAGATAGAGGAGCTCATATAGGCTGGGTATCTAGCCCAGTTTGTGAATAGGCCTGATGGTCACCCCGTAGGAGTGAGACCCGAGGGACACCAAGCGAACCATCATAGAAACCATGATGCTGACATAAGAGGAGACAAAGCAAAAGACAGAGGGAGATAAATGCACTATAAGCAAAGACGTGAGCGTCAACATTTATGAGAACAGGAGAATGACCCACCCAACAATGTAGTCAACACCATCGCAGGCGTATTGTCATAAGGAGGATTGTCCAGTCGATCCCGCAAACAGCATCTTCACACCATCCAAGACATCGACATCAACTATATTGATGTACAATTACCATGAAGTCTCCCTCTCATCACTTTCACTGATAAAGATTTCAATGACATCAACCCTATCAACCAAGACGATCCCATGGTGGTCTCATTTGTGATCGCCAATTTCACGGTGTCCAAGGTTCTCATTGACCAAGGCAGCTCCACGGATATCCTGTACTAGAGAAAATTTCTAAGGCTCAAAGTCTCATCCGACACAGTTCATCCTCACTCTGAACCTCTCCTCGGCTTTGCAGGGGAGAGAGTAGAAACTAGAGACTATATAGACCTTATGACCACCTTCGGTTAAGGACAACTCTCAAGGAACTTCATTGTCAGATATTTGATTGTTGACGCAGATACATCATATTTCGCCCTGATTGATGCTGAATGAGCTTGGAGCCATCGTCTCCATGACACATCTCAAGATGAAGTTTCCAACCTTGACGAGGGAAATCGTAATTGTCTAGGCGAAATAGAAGCAGGCACGACAGTGCTATGCCAAAAGTTTGAAGGTAGCGCCCTATCCTCCCACTAAGAAGCTTGGCAGGCCTTACGCCTCCATGGGTGGTAGTAGTCATGTCATGAGCATAGAAGAAAGGTCTTCAATCCAAACCCTATCTATGTACGCAACAAGTCAAAGATGGCATATTCGATGTGGATCTGTACGATGAAACCATCAATAAAGGCCCAAAACCTATCAAAGAGTTTGTCAATCTGTAGCTCAAACTCAAACCCGGGAAGTGTACGCAACTCAGTAGGGACCTCACCAGCCACAAGCACAGACACATAACTGACATCCTACACAAAAACACGAACCTATTCGCCTAGTAGCCATCTAACATGCCAAGTATTCACCCCGGTATCATATGCCGCAAGCTAGCCATCTGCCCTCAGGCCAAGTCAGTATCACAGAAGAAGAGGAAGATGGGGAACAAGCAGCGTAAGGCAGTAAAAAAAAAGGTGGACAAGCTACTTAAAGCTAACTTCATCAGAGAAGTCAGGTACTCTACTTGGCTCGCCAATATCTTGGTCAAAAAAGCCAACAACAAATGGAGAATGTGTAGTGACTATACTGACCTCAACAAGGCATGTCCCAAAGATGCATACCCTTTGCCCAGCATCAACAGGCTAATTGATGGTGCGTCCGGGTTCCAAGTGCTGATTCAGATCAGAATGCACATCCCGGACGAAGAGAAAATGGCATTCATCATTGAAGATGCCAATTTCTGCTATAGGGTCATGCCCTTTGGCCTCATAAACATAAGCACCACATACCAATGGCTGATGGACCGGGTCTTCAAGCAAAAAATTGGACAAAATGTCTAAGTATATGTTGATGACATAGTCGTCAAATCTAAAAGTATAGCCCTATATGGCAGACATAGATGAGGTTTTCAAAGAAATTTGTAAATACGACATGTGCCTTAACTCGAAAAAAATGTACTTTCGGGGTCGACGGAGGCAAGTTCCTAGGTTTCATGATCAGACACAGGGGAATAGAGGTCAATCCCAACAAGTGCACAACTATACTAAAGATGCACAACCCTACCAATGTCGTAGAGGTCCAAAAGCTTAACGACAGACTGACATCTCTGTCCAGGTTCCTCCTAAAACTCACCAAAAAAGCGAAGTCATTCTACAAGCTGCTTAGGATAACTGACCCTTCCTGTGGGATGAAGCCTGTGAGCAAGCTTTCTTAGCCTTCAAGAAAAATATTGCTACACAACCCATCTTGAGTCAACCTAGACCAGGAACGCCACTACTCATTTATCTTTCTATAGTTGACGAAGCCATTAGCCCAGTCCTCGTTCAAGAGAAAGGGAAATATTAGCTTCCCATCTACTTTACTAGTCGCATCCTCCATGATGCTGAGAAGTGGTATCAGATGATAGCATTAACACTTATCACCTTAGCCCAACGCGCATCAAACAGATGTTGTGGAAGCCTGAACTAGCAAGGAGGATGGTAGCATAGTCTTTAGAACTGCCAGAGTTCGATCTCCTGTAATAACCTCGTGGCCCCATGAAAATACAATTCACGGTAGATTTCCTAGTAGAGTTCGCTAGCAACAACAAACCACCCTAGACTAATGGAATATCTACGTACACGAAGCATTCAACTTGAAAGGAAGTGGGGTAGGCATCATCCTCGAAGGGCCTAGCAATGTCACTTTTGAGCAAGCTTTGAAGCTCAACTTCAAAGTCTTAAACAATCAAGCTGAATATGAGGCACTCATAGCAAGCCTAAAGCTAACAAAAGAATTTGGAGCCAAAAATCTAAGATGTTACTCCGACTCGTAGCTTGTCCAAGGGCAATTTACCAACAGATATCAGACTAAGGAGACCATACTCCTCTAGTACTATCACACTACAGAATCTCCCATTGACGATTTGAGTACTTTGAAATGTACCACATACCCAGGGAGAGCAACACTAGAGCAGACCTACTCTCTAAGATGGCCAGCACTAAAAAGACCGGGCACCTTATCTAACCGACACTCAGAGTCAAAACCCTCGACTTCATGAGGATGTGTAGACAATGTCAAGAATTTGCAGACATCCCATGCACCCCTCCTAACAATCTCCATAGCCTGAGCTCCCTTTGGCCTTTTGCCATGTGGGGAATAGACATACTGGGTGATATGTTGCTAGCATATAGTAGTTTTTAAGCTAAAAGAATCAATAAATCGATCATAAAGTATCAATAAATGCTAGAATAGGTAAAAGTTTCATTATTTTTATTTATGTTATTTATTCTGTGTATTTTTTATATTAGGAACCAAAGGGAGAAGAAAAGGAAGCAAGATAAAGAAGCCAATATTTTCTGAAGGTTGTCGCTATTCGCGTGAGATCCACGCCATTCGCGCCACAGGCCTTAAGCAGAGCAAGTTTCACTAGCAGCTCACGCGATCCGCGTGAGATCCGCGCCATCCGAGCCACATATTGAAAAATAATGCAAAATCCACTGGCATCTCACGCGATCAGCGTGAGATGTGGCGCTAGTCACACAAGATAACCAAAAGAAGAGGAAATCTCACTGCCATCTCACGCAATCCGCGTGAGATCCGCACCAATCGCGCCACAGGTTATTGCATCCCACGCTAGTTGCGCCAGACTCACGCCAATAGCGTGAGCAACACGTGACTTCAGTAATCAGCTCTATAATGCACGAGTTGAGGGGATTTTTTTTGGGGGGGGGGGGGTTTGGTGACCTAGTTATAAATAGAAGCTTAGAAGACTGAAAAGGGGTTCCACAACAGAGTTAGAAGTCAGTTGCATTGAAAGAGATTCAAGGAAGCTAGGTCAAGAAAAGCAAGATTGAGGGCTTTAGGTTCTTCTTCTTCTTCTTCTTTTCTTTTCTGAGTTTAGTCCACTGGTATTTAATGTTATTGAAGTCAAGCATGAATATGCTTGGCTAGTTCATTCTTTGTAGTTATGACCACAACCTAATGTGAATTCCTTGGCTATTGGATTAAATGCTATGGTTCTTTTATGCTAAATTATTTTGTTTCACCTTGTCTTGAATGATTATATATCTTTATTGAAATTGATCACTTTGATAAAGTTTTGAGAGTTAGGGTTCACAATAGGAATATTGGGACTTTAATTTCTGACAAAGATGGAATAACAATTGATACATTGCCTAGGGATAGGGATGTGTAATTGCAGATGATTGATGTTATCACTTAATGCTTAATTAAAGGGAGATCACTAAGGAATTAGGGTTTTTACTAGGTTAAAGGATTAAAGTTACTAAGGAATTAGTCTTTAACTATAATTTATGAAAGAGGCATTATCTGAATAATTAGTATAATTGAACATAGTAATTAATCTATTTAAATAAGGTTGAATCAAAACGGTGCATGTGTCTTAACTACAATTCTTCTCATATTAATTCTAAATTCAAATCACATTACGATTCACGTCTTCTTAATTCTTAGATTTAATTTTGATTGTTTTAATTCACAACACAAAATCAATTTATAAACATTTGTTAATCCAATTCAAAGATAATAAGTTATAATAATATTAGTGCCTCAATCCTCATGGAGACGATACTCTATTTATCACTTTATTACTTAGAACGATCGGTGCACTTGCCGAACACGCAACACTGGGATCATTTCCAAAATCCCCAAGAGCAGTCAAATTCCTATTAGTTGCCATCAACTATTTCACCAAATGGATTGAGGTAAGACCATTATGAGAAACCTCAACCAACAAGGTGAAAAATTTCACCTAGAAATACCTCATGCAAATATGGCCTTCCTTACGCCATCATCATCGACAACGGTACTCAATTCAAAGCTCAGGCTTATAAAGACTTATTGATGAAGCTAGGTGTCAAGCACCTTGTGAATTCTGTCGAACAACCCTAGACCAATGGTCAGGCGGAGGTAACAAATAGAGTTATCCTCAGGACCTGCTCACAAGACTTGACAAGTCCTGGTCTATGGAAGGAAGAACTCCCTAGTATACTCTGGGCCTATCACTGTTCACCCAGAGCAGCAACCAACGAGACTTCTTTTTTACTCACATATGTCACAAACGCCATGATCCCCGTCAAAGTCAGGGAACCATTTACAAGGAGGTTGTTGCATACCCAAGGTCTGCCCTTGGTGAGCCTAGACAAAACCCATGATCGACACGTTCCTGGTCATATCTCCAAAGGAAAATGTGTTTTTGATTTTTTTAATAAATATACCTTAAATTATTGTAATATCCTTTCAAGAATTATGTTAAGCAAAATAGAGTTTGTTGGTATATTTGTCCAAAAAATTTCGGTTAGGAAGCTATCATACTTCAACTAAAAAGAAAGTATGAGTATATTAACCATCTACCACATACACACATATTCAAATTTTAGTTATACGAATTTCCTATATATCAAATTTGAATATGAAACCTAACTTTAGCTAAAAGTTTCTTATTTTACTTTAGTGGTGTTACTTAAAGAAAGTTTACGATAACTTACCGACATGGATTTTCAATTCTGGTTTACAGAAAAGACTTAGCAAAACTAGAAAGTCAAATGACAAGAAACATATTTTCATTTAGGCAAATGTTAATTAATACTTATAAGACATGATTACTAAAAGGATAAATATTTTATTGAGATTTGCAAAATTGCGTTGTCTATAATTTTTTTTATGTTTTCCAATGATCTTCAAAATAAATATTTTTTATTCTAGTTTCTTAATTAATGTCCTAAAAATACTGATTAGAAAGATCTTTCCTTTTAACTTCATGCAAAATTGGAGATCCGTGTGAAATATTGAAATAACAAATAACAATAAATAATGAGCCAATGGTCCCCTTTATGAAGAATTAAAGGAGGCCCTTCGACCATTGTGCTTCTGCATAGTTATATGGCGAAGCCAAAGAGATCATATTTCATGTCCTTTGTGGTTGATTCTCAGGTGAGGAAAATTGTGCTTTTATGGTCAATCAGGTAGATTTTCTCCTTCTCTTCTGCCTTGTGAATCTAGACATCAGATTTTGTTTAGCATTGTGTCTATGACTATTATTATTATCATTGTGGTGTTGGCCTTACATGAAATACCAATATTAATAAACAGCAAGGAATAGAATCTTATGTTTTTCAATGGTCAAATCTTGGTTGGGCAAAAAACGAAATATGTCGGATATATTTATTGCACACACCAAACTTTTCGGGTTACTTAATGGTTGTACACACGTGTCCGTTTCATTTAGCATAGATACACATCTATGCATGGTTAGTTTCGAAAATCTTTGAGATCATGGCTTCCACTTACTTCTTTTACAACATGTATTTTGTTTTAGCTACAAGACAGGCATATCAAACGGCTCCTACAATGATTGGCACCGACATGGAGTTTAACTTCCACCACTCCTTTTTAATTACAATTTCGCCCCTCATTTCACTGTAACGAATATACTAGTAAATGCGTATTTTTTGGAATATAGGAAATCTGGGTCCAATAATTTTCCTAGCTTTGTGTCCCTCCCTGGTCCCTGGAATGCGGATTAATAATTGCATTGGTTTGTTATGTCCAAGTTGCTAGTAATGTAGAAATAAGTCATCGGTACGACCTTATGTTTCTATATGCTTAATACAGTACTATGTAGCGAACACATATAGGGGGACTCATTAAACTTGTTTGATACTAATTGATACACAAGTTTATTTTAATATATGCTCAATAGAGTAGTAGTTTAATTGATTTATGAAAATTAGTTTGTAAGGCTATTAGTTTTTCTTTTTCATTTTTGTTCCTACTAATCTATTTAAAATATCTTTATATTTATAATTAAATATGTATTTTCACATTTATCAATAATCTTACCAAATATTTTTAATACAATCAACAACTAACTTTTGAACTTTCAGTTTTTTTCATATTATAACTTGTAGTTTATATTATAATCTAAACCACACATGCCTTTAACTATCATATACATAAGTTAATTTTATAAATAAGTTTGAGAGATACTAAATTCGATTTTTCTAGGTAAAATCTCAAGTTCGAGTTATTTGGATGAAAAAAATGTGATTGAAAAAAAAAATTCACTAAAGTTGATCAGTCAAATTTTCTAACAAATATTAATCATTAACAAAATTAATAAATATTTATTGCTAATGTTATGATGAAAAAAAAATAATTTATAAGATAATCAAATAGCTCATAAACTATAATTAGAGTGTCCTATAAACAATATTCAATCAATGATGTAGATTGTGTGTTTTGCTAGCTGTAATCAATCAATATCTGTTATATACACTGGTTTGAGGAGCTGATGTGTAGGAAAGTGATGTCTAACAAGATTTTTTTAAAACATTCTCTTATTGACTATGAAACTATCACGATATAAATGTAGAACTTTAAGATAGTGAACTAGTAGTGATGATGCCTCGTGCGTTTGTGTAAAATGTAACATGATGGAAGGGTAGGTAAGTAATTCTATGTCTCTTGGGGCAGTCTCTCTGAATTGACAAAGGAAAGTTATGCGACACATTTGATGTAGGGTCTAAATAGCTGCAACATTGATTATGGAATGGAGGCAGCTGCAACACATATCTACTCTTTTCTATTAAAGGCGTGCCCTTTCTTTTGCCTTTGCAGATTTGTATTTTTTTTTTTTTTTAACTCGACAAGAAAATTTTAATTGCCCACTATACGGTAAGATACTCAAATCATTTTTTTTTAATAAACAGCACTATTATCTCCCACAATTGTCTTTACCTTGATTCTCCTCTGTTGCTTCTTTTTGTTGATGTTATATTCTAAAATTTGTATGTGTAAAGAGCAATCATATGCATCTAATAAATTTTCACTTTACAAAAAGAGGAAAAAGAGTTATCATGTGCGACTATGAAGACCTCTGATATCGCATTACTAATGTTTTGCCTTGAAGTCAGAGAAAGTTGGGACCATTAGCAAAATTAATTGATCCATATACTCCTGCATCAAGGAAATATATATGTTTTAGGTCATTAATATAATAGCATTAATTGGGGCAACTCTTGAAAGCAAATAGAGAACTTAATATGTTAAACCAGGCTAGTGCAGGCTGCATATGCGTCTAATTTTAATTCGGCTAGTGCGGTTGTTGGAATCCCTAAGTTCCTAATAATGGATTGACAATAACTCAATAATAATGAAAGGGTCGCAGTGTGTAATTTTAATTTGGCTTCAATTTGTCTTTCTAAATTTGATTTTGTGAAAATGAGTTTGGCTATTCATGTTTAGATTTTTGTATTAAAAAAAGAATAAGTTAGTAGATATGGGTGTGTTAATATTTTTAAAGTGATAATACAATTAAGCTGACGATAATCAATTTACATACAATTAGATTTTACATAATCTCAAAAAGTAACAAGCATCACTTTTGCTTTTAGGTAATAAAATCATGATCTACTTGCAAAATCAATTTTTCTTCAAAAATTATCACACGCTGATGACACAATTTTTTAACTACATTGGCACACAAACATGATTCTACAGGTTCCCATTGTTTTTGGCATGCCACAAATACCACTGCCATAATAACTACTCAAAATTAACCAGAAAAATTGAGGCCACTAGTGTTGCCTACCCCACTAGGCAGGTTTCTTTGTGCTCCAAATAAAAGTAGCCCAACAAAATGCTGAAGCATTGGCTGGCTGAACTTAGTAGTAAAATAGCCAGGCAAAGCCATCTACCTGCTACTGGCCATGAATGATCAATTATAGAAGTGGATTTGTTCTTCCAACCATTAATTTCTCATTTATCTAATTCACATTGCATCAACCACCACTATTTGACATTCAATTTTTTATGATGCTCGGTACAAAATTAGTTATCATGAGTCATAGCCCACAAGGAATAATTGAAGTGGTAAATGAGTTTAAACTCAATTCTTATAGATCCTCTATGATGTAAGGATTAAGGAGTTCAACAAATAATAAAGAACTACGATGATAGTTGGTATCCCAAGTGAAAACTAAACTAACTAGTCTCACATTGTGAGACAACCTCGTACGACCAAAGCCTAAAAAAAATATAAAATCAACAAGTCATCAGCAACTCTCTCCTGCTGTTTTAACTTTCTCGGCACCTCAATTCATAATCATTTGCAAGACTCGTGATGCTGTAGGCTAAGGTTGTAGCATAGGGAATCAATGGTGGTCATGACCATGTTTGGCTTTTGTCACGTTTACACAATACACTTACCCATGAGACAAGTTGGCGATATACAAAGTACTGTGCTTAAGTGCATATGCTTATATCGTGAGCATCATATTGTCAACGAAGGTATATTTCAGTTTGACAACGAAAATTACCTGCCATTTTGTGGACTTTTGAGTGAAGCTAGAGCTCGTGTCATCATTATTATTTCAAGCAAATGCATGGAGCTTTTTGAAACTTGACCTCTCATTTTGTTATTATAATTGAAAATCATTTGGGTTGAAATCTTAAATGTGGGATTTGTACTCATGATCTATTGAAATGAAAACTAAGTTCAATATAGTAAGTACAATTTAATTTATGCAAACACGTACCATCATTTAGTGCGAATTGGTCCACACATCATTGTCTGTGCTCCAAATTCTTAATTTCCTTGCCGTCCTAAGCAAGCAAAATAGTGTAGCTCAAACCAATAACTGATCAACGTTTCGGACCATGTCCTCCACAAGAAGTAAATTTGGGATATTGGTACCAAGCAAAATGGAGAACATAAATGAAAATTCTACCCTCAATTGGCACATGATGGAAGCACGAAATAATTAATTAAAGACCAAAACTACATTGACATTAAAATATTTACACTAAAAGTCAACAAAATCAAAGCCACCAGAAGATAACATTACAAATTGACTGTACCCCACAACACAAGGGACATCATTTAACATTTCAAATAATGGGAACAAAATGGCCCTTGATACTTATTTGCAACATACAGCTCAGCTCTTCATCCCAGCCAGATCTAAAATTGTAATCCTTCTTCCATGCCATTTGGATCTGCGGCTGGTTGAAAGAGAAAGAATTCATTAAACTAGATCATGTGGACATTAAAAAACACATGGAGGTAAATTAATGAATTCTTTAATTCAAAAACAATTAAGAGGTTAACAGCTAAGAATAATACTGCAAATGCATAACAAATAACAAACAATATTCGACTCATAATCCAAAGATTCCTGAAATACCCAAACACATGGAATTTGACAAACCTACATAATAAAGATTCTCAAATAGAGAACTGCAGTGAACAGTCCCTGTTGTTTATATAAAATATGAAAATGATGGACACTGTTACCCATTTATCCAGTTAGATTAATTTATATAGAACATGTAGTATGGCCAATAGGGAGACAAAAGTGTACTATGGTTTGAAAATGACTCCTTGAAGGTAGGGACACTTGAAACGATGGCTTGACTGAAGCAACCCTATGTTTTGCCAATTTTGCAGATCATACCCCCTTACTGAGAGGCACTACAACACAATGTTCACAAAACTCACGGAACCGTTACAATTGTCCATTTCTATAGTTAGGAAGGTCTCATTTTCAGTTTAGAAACAGTGAGCTTAGTCATGGCAAATAAGCAAAATCTGCTCTAAAGAACAAAATCAAACAAACCAAAGAAAACCAAACAGGATGCAACCTTAAAAGAAACTTAAACTATAATTTTATAATTATCTATCAAGATTTTGACAAGCAATGGCTGGCTACTTTGGCAGATCTAGCAAATAACTACAAACCTAAAAGCTCTATAATTTCAACACTAACTTCATGGTTTATTATCTTCAACCTTGACTCTCTTCATAACTTCAATTTTTCAAAATGGCAGGCTCTTTGAAGTAGAACTTGAAGTGAGTGACCTAAAATGATCTGTCGGTGCGATATCGTGAGGCAAGTTGGCCCTCTTTACAATTTTCCTCATGTTGTTCTGCAAACTCTGCTGGACTAATTGCTTCACTGCTTTCTTCTCCTCACTCATCATCTCTTCATCCTCCTCAAAACACTCTCTTCCTCCTCCCCCGTCTGGCCTCGCCGACGAAGAGCCACAAATAGGGGCAGAGACAGCTGCACCCAAGCCATAGCTCCCAGAAACCTGCTTCCCTTTGTCAACCCTCAAAATCTCCAATATTCTTGAGGCCCTTTTCTGAGCCAATGTGGAACCCAATAAGGACAACTCAAGCAGGGATGATGCAACCCCGGCCTCAATCATAGCCTGCTTGTCACCGTAGGACTTGTGCGCCATAACCATCAAAATGTACGACGCCTTCTCCTGGCATTCCGGAGAATCAGTCCAATTCAACACATCAACCAAAATTGGGATAGAATCCGGCGCCGCGCTGATCGCCTTTCTACCCTCTCGGGTGGACACTATATTGCTGAGAGTTGCAAGGGATCTTTCAGTTACCTCCATGTCCCCTATTGAGTTCACCAGAAACACTACCAAATCAGTTTCCAAAATGAATGAAACATTGCCTGGGAAGATTGAAAGATTGTACAATGCTCGGAGAGCATCTTGCTTGGCTTGAGGACTGCTCTTATCATCTAAACTTTGAAGGGTTCTAACTAAGAAAGAAATTGAAGCCGAAGACCCAATTATGGGCTTGTTCGAATCCAAAGCACTCAATCCAAGGAAATTCGCAACAATTGCTTCAGAAACCGAAGAATCTAGATCATTTGGAGATTCAATCAACTTGATCATCTTCTCAACAGACCCAATTTTCACAATAGCTGCTTTGTTCCTATAAAGAAACACAAAAAAAAAGATTAAAAAAGAAATCAAATTTTTATTGTTAATCAGAGAGAAAGTTCAACATCATCATGTGTAGTACTGAAAAATAACCAGAAAACATTTATACATATGAAAATACACTGAAAACATTAAAAACAAACATGGCAAAAAATTATCAAATTTTTATTGTTAATCACAGAGTTTCAACAAACAATGAAAGAAACATCATTTCTAATGCTGAAAATTAACCAAAAAGCCTTTATCCGAGTAAAAAAAAATTAAAAAAATAAAGAAAAAATATCCCGGAGAGATACAGTCAAGGATACTCAACAAATGCAAGAAACAATAAAAGGCAACATCATTTGTAGTACTGAAAATTAACCGGAGAACATCTATATTTTTTATATTAATATAATAAAAAAATATTTGATACATGCAAACTGGAAACGTAAAACAGAAAAATCAAAAACTACCAAAATGAACCCGTCGTTTTAACAATTAAATGGCCAGAGAGAAATCAACGGATTTACGAGCGAAAACGACATTAAAAAAATAAGAAAAAATCAGCCGATCAAAGGCGAAGCGACTTATGAATCATTAATGAATAACCTAACCAAAAAAAAAGAATGTTAATAGAAAATGACATCAAATAATAATTCATCCCAAAAAGAAAATAAAAAACGTTAACAGAAAAAAAAGAAGAAAAAAAGAGGAGTGAAGGAAAAGAAACCGACGCGTCGTTTCCGATGCCGAGGTTGAGCAGCGCGTAGAGCGAAGCGATGAGCGAATCGACGTCGTTTAGTTCGGTTTCATCGAGCATTGCGACGAGAGGAGGAATAGCTCCAAGCATAGCAAGCGTTCCTCTTACTTCCAAATCCTCTTTCGCCAACAACCTCACTTTCGCCGCAGCTTCTCTTTTTTTCTTCGTTGAATCTTCTACTTCTTCGCGCTGCTGAAGCTCCTTCACGAGGCGCTTCAGTTCTTCCAGCTTTTCTTCCTTCTTCTTCGTTTCCACGTCGGCTTCGGCCTCCGCAATACTCAGCAGATCCGAGAGCTTCTCCGACTTCGCATTGTTTGGCTTCCTCGACGGCGTCTTAGGCTTTTGCTTTTGCTGTTTCTCGCCGTCGGAGGAGGAGGTGTTGGATCTCGCGGCGTAGCGGGAGCTGGCGCCGCAGCTGACGGCGTCGAAGACGAGGCGGCGGAAGGAGGCGGCGGTCCATAGGCGGAAGGTGTGGCCGGCGACGGAGGCGGACTTGGAACGGTGGTGGTGGCCGAGGACGACGTTTTCGACGTTGTTGCGGTGGTAGTTTGCCATCCTCCGGCGACCTACATTGCATAGAGAGAGAAAACTATAGAGCAAGAAAAAAATAACTAAAGAAAGAAAGAGAATGTGTTGTGTTTTTTTTTGTTTTTGTTGGACAGTGGGATTGTGGGAACTAAGAAGAAGAAGAAGAAGAGAGAGAGAAGGGACCGTTGAGTCCACGTTTTAGCCTTCTTTTCGGTATTTATAGGTGCGACGACCGAGTGTGTGTGTTTGTGTGTGTCTGAGGAATCAGCATGCTTCTCGCGCACACTAACACACTAATTTTTGTAAAATTAGATTATTAAGATTAATTTAATTTAATTAGTCTTGTCTTTTCTTAATTTAGAAAAAAGGCAATTAAAAAAAGTGTACCAAAAAAATTAACCGTACGGAAAAATAAAATATTAGAATGTATTTATAGTGTAAATTTAAAAATATTTTTTAAAAAATTTTGTATAATTATAGATCGTGATATGATTAATAGATATAATTTAATGCTGAATTTATAAAAATAATCTGAATTTAGTTCTTATAAAATATAGTATTTGCAAGGATATTTGACTAAATTTAAGATTAGGGATTAATTTTACAATAGTCCTATGATTATTATGATAGAATGTTTAATTTTTATAATAATTATTTTAAAAATTGGAATTAAAGTGATTGGTGTAGGAATATATACGTTGACTGAGTAATAATATTTGAATTTCACTTCCAAAAAAAAATTGAATTCATTAGATAATTTGCCTATTTTAATATTAATTATAAAAAGATTTTTAGATTTCCATTTAATCATAAACTGTGATATATGGTATCATATTATTAAATTTTATTATAATTACTTTTAAAAGTTATATTTAGAATGAATTCTAATAAATAGATGATGTAGAAAATTTTACATTGACATGAAAATTAAACTTTAATAAAATTATATTTTTTTTTTCTATTTTGAGATTGATTTAGCTTTTAATCTGATTGCTTTATTATTATTCAACAAATAGTTTTTATCCACTATTTCATAAAGAAATGTTTTAATTTAGTTTTGTGTTTTCTTTTATTCTTTGTTTCATCTTTTAATTTTAAATTATATTCAATTATAATTAATGTTTAATAATGAAATAATTTTATTTTTTATACTATCATATAGTAACTTTAAAGTGATTGTTGGATAATAAAGTAATTGGATGTAATTGCATGTACTGAAATTAAAGTTGAATTATTTAGATATTATTTAAATTTGATTTACAATGAAAATAATTTTTTGTTGGACTTTATTTCTCTTGGTTAAATTTCAAATTAATCAAAAAAAAATTCTTAATAAATTAAAGGGTTAGATAAAAAAAAGTGATTATTGGATGTCAAAATTGTAGAACAAAATATGAAATGATAAAGACAATTAAAAGTAATTATAAAAGAGTATCATGGTAGTTTCAAAATTTTGATTGTTAAATTGATGTAAAAATTGGTGTTGATAGCTTCACGATAAAAATAATAATAAAAAGAAAACGCCAGTTCCCAAAACGTGTAAATATTAAGTTTTAGGTTTAATTTGCTTTGCTTGCTTTGCTTGTCTTTACTGAAATTGTTGTCTCCCTTAAAAAAAAAATACAGACATTGGAAATTGGATATAAGGTTTAATGATCTTTTTTACTTCTAATAGGTTTAATGAGTAAAAAATCAATGATTTGTTTGCACAGACACACAAATAAATTTATTAATGATAGTTTATAAAATAATATTCATCGTGTTCACGAATTGGATGAGATTGATTTCAAAAAAATATAATCCATTCAATCATTTTAATTTTGTTAATTATCATTTAATTAATTTAATTTAAACTTTTAATTCCATTCGATCCAATTTAAAGTGGTGTGAATTGAATTATTTTTAATTTTAATCATAGATTTAGCTTTTTTAGAAAATACTAAATAAAAAATAAGATATGTAATAAATATAAAAAAATATCAAATATTTTACTTATTTCATTATATAACTAAAAATAGAATACTTAAGAATATTAACCCAAATAAGTAAGTAGTAAATTTTTTAATTAAATATATTTTTAATAAATAAATATAAGTTATACGATAATTATATATATATATATATATATATATATATAATTTTGGTTTTGAATGAGTTTCTAAAATTAAATTCAATCTAATCTAATAAAAAAAATTAATTTTTCAATTTTTTGATCCATTTAATTTTTGATTTTTTGGATCAATTTTTTCAATCCATTGGATTGGATGGGTTTATGAATAACCTTGATAATTCTATTAGTAATTAACTTTATTTTATTCTCTTCGTGCATGAGGTGTAAAAAAAAGTGATTTTGATAAATAAAAAATCATTTTAATTAGTTACTTTTTTACATGCAAATTTATTTTATAAATAAATTATTTTATATTTTTGATGAAGAGAAATAATCATTTACCGATGGTCATAATCATTTGCGATTATAGACGGATTTATGTTTTTTTGGTAATAGAAAAAAACCCTTCGTGGAGAGTCATAATCATTCATGGTTTAATGATTATAAACCATCTTATATCTTTTAATAAGCGATACTATCTCTTAAAAGAAATATATATTTTCATAAAAAGAACACAATCAATCTTTCAAGTTTCATGCTTACAAATTTTCATGATTAAAGGCATCCTTTTCATGAAAAGAAAACAAACTTCCATATTTGCAATTTTTCATGAATAAAAACACACCTTCATAAAAAGATATAAATCTTTCATTAATTTGAAATTCTCTCACAATTCAAAAATGTTATTTATGATATTTTTGTTGAGTCAAGAGATATAAAAAAATTGAAAAAATAACTTAAAAATAATTAAATTGAATAAAAAGGATCAAAATATTTACACAAAGCAATTTAGTAGAGTAATTTGAATAAAAAAATTAAAAGATTATACTAAATCTAAATAAAATTTAAAGGAAAAAACTTATAACTTTATCTTAAATTTATTTAACGAAATATCTGCATTTACTTAATCACTAATTTTACAAAGATTATGTCATTAATTTTAATTTCTATTTTAGTCTTTATTAGTATAAATTATAAATTTCTGAAACAAGAAAAGTCTAAGTATAAATTATTAATTACTACTACTTTCAAAGATAATATCTGTAATTATTCCTATATTTAACATTTTAAAAAATTAAAAGATCACATAATAAGTTTTTTGAAGTATTCAAAAAAAAATTAAAATGATGTTTTGTTAAGCAGTTAAAATGATATTATTAGGAATTTAAAATTATTTGTAAATTAATAATTAAGTTAGCGTATATTTTTAATCAAAGTTTTGTTTAATTATAATCATGTAAGGTATTAAAAGATTAATATAAAGTGATGTATAGTGGTCTGGAGAGTGGAGAATATATATATAAAAAAAATCCCTTATATATAAATAAAGATTTAATGCAGGGATGCAAATTCAAAATTGGAAACACAAATATTCTTTCCTCTATTGCATGGAACGAAAAGTCTTTCTTTAAATTCTGTGGATTTTGTCTTTTGCTCTAATTTCTGTCATTTCTTAAACTTTGAGAATCTCCCTTTTCACAAAATTTTAGTAAAACATACTGTATTTGGCAACGAAAAGAAAACGTGTCACTTTACTTATCAATTTAAATTACTGTCGACCAAGAAAAAGTTAATATTGAAGAAAATAAAATGCATCGAACAAGTAAATTAATTAATGTAAAAGTGTTTTAATTTTTTTAGAAGGTTAAATTGTTTCAATTGATAATCATAAATTTGAGTTTTAGATATATAATCATGTGAGAAAATAATTGTTATCTATAATTTGTTATGCACGGTTTCCATGTTGTGAGCATTGCACTTATGGCCATTTTTTTTACTCTATTTATTCAACAGATTATAACATTTCTTATGTTAAATATGCCCATTAATAATAAAAAATTGTCTTTCAAAAGAATCTATAATAAATATATCCAACTCAAATTAAAAATTCTATGCAATTACAAATAAGAATGTTACAAAATATTTACATAACTTTTTTTGTACAGAAAATATATACATAATCTAAAGAAAATGAATGAAAACAAAACAATAAAAAAAAATACGCATCGAATGAAATTGTATAATTTTATTCATGTATTGTGCTCCCAAAAAAACCAAACTTAGAAAAGACGCTACGTGGTGTGTACTATTGTGTGTGTAGTGTTGTACAGACATTGTCGCTATTGCAGGCCAGTTAATCTGTGGATCAAGGAAGTTTCTTGTGGGACCCACTTGGGTTTTCGAAGGGGAGTGCCCATAATCATCAAATGAATCTGATTGGAGGGTATATTTATGTTACGGTAGAAGTGTTCACAAGAAACTTGATATGCGAGGTTGAAAACTGAAACATTGAAACAGTGAGCTTAATCCACGTCAGAAGACTACGTGTTAAAGCTGTGCATGCATTCGGGTTAATGTGAATCAATTCCAAGGACTAGGAGCAAACTTATATTTTTGGACAAATATTTCAAATTAGTTAAAGTTTATTTTTTTTATGAATCAGAAACTTATATCCAAAAAAAAGATTCAACGAATAAACACAAATTTGTTTCAATGTTTTTCTCACTATTAGGTTAGGTGTGGTTAAGAAATTAATAATTAATATTTTATTAAAATACATTAAGAATAATGTAGTGAAAATTATAGTAATATGAACAAATTGATAATATTTTTTATGCAACACTTTATTTTTCA
Source organism: Glycine latifolia (assembly GCA_013407115.1). NCBI lineage: Eukaryota > Viridiplantae > Streptophyta > Magnoliopsida > Fabales > Fabaceae > Glycine > Glycine latifolia. The sequence continues at coordinate 12,530,388 of CM023954.1, forward strand.
TATTTTTTGATTGAGTGGTTTTAATTAAATTATAGGAGTAATTAAATTTAATTTAAGTACTTCAAATAAATAAATTATTTACATGTTGATGTTGTGCTTATATTTATGTGTGTTTAGAGAATTTTAGTGAATTTGAGTCTAAGCAGATGGGTCTTGATGTATGTTCGAAGTAGGTATGTTAAGAAAAAAGTTTGACTGTGAAAAAGAGAATTATAAGGGTCATCAACTTTTCCTTAACCCTCAATTTTAAATTTGCATTTGCAAGAGGATCTTGTTCTATTTTTCTTCTCCAAGAGAGAATCAAATCCTTGAAGTTTGAGGTTTGATATTGGTGATCAAAGGAGACCTTTTTTCCTTTTCCATTGATGTTGTTTGGCTAAGCTATGAAGTGATCAGCACATCTTCTTCCTCCTTTTAAATCCATTTTCATTTTTCATATAAAGCACCCATGGGAGTTCATGTAAAAGGAATTTTTTTTTTGGATTTTTTATTCCATGTGAGGTCGTTTTTGGGTTTTGGGTGATGTTGCTATAATGGGTTGTTGTTTGAGTGGAGGAAAGTTCCTCCTTGTACCCAAAGCTCATTCCATTCTCCTTCTTCTTCACAAATTTCTCTTTTTGCTTTGTTTTGGATGCATTGTAGTGATAGAAAATGTTTTGTTGAAGCTTAACTTCATTTTTGAACATTTTGAATTGAAATGACTAATTTTGTTTTTTTTTTTATGAAAGATGAGGTTTTGGGGTAAAAATCATGTTTTCTACAGTTTAGAATTGTTTAAATCGATTACACTATGTGATAATTGATTAAAATGAGTTATCATGGCTGATTTTTGAGTTTTGGGTTTGTTGTAATCGATTACATATATTTGTAATTGATTAAATCAAGCCCAACGATTGCTTTGTTGATCTGAACTTTGTTGTAATCAATTACAATGGACAAAACTTGATTATAGAGTCTGAATTTGGAAAAGTGTTCTTCATGAAAGTTTTATCTCTATATGTTAACTAACTAATGACTTTTATCTCACTTAAAATAATTTTTTTTATAAATCTAGAAATAATCAAATTAGTGAACAAATGTCAAGTTATTGGTAATAAGAAAAGGTTTCATATAGATTGCAATTTTAGGCATAGTATGCTTCCAACCTAGGTTTTTGGGTAAACATAAAAGTTGAAAATGATCTTCTTAGCTTTCAAATGAGACAATAATCAACCTAATTGAGTTAGTATATCTGTAATTATCATGTTTATAAGATATGAAGGTCATAGACGCAAAAAAGAAAATGAAGAAGATAGTAACTCAAAACTTATAAGATGTTTTGATAACCTTAAACATGAAGTGAAAAGTTGTTATAATGGTAGAGTGATGCATAATTATAATGATTTGATTGGTTTATGATCTTACTATTAAGAATATTATATTGATGATGAGATAATTATATTAAATGATGAATGTCTTGAGTTGTGTTGGTTGATTTCTCAATAATGATATGAGATGTGATTTAGATGATCTTGTTTTATTATTAGAGTTGAATTTATGTTGAAATAATGAGATTCACATTCATATGAGTTTTTGGTGATTTGTTTGTAAGAATTCAAGGCGTTGGAATGTGTTATTATGCTTATTGAACTATATAGGTGGATTCATGACTGTGTTGAACATATGATTGGTAAATCTTAGATATTATTGTCTCTTATGGTGTTGAGGTTGGTGAATGAATTTGTGATGACATATGATTGTTGTGGATGATAATCTTGTTTTAAGAACCATTCATATGTGCGAAAATGAGTTAACTATATCCTTTGACAAGATTTTTGTGGTTGTTAGAAAATGGTATACTTGAGAGGGTAAGTTCTATGTCAAAACTCCACTTCACTGAAGTGATTTGGGGGTCTTGCCTAGTATGATATCTTCCTGAATACCACCCGTACATTCTAATATAAAAACCATGTTAAAATGATGTTCTTAACAAACTCAGTTGACATTCTTCCAAAATATTGTCAAACACTTCTTTTTGAAAACACAATGAATATACTGCAAATACACCAAGAGGGGGGGGTGAATTGGTTCAAAACTGATATTTAAAAATTTTCTAAAACAAATTGCGTAATTAAAATCTTGGATCGTATCACTTGTTCACCTTTTGAAAATCCAGAACTTTTTCTTCAATCAAGATCAATCCTTGATATGCATGCAATGACAGAAATAGTTTCTTTGATGGTAATATTTTGATTTCACAAAGACAAGCAATGAAATATACAGAACTTAAAACAAGAGACAAGACAATTTATATTAGTTCACCTCACAACCATGGAGGCTACATCCAGTTACTTCCAACCCACACTAGGTTAGAGTTTTCACTATATCAAAGAATGTTTACAAACAGTTTACAACGATCACCTTTATCCACACTAGACAAAGAAACAAAAATCTAAACCTTATAGACTTCAAGTGATCAAGAACCAGGGAATCCTACTCTGTTCTTCCCTCTAGAGAACTCTACTCTAGGAAACAGCTTTAAAGAATCAAAGATATACACCAACAGAATTTTAATACACAAAAATTCTAAAGAAAGATTCAAGAGATACAACCTGTGATCCTTCAAATGTATGAATGAATGATGTTACCAATCAGTCAGGTTGAATGCAATTCAAAGCTTAGAATCAGAACTCTTGAAATCTCTTATTTTCTTTAAAACCTCATCTCAAAGACTCAACTCTCTTGATCTCATGAGAGGTTTTTCACTCTTAGAACAAATCAGTATTTGGGCTCTTGAAAAAGCTTTCTATCTTTTTAGTGATTCACACATATGCTCATGTTCGCACAGAACAATTCGCTCCAAGTCTATTTATAAAGACAAGTTATACAAAGCTTTTAAAAAACTGATTTAATTGACAATAATTGATTAAAACGACAAGGTAATCGATTATTTAATCATATGTAATTGATTAAAATATCACATAATCGATTAATATGTTCTTGAGCTTCCTGGAAATGTTTTCATGAACAAGATAATTGATTAAACCAAAACGTAATCGATTAAAGTAGTCTTAGTGTTTATGAAGCATGAAGAAATAATCAATTACACAAGACTGGTAATCGATTAAACTAGTAAACCTCAAAACACAAAAATGGCCTGTGTAATTGATTACTGAAAATGGTAATCGATTATACCAGTAATGCATCATGACTAATGAGTTAAAATAATCTATTACATAACAAGATAATCGATTATTCCAGTGATGCATGATTTTTCATATAGCATTATGTAACCGATTACAAGAAGCTAGTAATCGATTAAATTGTTCTTCAAGGCTTTTGTAGAACTAGTATGAATGTCTTTAATCGATTAAAATGCTTGTGTAATCGATTAAAGCAGTAAGTTTTCCTTTTTTAAAAGACTTAGCCATGAGAACTTAACTTCTTATGAAATCATTGGGTTGCTTTGAGATTTTATCCAAAAACATGTATGCATGAGAATGAGAATGCAAATGCAAATGAAAGATCACAAGGCAATGCACTTGAACCACTTAAACAAATTACAAATGCCTTCAAATGATTGGGCATGTAAAAAGCTAAAACATCAAGCCTACATCCTTGCTTCAATCTTTTTGCAGCTTCCCTAAAAATCAATACTTTTGGGTGAACATATTCATCAAGAGTGTTAATTGAATATTGTCAAACACTTCTTTCAAGTGTTTGTGGCAAAAGAATTATTTTTTTTTATTCAATGACTCACACCCATTATTGTTTATCGTCCACTTTTCTTTTTTAGAGTCATTTGACCGACATTAAATGCATGTTTTAAAGAAAGGCATGAATCGTACGGAGGTGTCGCATCTCGTTAGCTACACACAGAGTGATGCCTATTGTACTGACAAAACACCTGAAAAGAAGAAGTCAATCTAAGTGGTGTCTCTTACTACAAGACAAATGAAAAATACAATGTGTCACTTTGGGTGGTGCCTCGTGTATTCTACGTGGCAAAAGTCACCCCTGACAAGTAATTAGTTTTGCAAAACACCTATTTTGGTGTTTTGTTTGATGAAAAAACTCATTTTGTTATAAAAAAAGGTCGTAAATTAGAGTTAATTGACCTTGGAGACATTTGTATTAAGTTATAAAATTGGTATTTTTGGGAATTATCATTTTAGAAATATTATGTTTGAGAATCTTATAACTTAGAACATGTTTGGTTGTAATTAGGAAATTTAGAGAGAAAATATTTAATTAAAAATTTTGAAAAATAAAAGTGAAATAAGAAATGTGAAGAAAGAAATAAGGGATAGTTATTGTAGAAAATAACTTTTATTCTCATGGAAATGTAAATATCCACCTCTAACTCATAGGATTAGTGTAGTGGTATAAGATTTTGTTACAATCACATGTGGGAGAGTAATCTATTTAACGAGAGAACCCATGTTTGATTCATTTTGTGTGCAAAATTTCCTTGGACCAATGGCAACCACGCATCACAAGTGAAATTAGTCTTTGGTATTGTTAGTTGAGAGACCCCATAATCTCTGAAATAGGACAAAAAATACCCACATCTTAGAATAGAAGTAAGAATCAATATAAACATGTGCATTTTATATTCTTGAAAATTTATTATTCCAAAAAATATTTTTACAAAATTTGTAGCAAACATGAGAATGTGATATTTTCAAGTCTATATTCATGAGAACCTTTGTTGATAACTTGAAATAAATGTCTCCTTATATTAAATGTGTGTATTAAAATGTACTATATAAGAAGTATGGACAATTCTCATGGAGTTTCAAATTTCTAAGTTCTAATAAATAAAAATGTAGGAATCTCTTTTCATTTTTCCCAAACTAGATGGTGAGTTTGATAAGATGACAAGCAAATTGTGTCGCTCATAACCTAGCTTAAGCGGCAAGATTACATACTAATGGTCATGTTTTCATCAAGTATCTCATTGCCTATCCTCTTTGATTATTAATGAAGTTGCATAAGTATCTTTCCTTAAAAAAAAGTATGGACAATCCTTTATATTATAAAACAAACGTAACAAGGTTAATATTAAAAAAGTCAAAGAGGTCCAATTCAATTGATTGAGTAAGGTACGTGAGTTATTGTAAACTCTCTCACATTGTCATTGTCTTCAATTCTTATTGATAAAAAAAATTTAGTATAAAAGATGGAATAGAAGAGTTAATTGACCATATTAAATGTGTGTATTAAAATTGATATAATAAATATGCACAATCTAAAGGTTAGATAAGGAAAACCTATTTAATTATCATGTATTTTTAAAATTTAAAATTTATTATAGTGGTAATTAACTGCCACTGTCAATATTGTTTTAAAGAATATTGTTTAAAAATAGTAATTATTATAGTGGCAATTTTTGAAGTGTCGCTATATGCATATTACATATTAGTGGTTCCAACTAGATACATGTATATTAGTTAAATATAGGCGGAATAACAAAATTAAATCGATATTAAATATTTGAAGATCAAATATTTTATTTTTTTAAAAATAAAATAAAACCTAAAAAATAAATTAGAGGACTAAAATAGTAATTAAAATGTAGTTAAATCACAATCAAATAATAGTTCTTTGACCTTTTTTTCAACTGCATCTGTAAAACTTGTTAGGGATATATCATATCATTTAAGTCATCAATATTGTGGAAAAAAATTCTTAATGGTAGAAGAGTATAAAGATATGTTGTGCAATATACACATTGGCGTAGGGACAAAAAAGTAGTCCATAATATTTTCATAGAAAATATTATGAAGTTTTTGTAAGATATATAATCTCATGACAAAAAATTCTAAAATATATAAGTTTCTGTAAATTACAACTTCCTTCTACACATGTTAATGTATTTTTTTTTTTATCTTTTATAACTTTTTGCCTTCATTTAAATAAATAAAAAATTATCTTGTGGGAGCAACACCTAATTTTTATGGGACAATTTTTTTTATTAAAGATGTTTAATTAAAAAAATATGCTTGTGGGGGCAATTGCCCCATCCTCATTTGAGTGCATCCTCCATTGATCATACAACACTACACAATTGAAGTTGAAGTCCTTGATGTCAAGGTACCAAATGTATGCCAAAATAATACTACTTTTGGTCCTTTTTATAAGAATCGAATTTTAGTGTAAAATTCATTAAAACTTGTTTCTTATAAAATAAATCGTAGGAAGTACTAGGTAGTAAAAGATGGTACATCTAAAATGAGGAATGAGAAATTAAACAAAACACACTTCCTATGATGGCCTCCAACAAAGACCCTAAATGTCTATTACTAGGAGGCTTAAAAAATATGCTCCTCTTTTTCCTTAGATCTCACTACTACAAAATATACATTCAATATCACCAATTTAACATCGGTTACAAGAAAAACTGATGTTAAATTAGTCATGGTGGCATTTAAGTAATTAAAGGAATATTCTTATCATCGTTTTTCTCAAAACCGATGTTACTAGCAATAAGTTAACATCAATTTTTTGAAAATCGATGTTACTAGCAGGAACTTAACATTCGTTTTTTGAAAATTGATGTTTACTAGGGGAAAGTTAACATCGATTTTTTGAAAACCGATGTTGCTAGAATAATGTCAACATTGATTTTCCAAAATCGATGTTGTTAGTTCCTAGTTAACATTGATTTGTGAAAAATCAATGTTGTGGAATGCATGAATAACATCGGTTATATTTAGAAACCGATGTTGGGTCTTTTATAATAATTGTAAAATCGTTTGGTGCGTAAATGAACCTCGAGCTCTCACTTTACTTCGACCGTACTCCCTTACTCCTTTCTTCATTGCCCTTGAACCCTTACTCCCTTGCCCACTGTGTCGTTGCGTGCCCACTGTGCCACCACCGTGTTGCCCACTTTAACTTGCGTAGTTTCTCTCGTGAAACTTCCATCTCTTTCTCTCGCTAGTAGGGTTTTTTTTCTCTCTGTCGCTCTCTTGTATGTTTTGCCTGAACATATTTATACGTTTATGAAATTATTTACTTTGAGTTTACTTGAATTTTGGTTGAGCTAGGTGGTAAGCATCATGTGTTTGTGAAATATGTGTGAAAGAGAAAGAGAGAAACATTTTGGTTGATTTTGGATTTTGGTTCTTCAATTCTTACCAAAATCAAAACCAAAATAATTTTGCAATTGATAAATCTCACTTAATCACCTATTACTATTGACTTGGGGTTGTACTCATATTTTTGTAGCTTTGAAAAACTTTAATTTGAAGATTGTATGTTCTTGTTTGATAATCCGGACCCACTTTGAAAATAGAGTTTGAATTGATTTTTAAATAAAAATTTATGTTTGAAACACTTAAAAGGATAAAACTATATTAACATGGCATAAATGCACTTCACTTGGAAAACTGGGAATATGGAATAGTTGTCATTCCCTGACTTCCTTTCCATTAGGCTATTTCCCTTCTATTCAAGAATTTTATATACGTTTTTGTCCAATGTTGGAAGCAATCACTACTCAAGGTGGAGTGTCTGCTTCTAAATTAGTTGACTTTATTGTCAATGACTACTTGAAACTTAAGGCACTACAAGAACATTTTGCTCTCCCTACCCTTGAACACTTGGGCCTTTCTGGGATTCCAAAGAAGTTTGCGATCACCTTCTGTTGATCTTGGAATGCTATCATCAATGTTTAAACATGTGATAGGTTTTCAGTTCCAATGTCTCACTTCTTTGCCACATCTTTATCTTCTTGATTTTGGGAATCAAGATAATCTTGTCAACATACTGCTGAAGGAGCGATTACTACCTATGTCTCTTGAGTTTCTAGGCCTATACCGTTTTGGTGGCTTAAGGGTCATGGAGGGAAATGGGCTTCAACATCTCACTTCTCTCCACCAACTCCACATTGAGCACTGTCCAAGCCTTGTTTCCTTGCGAGAAGATCAATTGCCAAAAATTTCACCTAAACTAGCACTGTCTTTCTAAGAATGAAATTTATATGTTTATATTTATCTATTTAATGATATAGATAAATTCATATTTAATTTAATTTTATAAACAAAACCTTATTTTGAAATATAATTAGAATTATGTGTTGTAATTGAAATTTTATCATACAAGTAACATATTGAAGAAATGTCAACTTTAATTTTAAACATCTATTGAGTGAATACAAAGATAGTTACATTGAACTAATCAATACAAAATTAGTTACATTAAACTCCATGTGAAGAAAAGAATGACGTTAAACTTTTGCCATTTTGTTCCATGCAATCATTATTTAATTTAATCCCACAATTTATTGAAGCTATATATACACTGTTCCTTTCATCAATTTTGCAGTCACCCTTGAATCTTATGACAAAGATATATTGTTTCATTCATTAGTTTTCATCAAGTCAAACAATCTACCACCACTTTGTCACTCAATCTTATTCCAAAATTATACTGCTTCTTTCATAAGTTTTTCATAGTCACACAATTTCCACCACTCTGTCTCTCAATCTAATTTAGAAAATATATTGTTTCTTTCATCAATTTTTCATAAAGTCAGGAAATCTCCCACTACTCTGCCATATTGTAGAGAAAAAAATATCTATTCAAACAAATCCCATGAAAGTTGTGCCTACATTGTTGAAGCGTCTGGTGACAGTAGAAAAACAAGCAAACTTGATATGATTTGAAGTTTGAGATTGTATCTATGCTCTTTATGCTCTCACACCCTTCTTTATGGCTCCCCTCCATTCCACCCAGACTTATCCCACGCCCCTTATTGTCATTGAAAGTGAAGTACTTGATTGCCTCGTCTCTCCCATTGCATCCCTGCCCCATCATCAATCATGCATACAAGGTAGGCTTACCTTAGACTCGTTTTTCTATCAAATCCAAGGTTTTGAATTCAAAACCAATCATTAAATAGGTGAAACTAATAACACTCTCCTTTGAATGTGACTAATTTCCTGCATAACCTTATATTATATATATGCTAAATATCATAACCATATATCACTTCTACTTCTAAATTTTGATTGATAAAAAGAGTACAATTATATCATGTTGCCACGAGTTTTTTGAAGGTTTGAATACAACATGTTCAATGTAATTTGTAGACACTTTTCCTTTTCCTGTTTGCATTGTCATCACGAGATTTATTGTTGGAGATTGTTAGTGACCATCATCAAAAGTACGAATGTCTTTCATACTTTTTTGGGTTCTTTTTTCTTACAAGTGCTTTTATAACATGTTTTATGTGATTAATTACTATTGCTTTATATATACAATTAATGTTCATTATGAGTTAACCTTAGTTTCCCATTTGAGATTCAATACAATGATTATTCCAAACAGTTTGGATTAATCTTTGTATTGATTCTTGAATTATTTGTTTGGACAGTTTAGTAAGAGTCAAATTTTTATAATAGAATCATACATTTGAAGGAAGAATGAAGAATTTTCAGTTTTCAAGGTTTCTTTTCATGAGAAAAATGAAACTTTCAAGTTATTAGAGAAGATAGAACAAGAAAATGAAGAGAAATCAAGTCTAGGATGAAGAATGAAACTTATTTACCTAAGATTGATGGATCAATGGCTCAATAACACTAGGAACAAACTTGGAAGAAGAAGAAAAATTGAACCTCTCTCCCTTAATGTTGAACTTGTGAAAATGGAGAAATGAAGGCTTCAATTTTTTTGTTCCACAATGAACAAGAAGATAAGACATAGGCTTCAAGGTGACAAGGCTTATTGACACATGAATAACCCCTTGATTGACCATTTTGAAAGTGCCACTTCATTCCACAAATGGGTAGTTCTTTCTTTTTGCAAAACTACCAAAAATGGAAGAGATAGGATTTGTAAAAAAAAAATGAGTATTTTTGCTTTTTTTTTACCAAAACTAGTAAATCTTATCTTAATTGCCTAGGTTATTGCGATAATCGTCTTAGGAATACGTGTACCAAGAGTGAACTTCATACAAAGATCATTATCACACAGAGTTAAATTACACTATCGCTCAATGAATGGTACAATTTTTCTACAAATGAAATTCTTATTCAAGCAGTTTCCAAATTTCTGCCAACTAACTAAATAATTATTTACACTAAAAATATAATATAACTAACACTAAACTTATACAATTAATATTATACAGAGAATAAATTAAATCACACAAGCATAAAATTAAATTACACAGTGTAAAATTTCCGCTCTCTAGTCTTTAACAGTGCAATTCTTCACTTGTAGAAAAGTAAATCAAGAAGAAAATTTCAGGATGTTACAATTGGGGACTTTAATACTGCCCTTAATCAACATGATCATAATGGGGGATTTGACAAGCAGTCTTGGAAAGGTGCCTAGGATTTTAAGGACATGATGCCTGAATGTGATCTTAGTGACATAGGTTTTCAGGGCCCAACATTCACTTGCAGGAGTGCCTTGTGCACACTCTTGTAAATCTTAATTGGCATCTTTGCTTTTAGAATGCTCTTGTCTTCCATTTTCTATTTTTTAAATCTGATTCCAGCACAATTATGATTAAAATGATGAGTAAGAAGATGGAGAACCGTAGAAGAAGACCTTTCCAATTTGTAGCCTCTTGGATGTTGCACTCTTATTTTAGACCTTTCATTAAAGATTTTGGAAATAAAATGTTAATTTGAGAGTGAGGATCAATGATATACAAGAAGCTCTTAACAAGTGGAATAAAAAATTGTTTGGGAACATTTTTAATTGCAAATGAAACCTTATTTGCACTTTGGACATAATGTCTAACCAAATGTAGGTTAATGGTTCTACCTTTCTTGAAGAAGAAAAAGTTGTGGAATGAGTATCAAGAAGTCCTGAAACAAGAAGAAGTTCTTTGGTTTCAAAGATCTCAGGCCAAATGGGTAGCTTTTGGGGATCGAAACACCAGATACTTTTAGGGTGTTACTGCGACTAGAAGGAGAAAGAATACTTATTAGGCCATTCTAGATTTCTATGGAAATTGGATTACAGACAATGACTTGTTAAAAAGTTTAGTAATTGAGTATTATTCCAATCTTTTACTAATGACACTACGACTTCTCTTTATTGTAACCAAGGAGCTTTCCCAATATTATCAGATACTAAGTTGGACTGCTTGAGAAAGGAGGTGACAAATAAAGAGATTAGGAAGACCCTTTTTTTCTATGTGAAATTACAAAGACACAGGGGTGAACATTTTCTAGGCATATTTTTACAAAAGCCAATGGGATATTATGGGTGACACTTTTTGAAATCTTATTAGAACTATCTTTGATAATCCTGATAAGGTGGCCTCGGTTAATGATACCCTTATTCTCTTATTCCTAAGGCTGAGAATGTTGCAAATATGAAGCCTTTCAGTTCGATTAGCTTATGCAATGTCTTTTACAAGATAGTGACAAAGATTCTTTCATCTAGACCTAGAAGGGTTATGGAGGAGCTTGTAGATACTTGTCAATATAGTTTTATTCTAAATAGAAACAATAGTGATAATATTATTATTGTACAAGAATTCATTCATTCCATGAAGAATAAAAAAGGTCAGAATGGTTGGATGACTATCAAGGTTGATTTGGAAAAAGCCTATGATAGTGATTTTGTGATTGATAATTTGCATGATGTTGGGCTACTTGAGATGTTTGTGAATTTGGTAAGTTGTTGTATATCCACTCCTTCTTTCAGGTGATCCGGAATGGGGAAGTCCTTGAGAACTTTGTCCCTTCTAGAGGAGTTCATCAAGGTGATTCGATATCCCCCTATCTCTTCATTTTGTGCATTGAGAGGCTTTTCCACTTGATTAATGTTGTAGTATATCAAAAGGAATGGAAACCTATCCAGTTATCAAGTGGTGGTCCCAAACTTTCCCACCTAGCTTTTGTGGATGATCTATTTTGTTTGCAGAGTTGAATGTGAGCCAAGCTAGGGTGATTAGTACTGTGTTGGAGTCCTTTTGTAGTAGTTTAGGCCAAAAAGTCAATGTGGAGAAAACCAAAATTTTATTTTGTTCGAATTAGAATTGGTAAACTAGAGACCAAATTGTGAATGAGCTTGGTTTTCAGAGAACCGCTGACCTTGGTAAAGACCAGGGAGTCCATCTACACCATGATTGAGTTACTAAGAAAAGTTATCAATTCTGTATTGATATGGTCACTCAAAGGCTCAATAGTTGGAGGGCTTCTACCTATCTATGGCAGTTAGGGCTACTCTAACAAAAGTTGTTGTCAAGCTTTTCCTACTTATGCTATGCAAACAACCTCCTTCTGACATTGGTGTTTGAGGAAATTAATCAAAGCTATAGAAATTTTGTTTTGGGTGACACCACAAACTCGAAGAAGATTCACAAGTTGAAATATGATGCTATTTGTACTTCTAAGGATGCTAGGGGTCTTGGGTTAAGGAAAGATACATTTATGAATCAAACTTTGTTGATGGAGGTAGGTTGGATTATGTGCATAAGGCCTAATGATCTTTGGGTGAGAGAGTCTTTCATTCTAAATATAAATGTGGCAATGATGTTATGCAGTGAAACAATTATTTGGGGGTCATTTTTTGCGTTAATTATCATTTGTGGTTCATTTTGAATTATTACCGAAAAAGAGATAAGTCGTAACATCTGTTACGACTTCTAAACTGAAAGTATTAATCAATGTTATGACTTTTTTTAATTATTTTAACCGAAGTCATAAAATATTTTATCACTTCAGCTAATTTTTTTAAAAATTTATGACTTTAAAGTCATAGGATTTTTTTTTTGTTTTTATGACTTTAAAGTATTTAAATTGTTTTTTTTATTTTTTATAGAAGTCGTAAATGAATTTATGACTTTTATTTTTTAATTTCATATATTTTTTTAATTTTTTTAGGATTAATTCTATTTTTTTATATTTTTTTTAAATTGTAAATATTTTTTTGATATAATTATTTAATAAATAAATGCATTTTTATTTTTTTTACTTCTATTTAATATCTTGTATATATTTTTGATATGGTTTTATTTAATATTTGATATATTTTTTAATATTTTATTATTTAATATATTTTTTATATTTTTTACATGGTTTTAAAAAAAATTAACAATTTTGAAGTCGTAAAATGAAAAAAACAGTTGAAAAAAAACCCAGTTGAAAACAAAATGACTTTAAAATCGTGAAATGAAAGAAAAAAAAACCACAACTTTAAAGTTGTGAAATGAAAAAAAGAAAAGTAAAAAAAAATGACTTTGAAGTTGTGAAATTAAAGGAAAAAACATGACTTGAAATTGTGAAATGAAAAAAAAAATAATGACTTTGAAATCGTGAAATGAAAAGAAATTTAATTCTACGACTTTAAAGTTGTAAATTGTTATTAATTATGACTTGGGTTAATTTTTTTTTTACAACTTTAAAGTCATAATTTTTTTAAAAAAAATAACTGATGTCGTAAAATATTTTTCAACTTCAATTAAAAAAATTAGAAGTCGTAACATCAATTACGACTTTCAAATCAGAAGTCATAATAGATGTTACGACTTACCCTTTTTTTTTTACTATAATTCAAAATGAACCCTCAAATGATAATTAACAAAAATAAATTACCCTTATGTTTACCAAAATCTGAAAGTCATGTACTGAGCTGGATGGGTCCAGGTTGGTTCCTAACCTTGCACGTTGGATGAGTGTGTAGTCCTTGTTAAGGGGGGGGAGGGGCATGCAAAACAAAGGAAAAAACTATGACGCTCAAGTAAGTACATGAATTATTAGGAATAATTGAGTGTGTGATAGTGTGATAGTGTGTAAAAGGCTTTTGAGGATGCCTCGGAGGGGTGTCTACCGTGGGCAGACAATGGTGAATAATGAGGAGGTTGTCCTCTGAATAATGACTTAGTAAAGGTTTAGAGAGAACCTATATTTATAGCATTGAGTATGAGCTTTGAGCCTTTATTTGTTAGTAATATGTAGATAAAATAATAGATAACAACATATAATTATATAATTTAAATAAGAGATAATATGTACCTTAGAGATATGTTGTTACTTGTAGATAAGTAACAACTTGTAGATAATTGGAGAGATATTAGAAGCTAAAGTGGTTACTCCTAATTTGAATAACTTGACATAGTAGATATGACGTTGATAAGGAGAGATTCATTGTTGACGTCCGCGCTCCTGTAGCAAGGCTGACATGGAGGGCAGACAAGCGTGTCAAGGTCGACACTTAGAGAGTAAATATGCACCATTACTGCAGCAAGGTTGACATGAAGGGTGACCACGTGTACATTGACTCTACAGTAATAACCATGTGTAACTTTACCATATTGGACTATACAACCCCTAATTAATCATTTTGCCGATGTTATGCCCCGAATTGACCCCTCTAGGCCTAGATCCAATTTGTAGCGTGTAGTGGTTAAGCTTTTAGATAACATGAGTTCTAACCTTATTTGGAGAGTTGGGAATGGGAGAAGCGCTAGATTTTGGCAGGACAAATGGTTCCCTGAGCATGGAGTTCTTAACCAGTATATATATACTGGTGTCTTTTGTGCACAAGTCCCGACGTGTTTCTATTTTAACGCTAGTGGTGATTGGGGTATTGTGAGGATTGACGGGGAGCTGCCCCTAAATATTTTTCAGGATATGCAAAGAATTCAACCTCCTTGTAGTTCCAAACATGCAAACTTTTTGTAATGGATTCATGGAGTTGATGGTCAGCTCTCGACTAGGGATGCGTACACCAAGATCGCCAAGTTTGACCATACGGCTAATAGCAATTTGTTGAAAAACATTTGGCGGTGGGATGGACCCAAACTTATTCGTTATCATATGTGGAAAATAGCTCAAGGTATCTTTCCCAATAATGCTTTGTGGTATACAAGACATATAGCTCTTCATGATCAATGTACTCTGTGCAATAATGCATATCCTGAAACTCTAATTCATGCCCTTCGGTGATTGCAAATAGGTAAGGTGTGTCTGGAACAAGCTGGATATCAATGACAATTTTTCCAGCAAGATATTCATAAATGGGTTGAGGTTAACATTTGTAATGATTTAGTTTCTAACGGAGCTAAAAATGGAATCATCTGTTTGGGGAGACCCTTGATCGTATTTTGTGGAGACGGAATGAATTTACATTCCGAAAGAAGTGGGTGCGTGGCTACTGCTAGAGTCATTGCTAACATCAGGTCACTGGTGCAAGACATCAGTTCAGAGAGGAGTTTATTAAGATTCTATAACCTCAAGCATTGTTGGCTAATGTAGAAGCATCAAGTGGCTGGGGCATACTTGCATGAATAGCTTCAAACTTAGCTGTGATTGATGGAGCGTATTACCATGTTGCAACTTTGGCCTCTTGTGGAGTTGTGTTACATAATAGTAAGGGGGAGTTTATTGTTGGAATAAAAGTTTAAATAAATATTGTTTACGTAGTTTAAATTTAAAAGGTGTATTATGTGGAAAGATATGTGAAAAGATATAGATAGAAAAGATATGAGGAAAGATAAGATATGGAGAGAGATATTATAGAAAGATATTAGGAGAGATTTTGTTTCAATTTAAATTTGAATTGTTTAGGTTTAGGTTTAATTCATTGCTTATAAATAGCATATTATGTAAAGAGGTCTGTGGTGGCTTTGGCAGACTATTATCAATAGAACGAGAGTTTTTGCCCCTAGTAAATTTTTGTGTGTGTGTTTGTGTGAGTGCACCAGTGTGTGAGAGAGGACCTGTGATATCATAATTCGTGTGATATCAAATTATCAAAATTTATCAAATTGGTATCAGAGCTTGAGAGAATGGAGAGTGGTCCAAATAGTAGTCTGCCATTACCCATCTTACAAAGACTAATTATGAGAACTGGAGTATCCAGATGAAAGCTCTGTTGGGAGCTAATGATAGTTGGGAGGTTGTCCATGATGGTTTCGAAGAACCACCATCCACGACAGGATACACGGCGGCGCAGAACCAGACATTGAAAGAGATGTGGTTGAAAGACAAAGGTGCATTGTATATGATGCTCCGGGCTGTTGATGATTCCGGATTTGAGAAGATCGCTGGCGCAACAACATCAAAAGAGGCGTGGGACATTCTTGCAAATGTCTACAAGGGAGCTGATCGAATCAGGCAGGTCAGACTTCAAACTCTCCGTGGAGAGTTGAAAGGAATGAAGATGAAAGGAGAAGAAAGGGTATCTGATTTCATTACTCGGGTCCAGACCATAGTGAATCAACTAAAGAGAAACGGAGAGGTGCTGCCCGATACCAGAGTGGTGGAGAAAATTCTGAGGTCTCTCACTGATGACTTCGAGAATGTTGTATGTGCGATTGAGGAGTCAAAGGACCTAGCAATGCTCACCGTTGACGAACTTGCTGGTTCATTGGAGGAGCATGAACAAAGAAAGAAAAAGAAGAAAGAAGAGTCACTGGAGCAAGCACTCCAGACAAAAGTTTCAGTCAAGGATGAGAAAGTGCTCTATTCTCAGAATTTCCAAGGTAGAGCACGAGGCCGAGGTGGACGTGGATATGATCGAGGAGGTAGAGGTCGTGGTCAAGAAGGATGGAATAAGGAGCAGGCTGAATCGAGTCAGCAAAATTGGCGAGGCCGAGGTCGTGGAAGAGGTTGACATTCAAATGTAAAATGTTTTAAATGTGGAAGGTACAGACACTATTCGAGAGATTGCAACTCGGACAAATGTTACAATTGTGGCCGAGTTGGTCATTTTGCGAAGGACTGCGGAGGCGAAAGAAGAATGAATGAAACTGCAAATTTTGCTGCAGAAGAAGTAAGAGATGGAGGAATTCTGATGATGGCTGGAGGTGAAGTCAATCAGACATCCGAGATGAAATGGTATATAGACACTGGTGTAAGCAATCATATGTGTGGGTATAAGCATTTGTTCAGTAATCTGAAACAAATAGAAGCCGGACATGTTTCTTTTGGAGATGTTTCAAAGGTCGGTGTACAAGGCCGAGGTACGATTAGATTCTTGCAGAAAGATGGACGAGTTGGGCGTATTCAAGATGTGTATTACGTGCCTGAACTCAAAAGTAATATTCTTAGTGTGGGACAACTGATGGAGAAAGGCTACTCGGTTATCATGACAGACCGAGTTCTTCTCTTGAAGGAGAAGCAAGGACGACTGATAGCACGAGTGCAGATGGAGAAAAATAGAATGTTCAAACTAACCTTGAGAAGTGTGGAGGTCGGCTATTTGCAAGCCGAGATGAATGATGAAGCATCCTTGTGGTATCGTCGGTTTGGGCATCTTCACTTTGGAGGCCTGGCCGAGATGATGAAGAAGAATATGGTGGACGGATTGCCAAGATTGAACTGTGAGAAGAGATTCTGTGAAGATTGTGTACTGAGCAAACACGCGAGGAGTCCATTTCAGAGGTCGGCCAAATACCGAGCACGGCAACCACTGGAACTAATTCATACCGATGTGTGTGGACCTATTTCTCCCAGTTCTTTCAGTGGAAAGAGGTATTTTGTTACATTCATAGATGATTTCAGTCGTAAAACTTGGGTGTATTTGTTGGAAGAAAAATCCAAAGTGTTTGAAGTGTTCAAGAGTTTTAAAACAATGATTGAAAATGCAACTGGAAGGAGGATCAAGTCAATACGATCTGACCGAGGTGGAGAGTACACATCAAACACATTTAGAAGGTATTGCGAGGAGTATGGCATCAGAAGGTTCCTGACTGCACCATACTCACCACAACAAAATGGAGTAGCTGAGAGGAAGAATCGAACAATTCTTGACATGGTGAGATCAATGTTGAAAACGAAGAGAATGCCTAAGGAGTTTTGGGGGGAGGCTGTTCTGTGTGCTGTATATGTATAGAATCGCTGTTCGCATTCCATATTGAATGGAAAGACCCCACAGGAATTATGGACGGGCCAAAAGCCATCGGTGGGCCATTTAAGAGTTTTCGGGAGTGTGGCCTATGCACACGTCCCTGATCAGCAAAGAACCAAGTTAGAAGATAAGAGCAAGAAGTATATTTTCATTGGATATGACGAGAAGACAAAGGGATACAAGATGCTAGATCCCGACACGAAGACAATAATGATAAGCCGAGATGTGAAAGTAAAAAAAGATGATGAATGGAATTGGAGTGTGTCATTCGAGATCAAATCAGATCCCCGAAAGATGGTTATTCAAGACGATAAGGAGGGCGGATCACCAAATTGGATCCCGACAAGGAGCGAAATAGCTGATGAGGACGAGATGAGACAACCCTGGATCAGGAGTTTGCAGGATTTGTACGAGTCAACTAACGAAGCCCATCTTGTTTGTTTGTTGACAGATTCTGAGGAAATAAGGTTTGAAGAAGCAATCTGAGATGAGAAATGGCAAAGCGCCATGGATGAAGAAATCAAGGCTATTGAACGGAATGATACTTGGGAGTTGGCCGAGTTGCCAAAAGGAAGTCAACCCACTGGAGTCAAATGGGTTTATAAGAAGAAAATGAATGCTGATGGAGAGATAGAACGATATAAAGCTCGACTGGTAGCTAAGGGGTATGCGCAAAAGGCAGGAGTAAACTATGATGAGGTGTTCGCACCTATTGCTAGAATGGAGACAATCAGATTATTGATCTCGCAAGCAGCTCAGTTTGGGTGGCCGATTTACCAGATGGATGTCAAGTCGGCATTTCTGAATGGTGTACTTGAAGAAGAGGTGTATCTCGAACAACCACCGAGATACTTGAAGGCGGAGAAGAAAAGAAAGTGTTAAGATTGAAGAAAGCTTTGTACGGACTGAAACAGGCATCGAGAGCCTGGAATACCCGCATTGATGTATATTTCAAGGAGGATGGATTTGAACAGTGTCCCTATGAGCATGCCCTATATGTTAAGAAAAAAGGTGATGATTTATTGCTTGTAGCTTTATATGTTGACGATCTGATTTTTATGGGGAATAATGAAGAGATGGCACGAAAGTTCAAGAAGAAGATGTCAAGAGAATTTGAGATGACTGATCTTGGCTTGATGAGATATTTTCTCGGTTTGGAAGTCAGACAGGACAAAGATGGAATTTTTGTCTCTTAGGAGACTTATGCGAAGGGAATACTGAAGAGGTTTAAGATGACAGATTGTAACCCGGTTTCAACACCTATGGAACCCGGTTCAAAACTTTCGAAGTATGATGGAGGAGAACGTGTTGATCCGAGAAACTATAGAAGTTTGGTCGGATGCTTAAGATACTTAACATGCACGAGGCCGGATTTGTGTTTAAGTGTTGGAATTATAAGTCGGTTTATGGAAGAGCCGAGTTACTCTCATTGGAAAGCGGCTAAAAGGATTCTAAGGTACATTCAATGAACCATCACACAAGGACTTTTGTATTTGAAGTCGGAAGATTACAAGTTAAAGGGCTACTCGGATAGTGATTGGTGTGGAGACGTGGACGATAGGAAAAGCATGGCTGGCTATGTATTCTTCATGGGAAAGACAGCTTTTGCTTGGATGTCAAAGAAGAAACCAATTGTGACTTTATCAACATGTGAAGCCGAGTACGTTGCGGCATCCTGGTGTGTCTGCCTGCAGTATGGTTGAGGAATTTGTTGGAGAAACTGGAGCAAGTTCAGGTCGATACAACCGAGATCCGGGTAGATAACAAGTCGGCAATTGAGTTAGCGAAGAACCCGGTTAATCACGAGAGAAGCAAGCATATTGATGTTAGGTTCCACTTCATTCGAGATCAAGTAAAAGAAAATAAGGTGGAGTTGAGTTATGTGACGAGTCAAGAACAAGTCAGAGATATATTCACAAAGCCATTACCGACGCTGCTGCTGGAGAATTGCAAGAAGATGATGGGAATGAAAGATGGAAGAAGTATTTAAAGTTTATGGGGGGATTTTGTTGGAATAAACGTTTAAATAAATATTGTTTACGTAGTTTAAATTTAAAAGGAGTATTATGTGGAAAGATATGTGAAAAGATATAGATAAAAAAGATATGAAGAAAGATAAGATATGGAGAGAGATATTATAGAAAGATATTAGGAGAGATTTTGTTTCAATTTAAATTTAAATTGTTTAGGTTTAGGTTTAATTCATTGCTTATAAATAGCATATTATGTAAAGAGGTCTGTGGTGGCTTTGACAGACTATTATTAATAGAACGAGAGTTTTCGTCCCTAGTAAATTTGTGTGTGTGTATTTGTGTTTATGTGAGTGCACCAGTGTGTGAAAGAGGACCTGTGATATCATAATTCGTGTGATATCAAATTATCAAAATTTATCATTTATCAAAGCTTTTTCCAGAAGACTAGGTCATTGTTCTATCCTTGATGCGGAGCTATGAGCAATTCTCCACGGGTTGCAGCTTGTAAAGTGATATTGGGATTAATATGATGATGGTTGAATCTGATTGCACTGAAGTGTTGAGGCTTATTGATGAGCATGACACAACGGATAGTATTTTACACACCTGCTGGACGAGATTTGGGCCTTCAAGAACGCTCTCCAGAATTGTGTGTTTGTGCATGGTTTTTCTTTAGCCAAACATGGTTTTTCTTTAAGTTCAGATTGTTTTTTTTTTGGATTCCATTTCTGATTTTGTTCTTACTTCGTCCATGGAAGATGATATTAGTTTTGACCCCATTGTTGGGCTAATATAATTTCTTGGTTCGGTGGCGTTTCTTGCCCAGCCCGGTCAGGAAAAAAAACCCTAAAAGAAAAGTCTATATCAAGTAATTAATTAAGCTTTAAACTAAACACAGGGTTGTGTAAGGCCTCAGACAATTGAGACAATCACCAGTGACCTCAAAAAAAAAAAAATTCAATATATTAGTTATATTAATTTATCAATAATTTAAGTTGTTAAATGATCACTTTTATTTAAAATAAGATTTTATTAGCTTTTTTCCACCTTATAATTAATTTATTACAAAATATAAAAATTACTATCGATTCCTAATTTATATCTAAGTTTTTTTATGTAAATTTTATATCTAAGTTACTATTATAACAATCTAGTAATTATATCCATTTATAAACGAAATATTATTTTTTATAGTTATTTAACCCCAAAATTTCGTAAGTATTCAATATATTAATTATCTCTCTTTTCTCTTGTCTTTCCGTTTTACTTTTGAGCTTCTTTTGTCTTTCTATATTATATTTCATTATTTGAATGGGTAAAATAGGATGGACATGAAAAGTAGGGGAACCTATTTATTGTTACCTATAATTTTTTTTCTTCCTAATTTGGGAGCAACGAGAATTTGTTTCATTCAAAGTAATATATCCAAATAATGAAATAAAGTTTTTTTTAATGTTTAAATTCATTTTATTAAAAAAAATGTTTAAATCCATTTTTTACATTAAGAGAGTCTAGATAATTGATTGATGAAAGTGGATGAATTGTTATAAACTCTTATTCTTGTATTCCTATAGATAAAAAAAAATCATTTCTTTACGTCACATCTCTTTTCACCAATTCAAACTTAGCCTAGTGAGTAGCAAGGGTGCCGAAGTTTTAAAATTAAAGTGTTTTACCAATTTTTTTAGTAGATATTAACAATTTTGATTTATTTTTAAAACTAAAAAATATTGAAATAATGCTAATAAAATAAGTTAATAATTATAAGTATTGATTACTGATATAAAAAAAATGAAATTCTTCTCCGGTTTCATACATTGCTAAAATTTTATTCCAGATTAACTATGTTATAAGTTATATTGAAACATTGACTCTGTTGAAAAAATGTTAATATATGATTATAAATTTTTTTGAATAATTTTATAGATAAAAAATTTAAAATCATAAAATAAAAATTAATAAGTACATTAGACTAGGTCGTCTCATATATAAATATGTTATGTAAGTCCTAAAAAATTTATAGACATGACCCTAATTAAGCTCAAGCCTTAATTAAGTAATATTAATAAAGAAAAAAAATTCAAACTTTATAAAATGTGAGGCTAATTTTTATATATTATTAGTGTGTAAAAGGTTTTACAATTTCAATGCATTAGAAACTATTTTAGAAATGATGACTTTTAAAATAATTATTATAAAATTAAATAATCTTATAATATATCACAACTTATGATTATGATTCGATAATAATGTAAAAGAGAACTTATGTTGTCAATATATTTGAATTAAATTAAAAAATTAGGCCTTATGTAGGGTGATATTTAGTTTTAATTTTTAATTACAAGATTGATAACAATGTTTTAAAACTTGATTTTTTTTAATGATATGTGTTTGTAAGAGCAATGGAAGCGAGAGCAAGCGGTATAGGATGTTCACATTAACAGAAACTATTGGTGGAACCTAAATGATAGTGATGATTGTCAACATTAAATTAGGATTTTAAGTTATATCCTTTGTCATTGAGTGTGAGGTTAATTGGTTGAAGAGAAATAGTAAGTTCGAATTTTTCAATTAATAAAAATTAACAACTGACATTAAAAAAAAGTTGAAGAGAAATATTATAGTTAGGTAGAAAGTATATAATTATTTACGAAATTCCACCAATTGTTGGTCTCTTCTCTCCAACAAAACAACTCATTGAAATACTAGTACACACCCAATTGTCAAGTGCGGCTTTGAAAGCAAGCAAGACAACTTCAAAGACTGTGAAAGATAGAGACCAAAAGGAGTGGATGCAAAAGTAGAGACCTACAAGGAGAGCGATGAAGGAGAGGATAGCAAGAGAGGAAGGTACGGTAGAGTCAATTAGTGTGAAGGTGGAGAAGGAGTAAGAGGAAGAGAGTTATAAAGTTGATATGGTGGTTGAATGGAGAAAGAAAGATATAAGTGGTGAGTTTGAATTCTCTCATTACAAAAAATTAATAACTAATATTTATCGATAAAAAATTAAAAGAAAAAGGAAAGCCAGTGGCAAGGGCATCAAGGTGAGAACATAATTCAGGAACTTTTGTTATTTGCAAAATAAACTAAAGACAAAATTGTAATTTTAGTCTCTTTATAATTCCAAATCCATAATTTGGTTCTTCTATTTCTAAATTAAGATATTTAGTCTTCCTATTTTTCAGGAAAAGAAAATTTGGTTATTTTGTCAACTAACAACTAATTGATGGAATGACAAAAATTACTTATTCTGAAAAATAGGATACTATAAATGTCTTGATTTAGAAATAAGATATCAAAATCACAAATATGAAATTATAAATCAAAATTATCATTTAACCTAAATTAAAATAGTTTTAAAACTGATTTAAAAGACTCTTTTAACCCTCTCTTACTTAAATAGGTATTTTTTATTTATTTAAAAAACCAAAAATAAAAAACATACCCCATCCAAATTGGATCATAACCATTAAATTAACTTAACTTAATCTAACATTTTTATCGTTAACTATTAGTAATTTTGTTACTTGCTCCGTTTACCATGGTCAAGTTTGGATATGATTCATATAAGGCTGACGTTAATTAGATGTTCATATAATGTGTTTCATAAAAGTTAACATAAAAAATTAAAAGTTAAGAATTATTACGAGGATGGATAAAATAGACTTTTGATTGACACAACACCGAGCTATAATGATGCCGTCACTCAAGGAGTAATATAAGAGACCAAATATCAAATTAGTTACACTTTAAAGCGACTTTTGCTAAATTAGCAAGGAGCACATAATATACACTTAAAATGTCAACTAGTTAACCGTGATAGTTTGCTATTTATTATTAAAGATCAAATTGAGTTTGGAAACAAGGAAGGTATTCTAATTTGGTATTGCTTTTTTTTTTCCTCAATACAAAATTAATAATATGAGGAAGCAAAACTGTTCTTACTAACATCTAGAAATGCTACATATGGGGTTGGAAGTGATCCAGATGAGTTATAGACTTTACACGTCGGACAGCGAGTCAGCCTTGTTAAGGAGGGGGACCTGCAAAACAAAGAAAACGACTTTGACGTTCAAGTAAGTAAATCAATTATGGAAGAATAACTGAGTATGTAAAAGCCTCTGAGGTGGTCTCGGAGTATGTTCACTGTGGGTGAATTTGTAGTGTGTGCAAATGAATCATAAAGGTGTAGGGAGAACCTATATTTCTAGCATGGAGTATGAGCCTTGAGCCTTTGTTTGATAATTAATCTGTTGATAATGTAAATAGATAATAGAACACAGTTATGTAATTTGAATAAGAGATAATGTGTACCTTATAGATATGTTGTTACTTGTAGATAAGTAATAACTGGTAGATAATTGGAGAGATATTAGGAGATAAGGTGGTTGCACCAATTTGAATAATCAATCATAATAGATATGTTGTTGACCAAGAGAGACTCGATTGTAGAGGATTGACGTCTGCGCTACTGTAGCAAGGTTGACACAGAGGGCGGACAAGTATGTTGTCACTATAGTAGGGTTGACATTGAGAGCAAAGATGTGCACCATTACTATAGCAGGGTTGACACGGAAGGTGGACACGTGTACAGTGACCCCAGTAATGGTCACATGTAATTTCACCATTTTGTACTATACATAAGCCCCCAGCCTTTGAGCCAGCTTGCGGACAAAAGAGGATGAGTGAGTGTTGATGAAGAATGTCCAATATCAAGGTTGGTATTCTTGATAAGTAAGAGAATGGTGAGCTCAAGAAGTCCCTGAGTGTGGACAAGTGTTGTCTGGTAATTGTGGAGCCTTGTCAATCCCCTTAACCTGGACATGTGCTATCCAGGTAGTTATTGTAGAACTATCCAGGGTGGACGTATTTGTGCTATGGATGAGGTTGGACATGTCAGGCGAATAGAGCATCGAGGTTGAGTACCTCTGCCAATATTTGACCATTGGAGTGATCATTGAAAGCCAGTGTTATGTTCTAACGTTATAGGTGCGTGTTGCCCACGCGCCATACTCGTGCATACGTGTTACGCAAGGAGTGGACACGTACTGGAGATGTGCGATCATGGATGAATGGAGTCAAGTCGTGGCGCAAATTCCTAGGGATCGTTTCAAATCCCGCCAGTAACCGCAGAGTCACCTCCATTTAAATGGATGAGACGTTTGACACTCTCCCATCACCGCCATACTTGCTCTCTACCTTCCTGCATTCTCGATCCTTCGAACCTTCTTACTTTCTTCGTTTTTGTTCAAGGTAACCTTCCTCCTCTGAAAAATATCTGAATCCCCATTTTTGACTCTGCCTTAGGTCTGGGAGGCAGTGATTATGGGGGCTCGATTGAGCAACCCTTTATGCGTGAAGTGATTTCAGTGTGTCACTCCTCAGAGGAGGACACCCACGGTGGAGTTTCTGACGAGCCCTCCTTTTTAGGGGGGATGGCGAACTCCCGTCGGACTGGTGAAGGCACCTCTCGTCTTCGCTAAAAGGTGAGGCCTTCGATCACCCCTAGTGTTGGTGAACCTTAACCACTTACAATCCTTCCCCCTTCATATGCTTCTGAGAGCGTGAGGCAGAGTGGCACTGGTAGGACCTCTTCTCACACGTGTCGTAGCCACATTGCTGGGTCACCATCCTCCACCCCAGTTGTACATGGCTATGAGTGGGTTAGGGAGGATGTTTTTAAGTACCAGTTGTCTCTATCCTCCCCAGTGCATTTGACTTCCAAGTGCCATCAATTGCAGTTGACGACCCCTGGGGACTCTCTCAAGATCATTGTCGAGCCTTGTGGGAGTGCTGACTTCCCCTGTCTAAGGGTGGCGCCAAGCGCATTGCCTTTTTTCTTCATGTACTGATGCCTCTTCGAGGTGTTGGGTCTTCTCCTTCCCTTCTCACCTTTCCAATGTGCCCTTCTGGACTTCTTAAACGCGGCACCCTCCTAACTTCACCCCAATAGTTGGGCAGTGGTGTAGGCGTTTGAGATTTTGTGTTCCTTTTTGAACATTCAGCCAAGTGTTCAAGTCTTTTTATTTTTCTTTCAAACAAAACTGTCTGGGAAGGTTGCTTGGGTCTCCTTGCAAAGTGTTTCTAAGAAGCTGTTCGAGGTAGACACCAATGTCTTCCGTCGCTTCAAGGATCGTTTCTTTAAGGTCTGCGAGAGTGGTGTCGTGGTAGATGGACTGTTGTTGATGCATAACCAAGATGGGGAGCCTCGCTTCCAATTCTACTGGCAAGCTGACCCCACCAAGTTCAAGTCATTCGATGAGGACTTGCTGACCCTAGTGGAGAGGTCGGACAAGGCGATCCTGGAGCTATTGCCAGCCTCCTTGGACGCACGTGCCATCGTGTCATTACCCTCGACAGAGGACCCTTTTGTTGTATTAGACAGTACCCTTTTCTACCTTATTCCTACTCTATCTTCTTTGTCTGCTTATATGTGTGTTTTTTTTTTACCTGGCTTGATACTTGTGATTGTGTGCTTTTGCAGGTATAATGGGGAATTTCCCCTGGAAGCCGTTGGTGAAGGCTATGGATGCTGATAATGGTGTCGTGCCACCTACCCCTGTACACCCCCAACAGAAGAAGATGGTCGACCAATTGTTTGGGTTGGCCCTATTGATGTCGTTGTTGCTTTGCCCAACTCACCCCTCTCTATTTTGGCTAAGAGGAAAAGGGATGATGATGTTGGGACATCTAGTCGCAAGAAGTCTTGAGTCCCCTGCAGCTTGCGTGCGATGAGGGAGGCTGTTGGGCTTCTTCCTCGCATGCCGGTCTCTCTTCCCCCTGTCTGAGCACTGATTCCAGCGGTGGCTGCTGCTATTGCTTCCCTTGCTCCACCACTTGTTGTCCTGGCTTTGATTCGAGTTGATGCTCCAACCCCGATTCTAGTTTTTGCTCTGGCCCTAGTTTTGATTACTGCTCTGGCCTTGGTTCCGCCTTTTGCGGCTCCTGCCTCACCTGTTGTCACCCCTGTTTCTCTTGCTGCTGCCATTCCTGTTCCTTCACCTCCTCCTCCTTTTGCTATGCCGACGTCTTCTTCTCGCCTTGTCACCTCCCTTGAATTTGTACATGTTCCAAGGGAGGTTGACTCACTGTGGAGTGTAGGTCACATGCTTGAGGGAAGGGTACTGACCCTATTTAAGAAGAACTTGATTCGGTCAGTCGACCCTCAATGTTCGGTTGATGCTGCGAAGCTCTTCCTGTAGAGGAGCATTTCTATTTTGGAGGAGAATGAGCAGCTCCACCAAGAGGCTGTGAACAAGGCTGCTTCCTTGGAAAGGGTGATTTCCCATTTGAAGTCTGTCATCTGCAACGTCTTGCGGGTGGAACACTCCAAGTTTAATAGTGTCGTGGGGACCATTGCTGAGATGGTCAGGTCTAACCATCAGCTATCTGCCAAGGTTGGCGGCGTTTTTGCCAAGCTACTGCGTACCCGTGTTGATGGTGATTAGTTGGTCACCCAGGGCAAAGGTTTACTGAGGGAGAAGATGGACCTGGTTGTCAAGGTAGACGAGGTCACTACTGAAAATGAGGAGTTGGCCAAGAAGGTGGCTGAGTTGGAGAAGAAGCTGAAGGAGTCTGAGCTTGGACTTGCTACGGAGATGGCGATCAACAAAGAGCTTGACAAGGAGCTGATTGTCTATAAGAGGGAAGCAGTGGAGCAGCATGAGAAGGGCTTCCTCAAGTTTCAACTTTCTTTTATCCAACCTGTCCACCCTTAGGTGGATATTTTTTTGTTTTGTTATGATACCACCATGATACCAGTGACATGCTTGTGAACGTTTTCAGTGTAGCCTTTCTCTTGTTTTATGAATCTGCTATAATCAATTGGTCCTTGATACATGTTCTTTAATTAAGGACAAGCTAAAAGTGAAGATACTTCATTTCAAATATTTCTTTCATGGGGGAGGGGTGTTGCATTTTTTGAAAACAAAATTTGATGAGGTTCAGAAGTTATCATCTAATAGTTACTTGGTGTCATTATTTCGTTTGGGTTCAATTGGTTTCGGGTTTTGGTAATGGCAAAGGGAACTTAGGGGTCGTTGTGGCTCAACTTCTGTGTTGCTTTTTGTGTTTTTTTGTTTTTTGTTTTGGATTGGATTTTATTGTACATTTGTGTTCGCCTTAGTCAAGCTCTAATCAACTTTGGGCTTTATTTTTTGGATAAAGGGGAGTATCCTTTATTGCATACCCTTTTCTCCATGAGAAAAGATATAATGTCAAAGTGTGCTCAACTAGCCCAATTTGATGAAGAACTTTATAAGGTAAAATTGTTAAGTAGATTCCATTATCTACCTGTGTTTATATATGATTTGTGATTGTTAAGACCTCAATGTTGCTTTTGTCTATAATTTACATTTATATTCTATGACAAATAAATATGTGCATATGGGCTTTTCTAATTAATATCCATAATCTTTTAGTGCCAAACCACCAATAGCCTTTTTGTATTGTATAATTTAAAGTTATTAATGGTTAGTGTAGTATTTGGTTTGTTTTCTTGTTTCCATTTTAGCTGAAATGTTTTAATTTTTAATGACAAAAATGACACCTTATTTTCATTCTATTTCCATTTAAATAGTTCTTAAAGAAAAATGGATAAAATAAGACCATTTTCTTCATAAAACTTTGAAAACAGGAAGCACGGTAAAAAGGATGTGGTGTTCTTGTTGCATGTTTCTATTTTCCAGTCAGGATACGGTGTATTTCTTCTCGGTACCTTTAAGGGCATGACCTTTTGTAGCTGATTTGGTATTTCTATCTAATGCTCCATTATGCACGTGTGACTATATCCATGTGCATTCATGTTTGGGAGATGCCATACTTGTCTGTGTTTGGTTTATTATCATGTTGGAAAGTGAATACAATAAACAATAAACAATCCTTGTCTTGTATGTTACAATAGTTGTCCCAAGCAACTTAGTGAGACATCATTTGGTTCTAGATAACTATGGTTTTGAGTCTACTATTCTTTTTTCCTCTCTCTTGTTTTTCAGCTTCTTAGTTCTTTTCTTTTCACCACACAAATCAAAGTTTGTTGTATTTATATGAGCCAAAGTAAGACTAGGAGTCTTGAAAACAAAAGAGTAATAAATGATATAGGTTGCTTTCCCTTGAAGTATTAACATAGTTTACACATAGACTCACACATATACTACACCCTATCTCTTTCTCTGTCATAAAGCGTATTGTGAAATTTAATAAAATATAAAACAAGGTTTAAAAAGATAATGTGTAAATATAAAAGTCTCTTACAACAACTTTTGTAGCTTTGAGTCAATATATATGATAGTTAGTATTGTGGAAAATGCTTGATGATACCGAACTATTGAGGAAATTTGCCACATAAAACTACATGGCTGATTTTCTTTTGATTGTTCAAATTTTTCCCCAAGTTATTTAATTTGTTAATAGACCAATAATAAGAGTCCTAATTAAAGATAAAATAAATTAAATTAAATTTAAAAAATTAAAAATTAAATGAAATTAAATGAAATTTGTATATAACACGTTTTCAAGATAATAAAAAATTAAAGGTTAATTAAATTAAATCTAACGGGTTCTAAATAGGACTTTCAATTGATGAAATCTACTTATCTTGAAGGTTTGAATATAACACATTCAATGTAATTTGTAGGCACTTTTCCTTTTTGCATCGTGATCATGACATTCATTATTGGACATTGTTAGTGACCATCATAAGAGGTACAAATGTCTTTCATACTTTTTCTAGGTTCTACATGTATATGAGTGGTTTTGTAGCTTGTTTTATGTGATTAATGACTATTGCTTTATATATACAATTAATGTTCATTATGAGTGAACCTTAGTTTTCCATTTGAGATTCAATACAATGATTCTTTTAGACAGTTTGAATTAATCATTGTATTGAATCTTGAATTGTTCGTTTGGACAATTTGGGAAGAGTCATTTTTTTATAGTAGATTCATACGTATAGGTTAACTTTCTTTTCTTAAATTTGATGAAATTTCGCTATAGTGCATTTCAATTTGCTCTCTGTGTGCATACTTGATTGTGGTGTCACCGCTTTCATGTCGTGTACTTGGAGATCAATGCGTAATGTTGCTGAAATTTCGTCATATTTAAGAAAAGAGACTTAACCTTTATGTATGATCTACTATAAAAAAATTTCTTCTTGAATGGGATAGGGCCACACCTTTAATGAAAAATGTGAAGTTTTCATGAATGGAATAAATTTTGAGTATCACAGAGTTATTAATTAGATGGATCGAAGTCAGATGAATGTAAGTCGCATGAACCCTGCGTATAAGGAAGGTGTTGAAAAATTCTTGGAATTTGCCTTCGAAAGAAGTCGACCGGATGAGGATGAGAAATATTTTTGTCCTTGTATAAATTGTTTAAATGGGAGACGACAAGTACTAGACAATATACGGGAACATTTTATGTGTGATGGGATTAAGAAGAATTATACGACATTGATATGACATGGTGAATTGACAGAGATGAACAGGGGGTTCCAAACTAAACCGATTGATGTACAAATGGGAGATTGATTAGAGGATATGATTCGTAATCTTGGACAAGAGTCCTTTCAGCAAACACATGCCTTAATGTATGATACATTGGAAAGTGATTCAAAGAAGCTATTGTATACGGGGTGCAAGAAGTCTTTGACATTGTTGTCGGTGGTGTTAAGTCTAGTTAATGTCAAGTCCAGATATGGGTAGAGTGACAAAAGCTTCACTTTACTGCTTCAAGTAGTTCAGGATATGCTTTTAGAGGAAAACATGTTGCCAAAAAGTTGTTATCAGACGAAGAAGATATTGTGTCTGATGGGTATGAAGTATTAGAAAATTCATGTCTGCCTTAATGATTGCATATTGTACAGACATGAGTATGAAGAAATGCATAAATGCCCCAGGTGTGCAGTATCACGGTACAAAGTGAAGGATGATGACGAGTGTAGTAGTGATGAAAGCACAAAGAAAGGCCCCCCAGCGAAGGTGTTGTGGCATCTTCCGATCATTCCAAGGTTTAAGTATTTGTTTGCTAATGGAGATGATGCATAAGACCTTACATGCCATGCAGATGGGAGAAACTGCGATGGAATGCTGCACCATCTGGCTGATTCCTCCCAGTGGAAGAAGATTAATCGTTTGTTTCCAGATTTCGGCCAAGAGACAAGAAACTTAGGCTTGGACTTGCCAGTGATGGAATGATTCCCTATAGTAGTTTAAGCACTCAGCATAGTTTGTGGCCTATTTTACTAGTCATTTACAACTTTCCTCCTTGGTTGTGTATGATGCTATTAGGCCCAAGACAACTAGGAAATGACATCAATGTTTATCTCAATCCATTGACTGAAGACTTAACAAAGTTGTGGGACGAGGGGGTTGTCGTGTTTGATGGGTATCAAAATGAGACATTCAAGTTGTGTGCAATGCTATTTTGTACTATTAATGACTTTCCAGTATATGAGAATTTGAGTGGCTACAGTGTTAAGGGTCATCATGCATGCCCTATCTGTGAAGAAGACACAAGCTATGTACAACTGAAACGTGGAAGAAAAATAGTATACACTCAACATCAACATTTTCTGAAACCTTATCACCCTTACCGACGATTGGAAAAAAGCTTTTAATGGAAGTCAAGAGTATGAAAGTGTGCCGATACCGTTAACTGGTGAGCGGGTTCAGGACATCAATACTACATTTGGAAAGACCCAAAAGAAGCTGACAAGTAAAACTTGCATATGGAAAAACAGGTTAATATTCTTTGATCTTCCATACTGGTCTGATCTAGATGTTAGACATTATATCGATGTTATGCATGTGGAAAAAATGTGTGTGATAGTGTCATCGACACACTTCTTAACATTCAAGGAAAAACAAAGGATGGTTTGAATACTCGTTAAGATCTAGTTGAGATGAGTATACATGACCAGTTACATCCAAGGTCTGATGGTAAGAAAATATACTTGCCTCCAGCATGTCACACTTTGTCAAGAAAGGAGAAGACAAGTTTATGTCAGTGTCTGTGCCATGTCAAAGTGCCACAAGGATACTCTTCAAATATTAAGAGCCTTGTGCAGCTAAAAGATATGAAACTAGCTGGCTTAAAGTCTCATGATTGTCACGTCTTGATGCAACAACTGTTAGTCGTGGCAATCCGAGACATCTAGCCTAACAAAGTGAGCCATGCCATAACTCGCCTGTGTTTTTTCTTCAATGCCATTTGTAGCAAAGTCATTGACCCTGTAAAGTTAGATGACCTTGAAGGCGAGGTTGCAATTATCTTGTGTCAATTAGAGATGTATTTTCCACTTTCATTTTTTGACATCATGGTTCACTTAATTGTTCATCTAGTCAGGGAAATTGAATTGTGCAGTTCCATTTATTTACGGTGGATGTACCCGTTTGAACAATACATGAAGATATTAAAAGGGTATACGAAGAATCTACACCATCCTGAAACATCCATTGTCGAAAGGTACATTGCATAAGAAGTTATTGAATTTTGTTCAGAGTACATTGAAAAGGCCTTTACTTTGGAGTCATTGATGAAATCTAGGAGCTTAGTTATGTTAAATTCATTGTGTGTGTTTTCAAGTGTAAGTGGGTTGACAGCATTATCGGTTTCTGAATCGATGATTTTGGATTTACTTTGGTAGATCTTAAGAATCTAGCTTATCAGAATGAGCATTTCATCATGGCAGAACAAGCTAAACAAATGTTTTATGTTCAAGATCCTTGTAATGAAAGGTGGTCAGTGGTTCCACATGGAAAAATCGTTGGTATTAATCTTGAAGATGATGATTCAACCCTTGATACTGGTCTCACTCCTTTGTAGACACAAATGCCTAACGTCAACGGAGAAGAAGAAGTTGATAACATCCATGCAAATCGTAATGATCATGATGAAAGAGAATTAATTAATATCGTTTAATGTATTTTTTATTTATTGTTTCCACATTTACAATTTCATAACTTACTATTCTTGTCACTTGACTTTATTTAATGTTTTTTATAACCAGAACATGACTACACCACCGAGCTCCCCTCCTCCTCTTAAGTCAGTACCTTTGTCGTCTACATCAAAGAAGACTAGAAAAGCAACACAGCTGAGATCATTGGCTACTAGACTCGTCAGTGTCGAGAGACCAGTGGATCCTACCACTGGGAAGGCTAATGCTCCCTATAAAAAGAAATTAAGGACGTATTTAGGGATCATCACTTGGGACAAGGTGGATGTTATAATTGGTAACTGGAAAGAAGTTCTTGCAACTCAGAAGGATTTGATTTCAAAGGACATTCAAGTATTTTTTAGTTAATGAATGTTTAATGTTATTGTAATTGGTTTTACAAACATTTCCAAAAATGATGCATGTATTTTTTGTATCGCATGCTGAATTTGATATATCATAAGCGTCTGACCAAAGGACAAAGAAAAAAATCCTTCAAATGATAGGAGAACGATGAAGGCAATTTAAGTCAGATTTGACATCCAAATGGGATCTGGCACAAGGCAAAAAGGAGGATGATGACATTGTTTGTGAGAAGTACAGTAGCAAAGACAAGTGGAACCAATTTTGTCAGAGTCATAGAGACAATCATGAAAGGTTAGTTGACTTTAATTGTTTATGAATAAAATAGTTAACTTGTATTTCCTCCAAGCATATTTTGTTGACAAGTTTCTATGTAATTGTGACAAGCTATTAAAACTAAGACTCAGGGAATCCAGAAACTAAGCACTGCCCCTCACGTGTTGTCTCGTCGGGGTTATGATTTATTAGAACAAAAGTTAATGGAGGAAAAACAAAAGAAACAGTTGGAGGAAGCAATCCAATCTGGGAGCACAGAAATAATCGTTCATCCTCTATCTCTTGTAAGATGACACGTGAAGTGGAAGATGCCTTAGACGAAAAAATCAAGAGAGATGACATCTAAGGCAGTACGTGAAATTGCATAAATAATTGTAAGTTAATTTTTTGTTTCAACGGTCATTATATATAAAAAAACAACAAAATCAAAAACTCATGCAATATTTTGTTGATTGTTGGATACCCTACAAGAGCAGTGTACACAAGGTAGATTTGTTACCAATGGACGTCAGGATGTACTGACTGCTGCCATAGGGTGACTAGAGCACTCTGATCGTGTTTATGCTGCTGGAGCCGATGTGACAATCAAACAATACTTTGGACCGACTTCAGTGAGCTCACAGACATCTACGTTGATCACGCCATAGGAGTTGGATCCCCTAAAATAGAATATCAGGGATGAGCTGGAGCAGTCGATCACTGAAAAATTGATTCGACAACTCATGTTATCCTTTAGCCAGATGCAATCTCACATGGAATTACAGGGATTCATACCGCTTCTTAAGGTTGAGGTTGGTCCTTCTGTTGCCCGTGTCAGCACAAAGGAAAGTTATGTCAATCCCTCAAGGCAGGACCCAGACACGGGTGCATCAGACAGACCGTGCACAACGTCACTTTGACCAATAATCAGGTGAAGGTGGGTGTTGAGGAAGTTCGAGATGCTGATGCAAGTGTCCCTGTACCCACTAAAGAGGTTTAGTTAGTGGGGCAAACCCTTAACACCTTCCTTACTTGGCTGACACATCTTGTACAACCTATTTTAGAAAAGATATTTCCTTTTTGTTTTGTTATTATCATTTAAAAAAGATTATGTACAAATAAAGTTTTGACTGTCATTTACTTATGTTTATTATTTGTGTAGGATAAACAGGGACCTGAGGGACAAGTGAAATTGTATAAAGCTGGAACCTGATGATGATCCCTTATACCAGATCACATTAACCATCCCGCAACTTTTCCTCAAGCACATGCAAGTGTTGTGGGGTACTACTTTGTTTGGGTGTATAATGAGGACTTCCCCTTCTACATAAAGCATGAGGACATTTATGAAATAATACACGGTGGTCAATGTCTCAACATCTATGTTTTACAAATGTGGATTATGTAAGCCACTTTACATTACATAACTAATTATTTTAAATTGATGCATAATTTACTTTATTTATTAAAACAATAGGCATATGAATGACTTAAGTTTGCAATCAGATAATGTCTCAATGTATGGATTCCTTGAGCCACAGTCCATACAGAGATTTGGGCAATCGCAATTTGAATTCAAAGACTATATTAAGAAATGGATGCAAAGTTCACAGAAACATGTCTACCTTGGAGCCTACTTGAATGGATAAGTAAAATTGTACAAATCAATTTCAATAACGTATGCACTATAATAACTTAATGTTCTCCAATGCAATGCACATTGAAAATTGGTTGTTATATGTCCTAAGGACAATGTTGTCATGTGGTTCTGTTTGTTGCACAATAAGCCCGATAACTACTTGAAAAGAATTATTAACAGACTAGTTGTAATTTCTAAGACATTTACTTTATTATTTGTAAGACATCAATATCTTAATTGTACAATATGCATGCATGTTTCTCTTAACCAGTGTTTTGAAGGGATTCAACAATACTCATAAAACAAAATTCAAGGCTTCTGCTAAATGGATTGCAGTTAAAGTAAGTCATTTAAATAATGGTTGATGTCTTCAAAATTACATTTATTATTATGTACACTAATTTCCATTTAACTTTGAATATGTTATTGAATTTAGTGTAATAAGCAAAGAGGAAGCACTGAGTGTGACTATTATGTCATGCATTTGATGTCAATGATAGTAGAATGAGGTTTCAGGGATATCTGGGAGATGGTATTGTTGTTTACTTCAAGACTAATTTTATTTGTTATACTTGTTTTTATTTATACTTATTAAGTTATGTTTTATTATATCATGAAATATTTTACTGATTCAAGACCATTGGAACCAGAAAGATTAAAGGCAATTCAAATTCAATGGGCAAGCTTTTATCTTAGAGTTAGAAATGAAACACTAGGTGGTTAATAGAGATTTTAACAATTGTATATAGTTTAATTACAATCGGTTATAGGAAAATGATTTTATATATTGACATCATTATTTTTACTTATAATTCATAGATGATTTGTACTGTATTATGAAACTACCTGGATCAGTTTGTTTTTTCATTTTTGCTGGTTTAATTTGGGTAAAATTAAAAATAGACAGTATATTAAAAATTTTAAAAAATCAACATCGATTTTTAGTAAAACCGATGTTGTTATGCATAAATCAACATTTACAAAAATCGATGTTGTTCAACATAAATCAACATCAATTTTACTAAAACACTATGTTGTTCTTCAGAACAACGTCGAATTTTAGTAAGACTAACATTGTTCAGTATAAATCAACATCGATATTTTACTAAAAACCGATGTTGATTTATGCATCACAACATAGAATTTTGTCAAAATCGATGTTGTTGTTCGTAAATCAACATCAGTTTTTAGTAAAATTGATGTTGATTTCACATATTTTACAATTTTTTTCATTAATTTCTTATTAGACAATATTGGTTTTTTAAAAACTAATGTTGTGGTGTTATGTTAACATCGATTTTGAAAATCGATGTTAACATTGACACTTCCAACGTTGGTAGTTTCAACATCGGTTAAAAACCAATGTTGAATTTTTAAAAAAATGATGTTGAATGTTATTTTGAACTTAGGGCACATGCCCTAAGTATCTTAACTATGTAGTCAAATCACACACAACCAAGTAGTATTTATCACATGATCAACAATGATACTTATTAATTATCTCATATGGGTAGGATTTGATCTCCAAATTTGTGTTATGAAAAATTATTTGTTGAAAGAAATTAATTTCTTATATAAGATTTAGTCCTTCAATAGATTAGGTTAAATTCTTGACCGAATGCTATGTTGTATTCACTCACAATACTTCAATTGATCGATGTACTTACTTTATTTTTTTTCCTACTTGATTTTTTATTTATTTCATCTTATTACATAACATATCATCTCACCTGATACATCTTTCACTCCTCTCCCTTCTTTTTCTATACTAGTGTATACACTTAATGAGGTATAACGATTATTTCTCTTATAACATGGAAGTTCTTAGAAAAGAATATTAAATTGATTAAGTAGACACTTGCCCAAAATAAATACACTATTTGATAAATACAAGTTACTAAATTTGGATGTGGAGGGTATTCAATTGGTATTAGAACAAGCCACTCGTTATTTGATGGGCCAACAACCTATGACTTCTTGTATGCATGGGCTTCAAATTATGAAATTGTGAAAGGAAGAAGTAGATCTGGTGAGCTTCCTAAACCAGTGCATGAGAGAGGGATACTTCTCAGTGTTAGTCTTCAAGCCCCAAGAGGGACTATGAATTTTCCTTAAGATTCAAGTTCAAATGCTAAGCAAGCTAGGGCCATGGCAATAGATCACTTATATCAACTTATAATGCACACAACTAGTGGACAAAAGGACTTTCCTATGCAAATTGGAGGACCCTATAATCCAAAGAAGTGTGTGCTTAAAACCTACCATCTTTCAAGTGCAATGATAGAAGACTTGAAAAGGAAACACTTTTCCATGCAAAGAGGTTATCTTCCTTTCTTAACCTTTGAGGTTTGTATAGTCCAAAATGGTAAAGTTACATGTGGTCATCACTGAAAGGTTACTATACACGTGGACATCCTCCATGTCAGCACTACTACATTAATAGTGCTTATTCATTCTCCAAGTGTCAATCTGGGCACACCTATCTGCCCTCCTTGTCAGCCTTGCTATAGGAGCGTGGATGTCGACCTTCTACAGGAACACAAATGCCTATTGCGCATATCTCCTTATTAACAGCATATCAACTATGCTTGGATATTCAAGTTGGCGTAACCACCTTATCACATGATATCTTCACAAGTTATCTACAAGCTGTTACTTATCTACAAGTAACAGTATATCAATAATGTACATATTATCTTCTATTTAAATTAGATAACTACTTGTTATTATGTGTTATTATCTTATCAACAAATTACTAACAAATAAAGGCCCAAAGCCCATCCTCCACACTATAAATACAAGTTCTCTCTAAACCTTTACTCATTCCACATAATCACTCCACAACACATCCCTGAATAAACACATTGTCATTCTAATATCATACTCATTCCCATTTGAGTACATACACACTCAAAATCTTTCTACTATCATACCCAGTTATTCTCTAATGATTGATGTACTTAAACGTCGAAGTTTCTTTCCTTTGTTTTGTAGGTCCTTCCTCTAAACAAGGTTGACCCCTCATCAGACGTGCATAATTTGGGATCTACCTTGGCCACACCTAACTCACACGTGGAATCTCTAGATTTTGGTAAGAACATTTGGCGCCCACTGTGGGGCCGCGGTAAAGCATACCTTGCGGCCTCGCACCCAGACAAGTTGTCGACACGCATACATGGTCAGTACACTCTCCAGCGTTAGATGTGACACTCCTGTTGAAGCCTCTAAGCCCCTGCAGACTACCATGACAAATGCCGACACCATTCAGAAACTCCAGAACAGCATGACGAAGATGGAACGCAAGTACCAGGAAGAAATTCAAAGATTGAAAGTCGACCGCAATCAACAGGAAACCAGAGTGAGACATCCCGAGGGAGATGAACGCTCCCCTATCACCAGAGAAGAACAGTCGCAAGGCGAATCGCATCCTCAACAACATGTTAACCCTCCGCTTGGACGTAGTTCAACACAGGGCTACCGAATAGAAAGGCATAACACATGCCTTCCTCTCACAGGCAAATCTTTACACAAACAACGACACCATATTATGCCGAGTGTGCCCTACATCCTTGAAGGGGGCAGTGTTAGCATGGTATGGTGGCCTCCTTGAATGGTCCATCGACAGTGTCGACACCTTTGTCAAAAAATTCAACGTACAATATGCAACCAGCTGGACCCATAGGCTGACCTCTGCTGCACTAGCGACACTACGCCAAGCAGATGACGAACCCCTTCGCAGGTTCATGGAACAATTTGGGCAGCTGACTGTCCAAATCAAAAACCTCAATCCTGAGGTAGCATTGCATTCCATGATGTTGGCCCTTTGACCAGGCAAGTTCATAGATAGTCTTTGCAAGAAAACTCCTTCTAGCATGGATGAAATACGCGAATGAGCCAAAGATTACATACAAGTGGAAGAAATGTCAAAGTTCTGAAATGAAGTCCGACAGGTTGGATAGAAGCGGGAGAAACATGAAATAATAACCAGAGTTGACCCCCAGAGGGCCAACAAGAAGCAAAGGCTACACAAGCCGCAACTTCTCCCCACAAGACCCAAGTTTGAGAGATACACTCCCTTGACGGTCAACCAAGCCACAATCATGGAAGAAGCCTTCAACAAGGAAGTACAGGTGACATTGCCAACTCCCTCAAAAAAGGCAGTAAACCCTAACAGATACTGTCGCTACCATCGCAGCAATGGACATAACACTGAAGATTGTTTGGCATTGAAGGATAAGATAGAAGAACTTATCCAAGCGGGGCACTTATCACGATTTGTGAAAAGACCTGATAATCCTCCAACAGAAAACAGACAGGAGGGACGACAAGGGGATCGATTCAGAAACTGGGACAGTGATAGATAAAGAGATGGCGTAGAAGACAGAGGGAGGCAAAGACCACTGCAACCTAGACGCGAGTGTCAACCCCCTTGCCAGCAAGAACAAGAGCCTACTTAGCAAATTCGTGGTGTGATTAATACCATCGTATGTGGCTTCTCATATGGAGGATCATCTAGTCAATCTCAAAAGAGACACTTGCATTCCATTCGAGACATCGATATAAACTATGTCGATGCTCTCCCATTGCGGAGTTTACCTCCCATTACATTCATTGACGCTGATTTCGAGGGAATTAATCCTGTCAACCAGCATGACCCGATCATCATTTCCCTTATAATCACCAATTTCAAAGTGACAAAAGTACTCATCGATTAGGGTAGCTTCGCTGACGTCTTATATCTGAAGACCTTTCAGAAGCTACAGATCCCATCAAGCTCCATTCAGCGTCACCCAGGACCCCTCTTGGGCTTTGCAAGAAAAAGGGTAGAAACCCTGGGATATGTCGACCTGGTGACCACTTTCGGTCAAGGTTCACTCTCAGGTACTTCATTGTGGATGTTGACACATCGTACCTCATCCTGATTGGCAGAAAAACACTGAACGAGTTGGGGGCTATAGTTTCTACACCTCATTTGAAGATGAAATTTCCCACCATGACGGGGAAAATTGTCACTGTGAAAGCAGATTAGAAGTAGGTTAGACAATGTTATGTTGAAAGCCTTAAAGTGGCACCATATCCTCCTGACAGGAGGTCAGATAGACATCGTACTACTTCGAGGGGCACCACCCAGGTCATGAACATAGACAGAGAGTCTACCCCTTATATGCTGATGGTCTACAAAGCTCACCATGATGATAACTTCGACGTGGATCCGCACGATGACAACATCGACAAAGGACCAAAACTGATTGAATAACTAGTCAAGCTGCAACTCGGGCCCAAACCCAGACAGTGCACGCAGATTAGCAAAGAGCTTACTAGCCACGAGTACAGGCATATAGCCAACATACTCTGCAAAAAAGCATCTCTGTTCTCTTGGCAGCCATCTGATATGTCAGGTATTGACCCTAACTTCATATGCCACAAGCTGGCAATATGTCCACAGGCCAAACCAATAGCACAGAAGAAGTGGAATATGGGAGAAGAAAGACGAAAGGCAGTGAAAGAAGAAGTAGACAAGTTGCTTAAAGCTAACTTTATCAAAGAAGTCAGGTACTCTACCTGGCTTGCCAACATTGTCATGGTCAGAAAAGCCAGTGGCAAGTGGCACATGTGCACAGATTTCACAGACCTCAACAAGGCATGCCCGAAGGACGCATACCCGCGACCCAACATTGACAGGCTGGTTGATGGGGCGTCTGGATTTCAAATCATAAGCTTCCTGGATGCATATTCTGGCTACAATCAAATCAGAATGCATGCCCCAGACAAAGAAAAGACGACCTTCATCACTGAAGATGCCAACTACTGCTACAAAGTCATGCCTTTTGGTCTCAAGAATGCAGGGGCTACATACCAGCGGCTGATGGACCGTGTCTTCAGAAAATAGATCGGACACAACGTCAAGGTCTATGTGGACGACATGGTCATCAAATCCCAAAGCGTAGCCCAACATGTGGCAGATCTAGAAGACTTATTCGAGGAGGTTCAGAAGTATGACATGCGTTTCAACTCTGAAAAATGCACATTTGGGGTGGATGGCGGAAAATTCCTGGGTTTCATGATCACACATCGAGGAATTGGGGCTAACCTGGACAAATGCTCAGCCATATTACAAATGCATAGCCTGACCAACGTTAATGAAGTTCAGAAACTGAACGGAAGACTAGCGGTCTTATCAAGATTCCTTCCGAAACTTGTCGAGAAGGCAAAACCTTTCTACAAGCTGCTCAATAAGATAGAACCATTCCTTTGATATGACACTTACGAGTAGGCCTTCGAGGCACAAAAAGACAATCGCTGCACCACCTGTCCTGGGTTGACCTCGACAGGGGATACCATTGCTCTTATACCTCTCTGTAGCAGATGACGCTGTTAGCTCAGCACTTGTCCAAGAAGAAGGGAAGCACTAATTCCCTATCTACTTCACTAGCCACATGCTACATGACGCTAAGAAACGCTATCAGATGATCGAAAAGATAGCCTTGGCACTAGTCACCTCCGCCAGGTGCCTTCGGCCTTACTTCCAAAGTCACCAAGTGATAGTTAAGACTAACTATCGTATCAAACAAGTACTACGGAAACCCAAATTGGCAGGCAGGATGGTGGCATGGTCAATCGAACTATCAAAATTTGACATTCGATATGAACCACGTGGTCCCATGAAGACACAATTCATGGCAGACTTCCTAGAAGAATTTACAGGAAAAGACAAGTCCATCCCAGACTGGTGGAACCTTTACATGGACGGAGCATCCAATGAATAAGGAAGTGGAGCAGGCATTATACTTGAAGGACCCGGCAACATCTCGCTGGAACAAGCTCTTAAGCTTAATTTCAAGGCCTTAAACAACCAAGCTGAGTACGAGCCACTCATAGCAGGACTCAAACTCGCAAAAGAAGTCGGGGCTCAATGTCTTAGATGCTATTCCGACTCACAGCTTGTCCAGGGACAAATAGTGGACAAGTATCAAACCAAGGAAGCCATACTCCTCCAGTATTACCATTTGGCAAAAACACTCATCGACAGTTTTGAGTGTTTTGAGATGTATCACATACCATGAAAGAGTAACACCAGGGTTGACTTAGTATCCAAACTAGCCAACACCAAAAAGACCAGGCACCTCAAAACAATCATCCAAGAAACACTCCAGAAACCCATCATTGACACCCAAGTGGTAATGGCTGTTGAATTGGAGGGACCAAATTGAATGACCCCTTACAGAGACTTTCTCATAAAGGAAACACTCCCTGTAGATATGAAAACATGGCCCAACGTCTAAAGAGGAAAGCTAGCTACTACGCCATTATTGAGGACGAATTATTCAAGAGATGGCTGACAGCACCTCTACTCAAATGTCTGGATAGCCAACAGGCGAATTTCGTCCTAAGAGAACTTCATGAAGGGATCTGCGGACTCCATACAGAAGGACGCTCCCTAGCCTTCAAGGTAGTACGAGTAGGATACTATTCGCCAACACTCAGGACCGATGCCTTTGAGTTCACACGAAAATGCAAAAGGTGTCAAGAGTTTGCCGACATCCCACGGATTCCCCCTGACAACCTTCATACCATCTCTTCTTCATGGCCCTTCGCTATGTGGGGAATGGACATCTTGAGACCATTCCCTAGAGCTCCAGGGATGATCAAGTTCTTACTGGTGGCAATCGACTACTTCACCAAGTGGATCGAGGCAAAGCCACTGCGAGAGATAACAGCCAGCGAAGTCGAAACCTTCACCTGGAAACATCTCATATGCAAATACGATCTACCCTATGCTATCGTTACTGACAATGGTATGCAGTTCAAGGCACAGACCTATGAGGACTTCCTCACACGACTAGGTATTAAACATCTTGTCACCTCTGTTGAACATCCCTAGACTAACGATCAG
This sequence comes from Glycine latifolia, assembly GCA_013407115.1. Classification (NCBI taxonomy): domain Eukaryota; kingdom Viridiplantae; phylum Streptophyta; class Magnoliopsida; order Fabales; family Fabaceae; genus Glycine; species Glycine latifolia. Next base: position 12,573,254 of record CM023954.1, read on the forward strand.
GTGAAAGCATCAAACAGAGTCATTATTCTTACCCTTCGCACCAGACTTGATAAGTCCAAAGGTCTCTGGAAGGAGGAACTCCCCAGCATACTCTGGGCTTACCATTGCACACCTCAAAGCACTACAAAGGAAACCCCTTTTTCGCCTCACATATGGTACTAGCGCCATGATTCCCGTCGAGATAAGAGAGCCTTTGACAAGAAGGATGCTTTTTCAAGAACATTGCAATGAGGAAAACATGAGAGTTGAGCTGGAAACCAATGAAGAGATTCGAGACATAGCCATAATTAATGAAGAAGTGGCCAAGCTCCGCAGGACAAGAAGATACAATTCCAAAGTTCAACCTCGAACCTTCCAGCCAAGTGACCTAGTCTGGCGTGTCCGAGGTGAAGCCAGGAAGGATCCTCATGTAGGCAAGTTGGGACCAAACTGGGAAGGTCCGTTCAGAGTCATCACCAACCTGGACAATGGTGCCTACAAACTGCAGGAACTCAGTGGTAAAGACATTCTGAAAACTTGGAATGCTACCCACTTGAAATTCTACATCAGCTAAGGAGTTCAAGACCGGATGACGTACTCTTTTTCCTATTCAAGTCTTTTGTCCCACTGGGTTTTGGCTTGAAAGGTTTTAACAAGGCTCATCCGGGGAATAACAGAGAGAATATGTAAAATGCCATATCAATAAAACATATACCTCTTTTCCTTTTACACTTACTTACATCAAACATTGCAAGATTGTGACAAATTTCAGGAACTATCGCCTGATCAATCTCCTAGGTCCAGCTTGGACTAAAACCCAGGGCGGATGCATCCTGGTACTCTCTAAAGGCTTGTAAATCCAAACTACACTAAACTGTCAAGGTTCGTAAGCCTAAAGCTTTGGTCAACCTTACAAAGCCCAAGAGCTTCTCTTGGCATAAACCCAAGGTCCGCCCTTGGTACTTTACAAAACTCAAGATCCGCTCTTAGTAACTCAAAGGTTCGTAAAACCAAACTACGTTGAACCGTCAAGGTTCATAAGTCTAAAGCTTTGGTCAACCTTATAAAGCCCAAGAGCTTCTCTTGGCATCGTACCCAAGGTTTGGCTTTGGTACTCTACAAAACCCAAGGTCCGTCCTTGGTACTTTACAAAGCCCAAGATCCGCTCTTGGCAACTCACAGGTTCGTAAAACCAAACTACGCCCAACCGTCAAGGTTTGTAAGTCTAAAGCTTTGGTCAACCTTACAAAACCCAAGGTCCGCCCTTGGTACTTTACAAAACCCAAGATCTGCTCTTGGTAACTCACAGGTTCGTAAAACCAAACTATGCTGAACCGTCATGGTTCGTAAGTCTAAAGCTTTGGTCGACCTTACAAAACCCAAGGTTTGCCCTTGGTACTCTACAAAGCCCAAGAGCTTCTCTTGGCATAAACCCAAGGTCCGCCCTTGGTACTCTACAAAGTCCAAGATCCGTTCTTGGCCATTTACAAGTTTGTAAACCCAAACTACGATAAATCGTCAAGGTTCATAAATCCTAAAGTTTTGGTCGACCTCTAAAAACCCAGGGCGAACGCGCCGCTGGTACCTTCTCAACGACACATGCGACCCAAGACCAATTCTTAGGACCACAAACCCAAGATCACATCTTGGTAAATCTTGACAATACCCAGTACGAACACCTCCACTGGTACCAGCCTTGACAAACATGAGGTACAACTATGTCTACTCTCAACATATGTTATCATTGTCATATTTCTTCCTTGCAGGAATACAAGTTCTCAGGAACATAAAGCCCAAGATACATACTTGGCACACAAAGGCTAGGGTTCACCCTTGGTCTCCTAAACCCAAGAAAACTCTCTTGGTACTATTACACACTATGGAACTCTGACATGGCGGACCATAGGATTATTCATTTTGCAGAAACAGGTGTTCAAAGTCTATCCTTGACTAGCATAGTTATCAACAACTCTTGATAACTCACAACTTTCAAAGCTTGAAGACCATCCATGGTCAACCTCATATTCACCAAGTTATCCATTACGGAAACATGAGGTATTTAAAGCTTTACTTTGATGATTTCAGTGCTCATAAATTCTACTCACGCAAGAATATGAGCTACACAAAAACCCAAGGAAGCATTTTTGGTATACCAAAGCCCAAGGTCCCCTTGGCATATTAAACCCAAGAAAACATTCTTGGTACTTTAACTCCTATGGAATCTCGGCACACAATACCATAGGATCATTTATTTTGCAGGAACAATTGTCTAAGGTTCTCCCTTAACAATTTAAACCTGAGAAAGCTCTTGGTACTTTCATCTGGTGGTAACTGGGACAAAAGAGTCCACCTTCGACATTCTAAACCCAAGAAGCACCCTTGGTATTTTATTTATGTAGAACCTTGACAAGCTAGGTTAAAGACTTAGCCATTTACAGAAGCAAGAGTTCAACACATATGTCCACGGTCAACCCTCGACATTTCAAAACCTAAGATACATTCTTAGTACACACTAGCAATGGAAACCTCGACAGGCAAAGCTAAAGACTCAGCTGCTTTTGCGAAAACAGGAATCCAACATCACTTCATGATATCGTTAGTTTATGACATGCAAAACCCAAGAGGCATTCTTGGTACTTCAGTCTCTTGACAATTCAGCAAGCAATATCAATACATCAAACTATTCAAAAATGATAAGACATTATCGCAAACAGAACGTCTTAAATTGGTTTGGTGGCAATATTATTCAAGTGACTTATCAGCATGCAACGTAAAGAAGATTGAAGAAGATGGAGAAATAAGGAATGTTTTCATTAAAGTTGATAAAAACGTTACATGGCCATTAACGACCAAAATTACAAAAGAAGCATAAACAAAAGCAGGCTACACATCGGCTGCATCACTAGCAATCTCCTCAGCAGACCCAAGCTCCTCCTCATCAACCAAGGCACCATCCTTCACATCCTTGAAAGGATCAAACTGACCCAAGTCAAGGTCTTTCACAAAAAGGCCAGCTTGGCGCACTGTCTTGAAGAAGCCTTTCTCATGCTGCTCCACTGCTTCTCGCCTGTACACTTTCAACTTCTCATCAAGCTCTTTGCTGACCGCCATTTCAGCAGTAAGCTCAACCCAAGTTTCCTTCAGCCTCTCTTTCAGGCTCGCCACCTTCTCAGCTAATTCCATCTCAGCAGCAAGCCTGACCTCAGCTTCCTTCAGCTTCGCCTCCAACTCGGACACTTTCTTCGCCAACTCCTCCTTTTCAGCAAAAGCCTTATCAGCCTTGGCAGCAGTTGCCCGGCCTCGAACAACCAGCTCATCACCATCAAGCCTAGAGAGCAACAGCAAAAGCTTCACCAGTCTTGATGGACAGCTGACGGTTACACCTAACCGCTTCAGCAAGGGCCACTACAGTACCGTTCAACCTATTACGCTCTAACCACAAAGCATTACGAGCAGCGCCTCTCAGCTTGTGTACTCCTACTCCAAAGAGGCAACCTTGCTCATGGCCTCTTGATACACCTGTCTATGTTCTTTTATGATGGCAAGGCCACTCTGTAAGAAAAGCTCAGCAACATCAAGCGAGCGTTGAGGACCGGTTGACCAAATTAGATTCCTGTTAAAGGGGGTCAAATGTCCTCGATCAAGCCTGTGCCCGACACTCCACAAAGAGTCAGCCTCCCTTGGAGTACTCAAAAACTTGAGGGAGGTGACAAGATGAGCAGCAGGCAGTGACATCACAGATGGAAGAGGCGGAGAAGGAGAGGGAGTGGCAATAGTATGAGAAGCAAGTCGGGAGGTAGGCGGGGTCGGGCGGTAGCCTTATGAGGCATAGTAGCAGCAGAGGTAGGAGGATTTGGAGTGACGACAATAGGAGAAGCAATAGGGGAAGCAGCGGTAGCAACCACCACAAGCGTCGGAGCCCGGACAAGAGAAGGAGAAGTAGGCAAAAGCCCGGCAACCTCCCTCATTGCACGCAGGCTACGAGGGGCATAGACTGCCCGAGACTTCTTGCGACTAGATGTCCCAGGACCCTCATCTATTTTCCTCTTTGGCAATTCGGAAGAAGAGGGGTCGGGGAAAGCAGCAGCTACTTCAGCAGGGCCAACCCGGACAGTGGGTCGACCCTTTTTTTTTAGCTGGGGGGAACAGGGGGCGACACAACATCGCCACCCACATTTCTCACTAGTGTCCTCCACTGGAAGTTGCCCATGATACCTACTAAAACACAAACAAATGTAAGTGTCACGATACATACATATAAGCAAGCAAAGAAAATACCATCCAGTGCAGCAAAAGGGTTGTCCGTCGAGGGAAACAACAAGATGGCATGCGCGTCCAAGGAGGCCGGCAACAACTCCAAGGTTGCCTTGTCAGACCTATCCACAAGGGTCAACATGTCCTCATCAAAGGACCTGAACCTGGTAGGGTCAGATGCTAGTAGAAGGGAAAGCGAGCCTCGCCATCCCTGTTGTGCATCAGCGGCAACCCATCGGCTACAATGCCACTTTCACGAACCTTAAAAAAGCGGTCCTTGAAGCGGTGAAAGACGTTGGTGTCAACCTCGAACAACTTCTTGGAAACGCTGTGCAAGGAGACCTAAGCGACCTTCCCAGAAAACTTGGTCTAAAAGAAGAACAGAAAGAGGGGAACAGTAGCATGAATGTGCAAATGAGAACATAGAATTTCAAAGGCCCGTACCACTGCCCAACTGTTAGGGTGAAGTTGGGAGGGGGCCATATTCAAGTACTCCAGTAGAGCACAGTGAAATGGAGAAAATGGGAGAACAAGACCCAACACCTCAAAGAGGCATTAGTACATGAAGAAGAAGGGCAAAACGCCCGACGCCGCTCTCAAGCAGGGGAAATCATCTTCCCCACAGGGCTCAACGATGACTTTGCAGGCATCTGAAGGAGTCGTCATCTACAATGTCGAGCGAAGGACATTTACAAAAACAGTGGAAGTCATCGAGGAACGATATTTAAACACGTCCTCCCTTACCCACTCATAGCCACGAACGATTGGAACAGTCGACGACGACCCAGTACCAGGGATGCAACGCACACAGGAGGAAGCTCTAACGCCTTCAGGGCTACTTTGTCTCATCCTCCCATAAGAAGGAGTAGGAATGATGGTGAGCGGCAGAGGTTCATCTACCCTTGCCTACTGATGAGGATGAGAAGTGCCCTCATTAGTTCGACAAGAATGCGCTCTCCTCCCAGAGGAAGAACACGATCCGTTAGAAACTCCTCTATGGGTGTTTTCCTCCGAAGAGTCACCCATGGAGATGACTTTGTGCATAACGCACCGCTCTATCGAGCCACCAGAGTCGCTACCGCCCATGCCTAAGTTAGAATTGGAAATGGGTGAGACAGACATTTTTTAGAAATTACCTTGAGAAAGAATGGAAACTTAAGCAAGAAGAAGAGTGAGGAAGAAGAAAACTCAGAAAAAGCAAAGACGCAGGGATAATGACGGAAATGGCAGAAGTACCATCCATTTAAATGGGGGTGAGGCTCGATGGTTACTGGCGGGATTTTGAAACGTCCCTAGAAGCTCGCGGCACGATTGACTGCATATACCCACTACCGCACATTCTCCAATACATGTCCACTCCTTAAGTGACACGTATGCCCAAGTAAGTGAGCAGCACACGACTGCAGCATTTAAAGTGAAGAAATGCATGTTTTCAATGATCACATCAATGGTCATATTTTAGTAGAAGTGACGCTTCACTTACCTGCCATGATCAGTCTTATCCACTAAACAAAATAGTCCACCTTGGGCAGCTCCACAATGACAACCCGGATTACCTTATCCAGGTTCAAGTATTGACATAATCAGGACAACCTTGTCCAAGCTCAAGACATTACTTTACAAAGCTACCGACCTCGAAGCATGACATCACTTGTCCACACTTGGGGGCTGTTGGCACTTATCATATTACTACCATGATGCTAGACATTCTTCATCGACGCTCTTTCACCCTCTTTCGCCTATAAAATGGCTCAGAGGCTAGGGGGCTTATGTAGAATCCAAAATGGTAAAGTTACACGTGGTCATCACTAAAAGGTCACTATACATGTGGACATCCTCCATGTGAGCACTGCTGCATTAATAGTGCTTATTCATTCTACAAGTGTCAATCTGGACACACTTGTCTATCCTCCTTGTTAGCCTTGCTATAGGAGCGCAGTCGTCGACCTTCTACAGAAACACAAATGCCTACTGCACATATCTCCTTATTAACAGCATATCAACTATGCTTGGTTATTCAAGTTGGCGTAACTACCTTATCACATGATATCTTCACAAGTTATCTACAAGTTGTTACTTATCTGCAATTAACACTATATCAATAAGGTACGCATTATCTTCCATTTAAATTAGATAAATACTTGCTATTATCTGTTATTATCTTATCAATAGATTACTAACAAACAAAGGCCCAAAGCCCATACTCCACACTATAAATACAGGTTCTCTCTAAACCTTTACTTATTCTACAAACACTCCACAACGCATCCCAGAATGAACACATTGTCATTCTAATATCATACTCATTCCCATTTGAGTACATACACACTCAAAATCTTTCTACTATCATACTCAGTTATTCTCTAATGATTGATGTACTTACTTGAGTGTCGGAATGTCCTTCCTTTGTTTTGCAGGTCCCTCCTCTAAATAAGGTTGACTCCTCAACCGACGTGCAAGATTTGGGATCCACCTTAACCACGCCTAACTTACACGTGGAATCTTCAGATTTTGGTAAGAACAAGGTTCTTGCGACTCACCTTTGGAAGGTAAGTTAATATGCCTCAGTTGTTGTTGTTGTTCCTGTTGAATCCTGTGTGTTTGTCTTTTAGTTCATTATACGGCAAAGATATGTCAGCTTAACATACATCTTTTGTTTTCCCCCGTAACTTATGCCACCAAATTTGAGAACAAGTATAGTAAGTAAGCACTACTAATTGAACCTAACAAAACAACATAGTATAGACTTGAATTTGCAAGTATCAGAAGATTAAAAACCAAAGACTTTTTACTTTCATGAGTCGTAAGCTAGGAGCAATGTTATCCTTGAATAACATTCAGGATTCAAATGTGAAAATTAAAAGTGATATAATCTTGTGAGAATCACAGTAAATTTTAAAGTCACATATCATCTTTAAAAGAATTGTGTAACATTTAATAAAATTCACATAAAAGTATATATTTTTATCATAACCATTAATAAGCTAGATCTAATGGGTCAATAATTGAATGTGTTTAGATACATCAAGAGAAAGAAAGGGAAAGAGATCAAGCTTATTAAATAAAAACTAATTGGATTATTGGTATAAAAAAGTGTCGAAACATTTAATTTATGGGTACCATGGAATTCTCTAATAACTATTCTTCTTAATCTCACATAGAAAAACATTATCAATAGACATAAACATACATGGATATCAATATAAATATATAATAAGACATAATTAATTGATACCAAGTGTCAAACTTTTATATTTACACCAACTAACAACTTTTTTTATATATAATACGAAACTAATCGATCTAGTCTTTAATTGAAAGTTCTTAAGTTTATAAAATTTCATGCAAATGAAAATCTAATTTCTACTTCATCGCATTATTTTATTTTGACAAATAATATGCTATTTAAAATATAATTAAAAATATTTATTGACAAAGAAATATAATTGAAATAACTAAACTTAAAATTGTATAAAGTGATGTGTCATTACATTGTAGGATGAGAAGTAGTTAATAGTGGTAGAATTTTACTTCAAAAAATTAAAAGTTGTTATATATTAAAGGAACTAAAATTTTTTTAATTCTAATGTTTATTAGGATAAAATATATATTTGGTCTCTCTAAAATTTTAAAATTTTATTTTTTGTCCCTCTAAATTTTTCATATTGAATTTTAATAATCCAGACATTTCTAGACATATAATCCAATGTTTATAATTTAAGTATCAAATTATATATACAAATAAAATAATGTGATGAAATATTAATTAACTTTTAAATTGTATGAACTTTTTGGACTTTGCTAGACTGAACTTTCAATGCAAAAATTGAATTGGAACATTTAATATCTATAAATATTATTAATTAATTTTGTCAAGTTTGACACTTGATATTAATTGATTTTGTCCCTACACTTAAAAATAATTAATCTATAATTTTTTAAAATTAAATAACATTAAATGTTTATATATTTTACATCATTAAATTATACTACTTTCATTTTTATTTTAAAAATTATATTTTCCCCCTAATAGATTAATCTACATCTATATATTATGCACTTTAATGTAAATGGAGCCTCTTATGATTAATTTACTCTCTTTATGAAATTTAGCATTGTCGAAAAAGCAGTTTTGAGCTATATTATTAGCTTTGGGATTTTAAAATTGATATGAAATCAAGTTTTTGAGCAAAGTTCCAAAACCATTAGAATTAGTTTTAAAATAATTTCATGTACTAATTAAAATCTTAAAATCAATGTGTTGAAAATTGTATCAACTAGTTCAACCGGTTCAACTAAGAATTGCTGGGTGATCAATCCAGACACTCTAAAAAAATTGAGACTTTTCTGAACCGGTGGGAATCAATAAAGAATCAATCTAATCGATCGGTCAAAAAATGGTGTTAAATATGCACAAAGAATTAGTTTAAAATAAATTAAAAATTAAGTGTCTTATTCAATTTTATTTTTAACTTTTAATTTATCTATAATACTTTTAAGATAAAAATATTTAAATATTTCACATATCTATAAAAAGTATACCTCCAATCGGTATCTTCGCCGATTTAATCACTAGTTCGATTTTAAAATCATTACTTAAAATCAATAATACAATGTTTAAAATTAGCTCTTGATAACCTTAAAAATTGAAGAAGGAAAATAAATTTAGGAGGTCTACTATAGGTTTTACCATCATTGATAGCTAACATACTTATTTACATTAAAATAAATAAATTGTAACTCATACTAATCTTTGTGAACAGGAAATGCATTTTAAACATCTCGATCAAAATGAGAAAATCGACTGTAATTGATTTATTTATGACACAAAAAATGACTTTTATGTTTTTAGTCTCTTAGGATGAGTTCATTCCACTACAAAAAAAGCGCCGAATTCTAACGGCCATTTTCTCATGGAGGACCTTCCATCGGAAATTTCCATTTTCCAATTGCCCTTTACCCATCAACGAGCTTCCGTGGGAAATTTTGGTTTTCCCATCGCCATTTTCCCATGGATTTTGAATCCTTCGGAAATTACCATATATCCCAAATAGACAGGAAAGATAACCCTAGCCGTCGTGTGTGATTTTGTCAACTACCCTTACGAAATCGTAGCGCCTTCTCCCATTGTGCTCACTGACAAGCTGATTGACTCCGTCGTCATCGCGGCCTCCGTCACGGGTAGGACTTCCTCCGTCACAGGTATGTGTTACCCTTTCTCACTCAAACTTTTCCTCCTTCAGTAATGCCCTAGGAACCTTTTGCTATGCATTTTCAAATTGAAGGAAACATATATTTTTGTGGTCCTATGCTGTTAAAAGTGTTCTTATCAGCAGAGCTATGGATAATTTGGAATTCTTATTTTAATGTATGGAATATAGCAATTTGAATGCTCTTGTTGTGCATTTTAGTCTTCTCGATTTTTCTAATTTGTTTGTTTTTGAAATGTGTCTTTCGTACATTAGAAATCCAGAGCCCTAATTACCATCTCATTAACTAACTTCACATCAATGTCCCATTTTTCACTTCTCTTAAAATGCCAAGCATTGCATCTTTGAATTAATAGCTTGTCAGATATTTCTCATGTCCTAACTGTACTTTGTTGCCTTTTCATTCATTAATAGGTAGGCAAGTCCAACTTTTTTAATTCTGAAGCAAAATCACCATTGAATGTGTTTTGGGATTTAATTGGTATTGAACTCTGTTCTTCTTCCTGGAAATTTCTGTCTCTGTTTGGTCTACTTCAAGACTGGACCATAGTCCAACATATATGCTTCTTGTGTTTAGTATATCATGAAAGTTAATATTAAGGTACTCATCATAGAACTTATACTACCATAATCCCCATGAAACAACCCAGAGTCTTTGTAGATGTGCGTATAAAAATCTTATCATGTTATTCCTCTTCAGTGAGTTGTTTCTAAAATAAATCTAGGAAGCATAGTAAAATTAGAATCAGAACATAGAATCTATAAATAGTGTGAATTCAAAAAGCTGCTATGCATTTTGGATGCAATGAAAATAAAGATTTGTGAGAGGATATCAACCATGGTTTGGTATAGATGGTTGTCATTTCAAGCATACTTAAGAGGGGTTCTTTTATTTTCTAAAGACACAATTAGTCGAGACAAACACTTAGGAGCAGAAGAAAGCAGAGTTGAATAAACATCAACACCTGAGATACAGTTATAATAACCAAGGTTAAATAAATAAAATAAAAAGAAAGAAAAGTGTAAATTTGCTAATTTTCTGTCGCAAAAGCATTAGTGACGGATTTAGCGACGGATTTAGAGTTGAAGGAGCCACGCCGGTAGCGTGGGAAGTGCTCCAGAAAACCATTTTTCACTGGATTTCCACGCCGGTAGCGTGGGAGCCACGCTGGTAGCGTGGGACTCATGCTGGGGGCCTATAAAAGACCATTTTCGCGTTTTTGGGCTTTAAAACTGCTTCTTCTTCTTCCTCCTTGTGTTTTCCTCCATTTTTGAGCTTGGAGAGCTCCATAACTGCTTATCCCTTGACCTAAACACTTGATAACCAACTAGGAAAGTGATTAGAACCTCTTGATGAATTAGATTCCAGCTTCAATTTCTTGAGAAAACCATCAATCAGAGAGATCCCGTTCTGTAGGGAACTTGGGAAAAACTGAGTTTGGAAGGGAAAGAAGACGATTCAAGGATGCCGAAGCTTGGAGAAGTGATCCTCCAGCCTTCCTCAACTGTTTAGAGGTAAGAAACTCGAGTTTTACCGATTGATTTTTGAAATGGTTCATGGGGTGAATAGTGACCCATTTGTGATACGGCTGGAATTAGGCTTGGATTCTTTAGAAAAGTATGCTCAGGAGGTTGTTTTGATGAATACTGAGCTTTGAAACTTGAGTATTGATAAAGTTTAGTTTTGACTCTGATATATGTATAAGTAGGAAGAATGATGATTAAATGGAGGGTATTATGATATGTATGAGCCTAGGTGCTTTTAGAAAAGATGTTCAGGAGGCTAAATAAACGGTGAAAAGTATTGAAGTAACCATTTTAGCCAACTTGATAAATGTTGATATTTGGCCTGGATAAAGGAAATTGAACTGATTGGATTGGCTCATGCTGAGCCTTGGAGAGGCTCTAGTGCCTTGGTTAGGCTGAGATAGATCCTGTTGAGGGTTTGTGAACTGCCAATAAGGTGGTTAGCTCTGATAACCCTAAGATAGAAATAGAGAGGTTTAATGAAAAGGATTAGCCTTGTTTTGTCATTCTAACGGTTGAGGACCGTTATTGATGTTTACATGCTCTTGTGTAGGGCGTGATTCTGACATCACTGGTGGTGGTGACCACGGATCCGGGAGAGCTGGTACAGTGCTGAGAGCAGGTAAGCTTTTTGTTCTTGGGAGTGTTTCCCACTGATTGTGTTCCACCATACTCCAGTAAGAGTAATGGTTATTGTATGAGTTAATGCATGTATATTGAAATTGTATGTTACTGTTTTGATTAAAATCATGTACTTGAGATACATGGATTGGGGCTATGTGTGTTGATTGTTGTGAGATTTCTCTAGACAGTAGAATAGAATAGAATAGAATGTACATGTCTGAGTAAGTCCTGTTACTGATTGTGATTGAGGCATGTATATGATGCCTATATGCGTAGACATCTGAGTGAATGATATATTGTGGGCGATTGAGATGATGTTGAATGAGATATACACTAGGATAGTGTACTGTGTTAGTGAGAACCTCTATGAGGTATATGCGGTGATAGGGTGAAGGTAGAATAGGTTTATGTGACGTAAGTCCTGAGAGAATGAGTGCCCTTCAGTGGATGATCTTCCTCAGGTAGAGTTTGAGAGTCCTGAATGAATGAGTGCCCTTCAGTGGATGATCTTCCTCAGGTAGTAAGTGATAAGAGTCCTGAGTGAATGAGAGCCCTTCAGTGGATGATCTTCCTCAGGGAGGGTGTGAGAGTCCTGAGTGAATGAGTGCCCTTCAGTGGATGATCTTCCTCAGGCAAGGATAGGAAGTCCTGATGAGAAAAGTGTCCATATAGATGGATGTAGATTCCTCAGGAATTGATAAATGATATAGATACAGATGTGCCATGTACATGTGATTGTGTTTTAATGTGTTGTCAACTGTTGAGGGCCGTGATGGCTAAATGATGATGATGTATGTTATGAAAAAGGTATTGATAAACCCTTGAGACATATGTATATGTGTTATTATGGCTTGAGAGTTGTGATGGCTAGTTGTAATGCCAATTTTGATATTATATGCATGAAAGTGAACCAGGGGGAGGAAAGACCTCCAAGAACCCTGAGTTTACTGAGATTGTTATCTCACCCCTGTTGGGGGTTATGTTTTTGCAGGTGACACTCAGGGAGTAGCTAAGAGATCTCAGGGCAAGAGGCCGGAGCAGGGATAGGTTCTGTGAGAACCTTAGGCATAGGATTGAGAGCATGTTAGCTCTACTTTTGATTTATGCCTAATGTTTTGTACTCGGAGAGGGATTTGTATAGTTTTGTTATGTATACACAGTGTATATTATGAGAATTCACCATATATGATGTATAGTGGGTGTTGTTAATGATGGTTGATGACGTCATTTTAGTTATCGCTTCCGAATTGATTATCTGTGATAATTACTGCGCTTAATGACCATAAATCAATGTTAATGAACCAGATATATACGGGTCGTTACAACGGTCACAACAGAAACTAGAAAAATACCATTCCAGCACAATTACCATTAGCAACAGAGCTTTCCACTAAATGTTGTTAAGATTGAATTCAAAGCAATCAAATACAAATTTAGAAAGAAGATAGTAGTTACATTAGGCAAGGACTAAGTGTAGTATACCAAGTGTCAACCTTGTCATTTTTTTTCCATCAATTCAGAATTTAGTGGAGATGGTGTGCCATCACTTGGCCATCATGACCTTAACAAACTCCTCTTAGTTTATCCAAATTTGTGAGTGGAGCAAAGAACAGGATAAAGCATTTGAAAATGCCTTGGCAATTCACCCTTTGTCACTTTTAAAAAATTATCTAAGTTCGTCATTGTGGTTCTATGTTGAGTTAGTTAGGTTAGGTGCAAATGGTTAGGATTTGGAGGAATGATTCACTTGATGCAATAGGGTATTTGTTGTGCAAAAAATAATGATGCAAGAGGGTAACTAGGGACCGGGGTGAATGGGTGAGGGAAGTCACAAATGTAGGATTTGTTATGCATTACATGGGGTAGAGAATCTGTAGTTCTAAGGTGCTAGGCTGTGTCCAGGCCTGTTCATGGTTTGGTTTAGCACAGAAAACCCATTCTCTGAATAGCCTTCATCACATGTTCAACAAGAATGTCCATATGTGTATAATTTATTAAATTACAAACAAGAAACTTTAAGAAAGTGGATGATTGTTAACTCCAGAGTTTACATTTATGTTTCTTTTATTGCTACAGGCTCCTGGTTGAAGAAGCGTTGAGGCTGTTAAGTCTGGTCTTCAACTAAAACTGACGCAGGTAAGGTCTTTATTAACAAAAAGCTGAAATTTGCTGCACTTGTTGTCACTCATTGTGAACCAAAATGTGTTAAGCATCGATGCATATGCTTGTCATTTAATTCGAAACAGTAGATAAATAACCTCTTCAGCTGTAGTGTTCCAGAATAATTGACTGAATTTATTGTGCACTGATGCAAAACACCAAGTCATGTGACCATGTGAGACACAAATTTAAATGGCTGAAATGGTTTATAAGGTCACCAAAACACTAAAATTTTTTATTTAGTCCAAGTCTAACATTGTGACTTATATTTTAACAAGGTTATGAAATTAGCTCTATGGTGAAACTGAATAGAATTGTACGCATAAATGCCCAAAAATAGAAGAATTTCAAGATGAAACCAAAATGCAAAATAGGGTAATCAATAAGCAAAAATCTGTGTGACCAACAATCATGGTCAGCTTGAAATAGGCACCCGTAACACCAATTCTGAAATAAAGTGACTTCATAAAGGCATAGTTGTCAAACTCTACTACTTACCTTCTGTACGAGCATTTGTCTTAATAGTCTTAGTAAATTAAAACTTCTGAAAAGCTAAATTCATCATGTTCATCCCTTTATATACATCCATTTCACCTTTGTCTCCAGAACTTTCTCCATTTCCTTCTTCATTTCCCAACATGCATGTCGTCTCTTTCTCCTATGCCTATATATCCCAAACCAGATCCTTAATTTCTTTCACACCACCTTACAATTTCTCATCTCCCTAATAATAAAACCAACTAAGGAAAAAGAAAAGAAAAGAAAAAGTTTAACACAAATAAGAAAATGAATTGTATTAGTTAAAGTTCATACCCTTGTATCGTTCAAAACATTTTTTTCGTCATTCACCTTTTGTTTTTGGTAGGGATACAATCAATTCTATTAGTCTCCCACTTTTGGTTTTTCTACATGTATTGTCTTTGTACGATTCAACTAGCTAGAATAAGTTGGTTTTCTAAACTGTTTTCACAGGGAGAAAGAGAGGGCAAAGGGTATAACCGATAATTAAAAGAAAGGTGGGTCTCAAAAGTGGGATCTACATATAGAATAGGATGGTTGGACACCAAGTTAGCTTGTGTCCCTGCATAAACGGTTGAATATATGAAGGAGTTAATTATGAACTTGCACTAATTGGCTTACTTAGCATACATGAAAGATTCATTAGATTGGCTAAGGAAAGAAAATTAACCCTAATTATGTCAATAATTAATATATACTACTAATAATATATACTATTTGAATCTGTAGCTTGTTAAATTATTTTTGTATATATATAGAAATGTCATCAGGTGATGCTGATCCTTCCCGACCTCCATCCACGGAGAATATTGGAAAACAAACAAGTGGGAAGAAAAAACCATATGTGGTTAGACTACGACCACCTAGAGTAAGTCTCCCATCAAGTACCTCATCCCCTTCTTCTGTATCTATGCCAAATAGACCTGCAAATGTTGTACCTACACCATTTCCACCATCTCCCGTGCCTACATCCACACCATCCCCATCCACGGCTATAGGGAACATGGCTACTGATGAAGACCGTGTTAACTTGGCCATGGAAGACCCCCCCTTGAATGATCGTCCTACAGTTACACTGATGAATGGAGCGTAAGTATTTCAAATTTACATTTAAATTAAGATTACAAAGCTTTGCAATTCATACATTCTCATGGTTAAATGATTTTTTTAATTAAGGTTTCATCCATCAAAGGTTGCGGCAAAGGCTGTGACATTATCCATTAGACAACAATTTGTCAACCCATGGCCAACATGGGGAGCGATTCCAAAAGATCAACAAGATATTTTTTTTCCAGCGTTTTAAGGTAACTAATTCACATGTTGATCAATTACTTAAATGACTAAAATGGATACATTATGATTGAAGAATTATACCTTCTTTAGGTAAATTGATTACTGGCTTAAACATACTTTAGGCAAAAGAAGGCATTCAATTGTGTGGAATATTTATTACTTCATCATATTAGGACTTTAGATTAGTCTTTGTTAAAGCTGCTTTTGTTTGATTTAATTTAATTTAGACCAATTGCTATTTTAGTTACTACAAAACATTTGATAAATGTGTGATACTTTAGACAAAATTGGTATGGATACTGGAGGAAGAGGCTGAAATTAAGAAAGCTTTTAACTCAAAAGCCTCTCATAGACTTTCAAAGATGTTTAGGGGTGCCCGGAATGAAAATAAAAGGCCATATTGGATTGGAGATCGTGTATGGAGTGATCTGTTATCACATTGGAATGCCCCTGAGTATCATTCCAGGTGTACACAAGCAAAAAAAATCGGGCATCTGAAAAGGGTGGGTGTATGCACACAGGTAGTTCCATAACCATGCAGGATCTCGCCATTCGTTTGGTAAGATTAACATCACCTTATGTTGATTAACTCACTTTTATGTACTTGTATAATTTGTTTGTACCAAACATATATAATTTTTTTTACTTTGATAATAGTCTCAGGAGCTTGGTCGATCTGCATATGTTGATGAAATTTTTCAACAAACTCATTTACGGAAGGATACTGGTGAATTTGTGGATGATAGATCTAGGCACACACATGTGAGAACATTATTTGTCACGCACTCTTATTTTTTACAATGTTTGGTGTTCATTTACTGATAATTGTTTATCATTGATAGGAAAACTTTGACTCTAGACTATCTCAAGTGAAGTCTGTTGTGGTCTCAAGTGTTGGTGAATCAAAAATGACTCCTTTAGACCCTATTGAAGAACAAACACTTAGGACTCAGTGTTGGGTTGCTGCTGCGGGACGAAAGCAAAAAGGACGTGTTTATGGGCTTGGAGATCTTGCACATACTTGTAAATGTTCAGATAACACGTTCGTGCACCATATGCCAGAATCTTCCAGTGAACCAATTGATTCAGCAGAAGTTTCTCGTCTAAGAGAGGAGCTTCGTCAAACGAAGGAGGAGGTGCGTGCGTTGCAGTCAGTTGTATTTCAGTTTCTACCTCCTGAAGCACGGAACATTATTGAACAGCAAGAACAACAGGAGCAGCAGCTGCCCAACCCGCAACAACCTGACTAGCAGCTTTCAGAACAACAACAACAACACAATGAGCAACCACATGACAAGTCACATAACCAGCAACAACAACAACATAATGATCAACCACATGACTAGCAACATCAACATGATCAAGAAAGGGACTTTAGCAAAGACTATTCTGATTACTGACTTTTTGTCCATTTTATTATTAGTATTGACTTATTAGACATTGTGCTTTTATTACTTCGTTACTTTGAATTTTAGTTTATTAGTTTGAGATTAATGAATTTTAATATTTAATTATTTGCTTTTATGAATATTGTTTTATTATTGTCATTAAATAATAGAAATGAGAATTAAATAGTGTTCAATACAAATGGTGCAGGAAAAAAATAACCAAATAAATGACCAAAAAATTGACTTACTGACAGAAATTTGCGACGGAAATATCTGTCGCTAATGTCCATATGTATTTTTTTCCACGCATATTTTCATGAGAAATTTCCGACGCATTTTCGACGGATTATTTCGTCGGAAATTTCCCACGAGTTATTACCGACAGATATATCCGTCGGAAATTTCCCACGGACAAAAAAAAATCGTCGCCTAAAATTTCCTATGAGCGTTTTACCGTCGGATTTTTGTCCGTCGGAAATTTCGTTTTTCCAACGGATTTTCGGGTTTAACGACAGATTTTGTCCGTCAGAAATTAGCGAATTTTTTGTAGTGTTCTGCATGGGTCTCTCAAATTAAAAGTTGATATTTTAATTTAATTCCTATAATTTGAAGGGGGGGGGGGGGCTTTTTTTTTTTATTTCCCAAAAACAGTTAGATTTTTTTTTTAAATTCCTATAATGTCATGTGCTAACAAATTACAAGTCTCTTATTACATGAAACCTACTTTGATTTTATATTTTTATTATCAAAACCCCCACTACATTTGTGTTTTTGAAGTATTATTCATTCTAACTGTGCTTGGGCACAGGACATTTTGATAGAGAGGCTAAAACATTATTTTTATAAAATACGTAGAATGAAAAGGTTAATTTTAAATTTTAGACAAAAAATAAATTTAACTTAAATTTATGTAAATAAAAATATATTTAAATAAATTATTACTAAAAGGTTTTATTTTCCACATAATATTCCCTATTAAGTTGTCCAAACTATACATTGTTTCATTTTGAGTATAGGCATGGACCAAAGCATTAGGGGTGAAGAAAGAGAAGCTAGTATGCCTCCAATTCGTTGTGGACATAAGGAACAAGATGACACCTCCATTGCCAAAATCTTCCAGTGGAAACGCCTACGTTATCGCCTCCATCATGATTTCAGTGGCAGAATTGGAACAAACAAGCCATGAATTCATCATTGAGAAAATAGGAGAAGCCAAGAACAGTGTAAACCATGACTATGTGAAAGCCTACGTTGATGCCCTAGATGGGCCACAACAAGGATCTTCACTCCCTCCACTCAAAGATCTAACTTTGGTCTCTGATTGGACAAGAATGCCCTTTCACAACATTGAGTTCTTTCGTGGAAAAGTAACCTATGCATGCCATTTGGCCAGTCCTATGCCACAGGTTGCATATTTCATGTAAAGCCCTAGTGACAACAAGGGCGTTGACGTGAGGATTGGCTTTGAAGCGGAAAACATAAGTGCTTTTAGTGAATGCTTTTTAAACATGGCGTGATAGAAACGTCTATTGATGTATCTAATCATAAATAATTGTGTTGGTGAGGTCTCGTATTAGTACATTTCATGTTGACTTGTGGAAAGATAAATAGCTGAAGCTATAGTATAAACACTACTATTGTTTTTAGACCAATAAATCCTTGCCTTTATCGTCATATTACATGTGTTGGGTATTTTATTCTCCAATTTTCTAAAATTTCACTTTAGTACATGGTTTCCGAAAACTTCGGCCGACAAAATCAACATTTTTAATTTTGTTTTATGTTTCTACTTTATGTTTTGATTTTTTGCTAAAAGTCTGCACAGGAAACAGTAAAAACAATATTATTTGTTTCTATTCGCTTATAAATTTTAAAAAATAAAATGATAATATTTGTAATTAAAAGTGAAAACAGAAAATAAAAAACAAGTAACTTTCCAAACTAAATATTTTTTTTTTCTGAATGATGTTAATAACTAACATAAATGATATTTTCTTTTAGTGAATATCGTTATTTAAATTAGTGCTTACAATAGAAGTTGATTTTATCCTATGCAAAAAGTTGTTTATTTTATTTTTTTCTCCTTGTATTGAAATATAAACTCCTTTGTTACTCACCTTACAAAGAAAGTAAGAAAATTAGTAGAGGAATATCGTAGAAGGTGTGCAAACTTTTTTTCCTATGATGAGAATAAATACATACTACCCAAATTTTCACTACCACACCAACTCTAGTGGGCTATACGTGTGCAAACTTATAAGCAAAAAAAGTATTTCTAGCTGTAAGCCCCCCACATGCAAGAACGTGTTTATTGCTGAATTATAAATGAATGCTATATATGTATTAAAAAAATGAATACTATTTCGTGGGCCATTATTTGCATTCATAGAGGGAAGACCCCGAGTTTATTGTCACTAAAGTTATTTTATTCTTGCCTATGGACCACTAACAAATTGCTAGAAAAGCATGTCTGCACAAAACTAAACATGGTTAACTCCATAATGCACTAGAGGGCCCATCCATGCATAAACAACGCATTTTTCACAAATTGAGAAAGCCCTTGCTGAAAGTAATACCCTAGACCTAGAAAAATACTACCAAGAAGACAAAACTGGGAAAAGTGGTAAACCAAGACCTGTGTCACGCTACAAAATTCATCAACAAAGCATGACATGATGCTTAAATATACTGCCAAAGTTCGTGTCACATGGATGTTCCGGCGGGGTAATTATTGTTGCATAAGTATGACCCGTCCAAGAATTTCACGTTGTCATGTTTCTGCATCACATGACAATGTTATTATTATTAGATGGTCATGGTGCAAAATGCAAAAAATGATCAACGAAGAAAAGTATTGGATCACAAGTTAAATAGTAAAACAGCTTTGATGGTCAGTCTAGTAGTTTTACAAATCATAGATAGGCAAGCATTTATGTAACATCGTCAAGAAGATTAGTTTATATAGAAAATTGTGAAAACAGAAAATAAAAACAAGAACAATTATCCCTTGTATCAGTATGTATATAAACTTAAAAATAAAAGAACAAGGCGAAATCTTTGTAACTAAAACTTAACACACAGGACATTCTTAAAGAAACAAGCTCTAAGGTTCTTCCTTCTAATTGTTTTCAATTAAAATTATTCATGTCAAAAGGTGATGTTAGTCTAAAAGTACCAACATTTTTAGTATGAAAACTTTAAGAGTCATACCCAGTAAAAGTTCAACAATGAACCAATCATCTTCAGTTTAACATTGAAGCTCATGATCAAGTTAATTAAGCCTAGCATCTTTGATGTACATATAAAAATATGTATCAACTCACTGAACAAAAAATTCCTCCAATTCTGTTTAGTTCTGAGGTTGCTAGAAGGGAAATTGAACAGATAGATTTATATCCATCATATCCCTAATGTCTCATAGCATAAGGGAAATATGAACGAACTTACCGAACTAATATCCACAGGTGTTCTTATCTGATGCATAAAATATTCAATGTGTATATTGTCATCAATCAACCAATGGTTAAACAAAACATTACATTTCGACATGGATGTGGACCAACTCAATTAGCCGTAGTGCCAACCAATAATACTTGTAGCTTTACCTTTAATTCAACTAATTATGAATACTCAATCAGAAAATAACAAGAGTTTAGCAGGCCCTCCATACAGAGTATGTTGCCTATTTATAACAGTAGTGTATACATTAATAAGAATGATGTATAAAGTTTTAAAACTTTAATGGTATTAGACTATTAGTTAATAATATGGTCAAATAAATAACTTTCTATTATCTTCTCCATGCTGGTATCAACCTAATCAAAAGATCTATACATATTTTAATCAATAAACAAACAAGAGTGGAAAAAATTCTGTAATCAAATAGAAACAAAAACTCCAGAACAGATGCATAAATAGATAAACTGATCAGATTTTTAAAACAACAGTAATGCAAAAATATCAAATGGCATAAATTTGAATACCTGTTTCATCATTGAACTGACAAAGTCTTCCAATGAACCAAGATTATTAGCGGCGCTACTGTTTTGAGACTTCTGCCGGTTCATGATGTACCCATATTGTTGTTTCAATGAGTTTTCTTCACTCAATCCCATAATTCCATCATGCTTCATCTGTAAGGGATCACAGAAATTGAAGTCCAGATTTCTATTGTAGTTTGAGTTGATAGAAGTATGGCCTTCTGGATCAATCAGAGTGTCTATTGAATTGCCAATAACATTTGCATGGTAATTACTATCATGATTACTGTCATCCCAGCCTTGAAATGGCACATTATTGCGCATTTGTCCTAAGTTATTTGTAAAAATGAGTCCTTGAGAGTGCATATCTGTCAGTGAATCATGGGATTGATTAGACAGTGAAGTAATGGATGATTGACCACTCAGATTCCCCCCTTGCAAAGTTTCACTTGGAGGGTAAGAATTTGTCCCAGATGACTGCAGAGGACTTGACCAAATATCACTACACCTACCATGATCCAACAAAGGGAGAGAAAATTGTGAATGCTGAGAGGCTACTGAAGTTAAATTCTTATATACTCCTCCTCCTTGTGTGTTTTCACTATCTGCTTTCAATACCAAGTCATTGTTTGAGATGTCCAAAACCGGAGAGGCTGAGCAACCCATTGTTACTTTTTGTGTTTGATCTGAGAGTTTCTTTGACACGCCAAAAGTTGGTCTAGCATCAATAAGAGAGGACATGTTTTGAATAGGACCAAGACTAACACTAACACCTTTATTATGTTGCAATTGATCAAGGCCTAGAGACATTGGCATTCCCTGGATACCATTTTGATTACCACAAGCTACGGCTGATTGGAACTTAAGTGGATCATTTATGGAGTTGTTTAAATTTTGTGCATGACTCAACTGAAGAGCTTCTGAAGAAGATATCCCATGCATATTCAGACCAACAGAAGCGTTCAATCTCCCAATCATTCCACCAGGTGGAAAGGGTCTGAAAGCATTGTTATGAAACTGTTGAGGACCAGTCAATGTCTGCATATGTCCAACCCCACTCAGAGAACCCATTCTCAAATAAGATGAATCTGCAGTGCCTAAGGCTGCCACCATATTAGCCTGTCTGTTCGCCACACAGCTAATTCTTTTCAGATAAAGCCTATATTTCTGCAACCATTGCAAATAGTGAGATTCCCTAATTGAAAGGGCTCGTGTTACATTAAAATAATAAAGACAGGTTGAGAAAAATACCTGGAGGTGGCTGGCCACATTCTCCCTTGTAAGCTTTTCAACATTCATCAAGTCGAGAATCTTTTTAGGTACAGCCTCTGCAAGCAAAATAGTTAACACTATCATGAGTCAAAAAATTTAGTACTGGAACACTCTGGCAAGGTGTAAAATATAAGTAATGATTATGGTATTATATTTTCCCCCAAGGGCACCTATGATAAGAGCTCAAAATAATGCTTGATAAAATTTTCATTTCATATCATAAGAAACTCAAAATTGGATTGCTATCATCCACCCAAATATTCATAAAAAAACTTGTTAAAAAAGATAAAGGAAACAACTAGTGATTAACCTCTTAGCAATTGATCAGAAATAGAGCAAATTACACTAACACCTCTTGTTTCATCAAAATTCACATGCAATAACAATAATATTTCTAGTGGAACATCTTTCACAATCCTTGGAGAGATAGTTCACTAAAAGACCGAATAACTCTTCTTTTTTAATTTTACAATAACCCCCTTACAGGGATTCATAGTGTGATGCACTTCTTCAATGATAGGTGCATCAGTGTATTATATTTGAAACAATTAAGGGGGTTACTGTAGGGGGAAAAAGGTAGAAATATCGTGTGAATTTCAAAGAAACCGTATGAGGTGTCAGTATAATTTGTTCTAAGAAATATGATAACCCTTGTTTTGCAATAATAGATAGATTGAAGAACATACTGTCAATGCCAAGTTGATTAACAGCAGAAACAAACTTGCGGTGCAGCTCCACAGACCAAACAACTCGAGGCTTCTTCTGAGTTGATGAGTCCTCATTGTCATGGCCATCCTCGTTCTCCTCCTCATCATCTTCATCTTGATCTTTCCTCTTTTTGGAAGGCTTTCCACTTTGATCTGAATTTCCGATTCCTGCTGACCCTATTCCATTGCCACTATCAGCATTGGGTTTGTCGTGGTTGCTGGTTTTGTTCCGCTCCTTTGAATCAATCTTCTTCCTCCTGATTACATGCTGCCAAATGTTCTGTAGCTCCTCAATTCTAACAGGTTTCAGAAGATAATCACAAGCTCCATGTGTAATTCCCTTCATCACCATCTTAGGGTCATCATTTACAGACAACACTGAAATCAAACATTTAACAATGTCAAGGGTTCATTAAACAACTAAATGAAGCTGCAACACATAGTCAAAAGAAAATCTTCCTAAGATCACTTTACATTTGTCTACCAAAGTTTCATATTTATCATTCGATTCTGAAAATAGTTGTTATCGCATGATTTATGGTAGGCTAAAAATTTGTAGCATGTGCTGAATTGCAAAAGACTTTTAATTGTGTGATAGTCGGATACATGAATGACTTTAAATACTTGTTAGGCTTTTGGTTTCCATTTGTATACCAAAGTTTCATGTTTATCAATCAATTGTGAACATAGTTGTTAGAATAGCATGATCGGCAGGCTAAAAATTAATATCATGTGATAAATTGCAGAAGACTTAAAATTGTGTGGTACATAAATGACTGACTAGGTGCAGTTCCATATCAAACACCTTTTATGCTCTACAAAACTAGACCCAATCCTACAAAATCTTTGGTAGTGATGAAGTAACAATACTTAGTTAAAACATACACAGAGACAATCCAAAAACTAAAACCTCAACACTAGAAAAATATAAGCATATGAACCATTTAACTTCATTAGTAATTATATCATTAATCAATAATGTAGATAAAACTGAGAAAGATGAACTGTTGAAGATTGACAAGAAGATCATAACTTACTTATGACAGGTAGGTCCATCTCAAGCCCCACAAGCTCAAGCAGCTTAAATCCATCCATGTCTGGCATGTGGACATCACTGATTACCAGGTCAAACATGGTTTTGTTTTCTCTCAACAACTTCAATGCTGTTATTGCATTTTTAGTAGTGGTTACTGAAAAATCCATAGCCAAAATAAATATCATTCTGAAAGAGCAAAATTGCATACCGCAGATACAACCAGAACACAAAATCTATGTATTGTTCAAATAAAAAATCCAATCAAAGGAAAAGTTTTGCATCCTTCATCCAATGAAACCATGTTTGACCGGCTCAAAACTAAGAAAAAATGGAAAATCAGAAAACAAAGAAACAACAGAATCAGAAAAAAAAAAAAAAAAAAAAAACAGAAAATTTTGAAATTGGTGAACTTCAAAAATGCAAATTCTGTCCAGTCACTAATTTAACTGATCCAAACGTTTCAGAAACAGTATCAAAGAAAAATAGAAAAACAAAATACTAATTTAATTGATTAATAAAAACATTGACAGACCATAAAGTAGAAAAATAGAGCCCGATGGCAAAAGAAGAGTCAACTCCATTGACAATAATTTCACATATCTACAGATAAATATACATATTTCCAAAAACTTAAGTCATATCCTATGCTAAGATCTCTCAAATGAAAAATCCAACCAACACCCTCAATTTGACAAATTCAAGTTTACAAAACAAAATCCTTCTTTATTTCAATAACAATGTCTAGGACAAGAAAAAGAGCACAAAATAGAATTTCCATATAGTAATCAATGCAATAAAAAATTCAAAATTCAAAAAACGAAAAGCAAGAGTAGAAGAAGATTACCATGGTATTGACATCTTCTAAGCAGAGTCTCCAGAACCATGAGACATGTTGAGTCATCATCAACAGCAAGAACACGCATTCCAATAGGGAACTGGTCTCTGAGGTCATCCATTCTATGATCCTCCACCACGGTCATTTTCTTGCAAAAGGGTCTCGAAGCCAAAACCCCAGAACAGAATCTATGAAACACAGGACCCCAAAAGAAAGAAAGAAAGAAAAAGAAGATTTTTAAGGAAGAATATCGTTGACAGGGAGAAAAAATAGGAGTGATGAAGGGAAAGAAAGAGAGAACAATTTAAAAAGTTGTTTTTTTATGAGTGTTATATGTTGTGTGACACAGTTGAATGAGAAAGATACAGAATCTTGAACTAAAATGTGTGGTGGTGTGTGTGTACAGTGAAAGTTTGATTTAACAACGTGAAGATTGACCGAATTATTATGGAAGATGGTGATGATGGACCTTCCTTTCTCGTTAGAACAAGAAAATCGACAATTCAATTCAAAATTTTCTGGGAAAATTTTGACGCGCTGTGTGCACGCGCTCAGAAAAACGGAAACATATGATGATTCTTTCCCTTTAGAATTTAGACACCAAATTACAGATATCTTATCTTTATTACCGATTTTTCCTAATTTCTCATCATTTCTCTGTCCTGTTATTACCCAAACCAACTTTCCTTAATTATTTGAGATACATTATAGCATTATCTTCTTGTCCAAGAAACACATTTCACCATATATCCCCTATTATCAAAAACACTTATTAAATCCTTTACTTAAAAAAAACATTAATTTTTTAAAGAAATCACCCGAAATAGTACCATAATTTAGTTTGAAATTTATGTTAAGTATTTTTTATAAGTATTTATAAAGCTATTTTAAGTTATCATCTAGTTATAAATTGTGTAAGATTATTGGTTTTTACAATAATAATTACAAATCATATTTAGAAAAAAATTATATAACATAATAAAAACAATTATTTTAATATTTTATTAATAATTGTATATTTAATATTTAATTTACAAACACTTATAAGCAGGAAAGAAAGCAAGTAGTACTATGTTTCATTATTTTTCTCAAAGTGAATTCATCATGTTTTAGTCACTAAATATATGATGTAGGATTAGGTTAAGAAAAACATGCTCCTATCTACCATATAACCAAGGCTAATAATTAATGTAAGAGAAAACATATTAGTTATTTAAGATTGATAGCCAAAATATATAAGTAATAATATTATAATATAATTATATAATATGAATAGTATAATAAAATATAATATTCCTTAAAATTTTGCATTCTTTCTCTGGACTGATTAGGATCAAAATGTTGACTTGATTAGTTCAAAAATGTATTTCAAGAAGAATAAAAGAAGGAAATTTCTATGTTTAACCAAAATTATTCAGTGAAGAGCAATATATATATAAAGTTTATTTTTTAGTAATGACCGCTGCTTGTTGTTCAATAACCTTTTTTCCCTCTTTTGCCTATTATTTTTATGTGGTTTCATTGATTGCCAAATTAGTAAGAAACTTGTAAGCAATGGTGAGTAACTGTATTTAATTGACAGAAAACTATGTATTCGTAATCTCTATTATTATTGCACTTTTTATAATTTAGTGTTTATCTTCCATTTTCTTAAATGCCAATAATTAAATGTTTCAAATTACGCATTTATAATTTATTTGAGATTTGATGGAAATCATCCCAAAGAAGAAAATAAATATTCTTTCACCATAATGCTTTCGTTTTGTTTCCAAAAAAACGGAAGACGAATCCAAACTTAGGAATGTTAAGTTTAAAGGATCAGAATTAATTAATTTGGAATATTAAATTCAATTTCTAATGAGATTATAGCACTAGATAGCTATATACTAATATGTATTTTTTTAATATAAATATAGCCACAAATAAATTGTATATTATTAAGTGAAAGGACATGAAATAAATACTTTATTCTTGATCCATTCAAATGTTTGTTAAAAACATTTTACTCCTTAAAGTATTTATTAATTTATTTATTTCTTCAATAAGAAAATTTATTTATTTATTGAAGGTTATTTTCTTTTCATTACATATTATCACTTAACCTTTTTAATTAAATCCAAAAAAAATTAACTTCCACGATCTGAAAACGAAAATTTAAGATGATCAACTAATAATTAAATAAAAATATTTATGTGATTAATTAGTTAAATGTACAAAAAAATATTTCCATAATAATGTAATATTTTGTAATGTATGTTGGTGCCTTATGTATGCAGTGGGGATGCACTTTATATGACGTGGGGACAATTGTCTGCATCAGATTTTTTTTTATTTGTTAATATATATAAAAAAATAATTGTCTTCATAAAAAATTACATATTATTTTTATTAAATTTTTTTAAACCAAAAGTCCAAACAAACATAACACATTTAATTAAAAAATTATATTCTCAAACTCAAGCCATTTAGTCCAATTCTCATTATTGATATAGTAACACAAAAAAATACCGCATACCGTATAGAGCACATTGTTTCATTTAACATCCCAAAATAATCTAATAATTAGTTAGATAAAAATTATCTAAATATATCTTAGTAAAGGAAAAGATAAATTAAATTATTTTAATATATTAGATTGTTATATTTTTTGAAAAGATATTAGTATAATAATAAATTAGATTGGATAAAGATAATAAAAATAAGAGATAAAGAAAGATTTGTTAAACAAATCTCAAAATATATCATTTTTTGCTTACTGCGCTTATATAAGGATAAACAGTTCATTTTCTTAGAATCACACAACTAAAGAGTCTCTCTTGGCAAAAATAACCAAGAACTCAAATTATTTGCTTTAAGAGGTGAGTAAAACACGTATCTTTCAAAAAATTCTATGATGTAATTCTTTTAGGAACATTTTTCTTTTATTGTGTTCTTGATATAAAGAAATTCAGATTAATTAATGCTTTAGTGTTATTTATTTTAATGAAAGACGTTATATTTCACACACTAAATTAGTAATTTATCACACATGTTTGATTATAATGTGAATTGTCCCTCACTTCCTCTAATCGTCTCAATTCTCAAAACAACCAAACACCATTTTGTCTCACCCTAATTCACTATGTCACTCACTTACACTTTTCATTCATTTTCCCAAAATCTATTTAGAATTAATTCCTAAACTTATTCAGTTATTCACGTTCACGGAATCATGGTGATCTCACTCACGGATGTGTGTGTTGTGTGCATTAGTAGCATTGTGGTCTTTGCGGAGTTACGATTTTTGCAAAATTGAGGTAAGACTTTTATAAAAAAATAATCTTTTACTTTTTTCAAATTTTAAATATAAATTATTATGAGGCTTAACATAGTGTAGGGAGTTTTATTTGTAAGCAATAGGGAGATTAGGTTTATTCTATTATTTTTTTAAAATCTTAATTAGCTTTATTTTTATTTTTGTAGTGTGCTAAAAATGAAGCAATTTTTAGAAAGGGATTCCAGAACACAATTAAAGTCATATGCGAAAAAAGATTCTTAGAAATTTTTAAAAAAGGATTCCACAACACCATTAGAGTCATTTTACATTTGACAAGGAAAAGTTGATTTGTTTGACTGATCAGAATTTTTTTGTGTGAAACTATGGGACTTGAAAGTCAACTTGAAACTTTTATCAGAGATATTTGGTCTGATGATCAGTTTTTAAAGTTAAAAGTGATTGCTAATCTTTCTCAAATGTTAGTGAAAACTAAAAAGCATATTGTGTATCTAATGGTATACTTGTTTGTGAAGTTAGCTTTGATTTTGCTTGTGGCAATTGAGCTAGTTGAAAAGTATTTCTCTGCAATGAATTTCGTGAAGAATAGACGGCAGAATCACAAGAAAGATGAATGATTGAATGATTGTTTGGTTACATACATAGAGAGATATTTTTGATACTCGCATAATAATTTCATTAAAATTATAATTTTTTATAATTTCGTAATTAATAAAAAAATTAGAAAATTATATATAATTTTAATCTAACAATAATTTGAACATAATTCATATTATATCCGATTGACATGGGGCTCGTTCAATTGGTTGAGTAACACGTGTGAGTTATTGTAAATCTCTTGACATTGTATCTGATTCCCACATATCAAAAAAATATTATATCATATCTTATCTAGTATGTACCAAATATTATATAGAAGTAGAGCTTATTATATTTTGTTTTTATCCTATCCTCATATCCTATCTTATTATGACCCACCAAACAAATCCTTAAGGGTGATTGTTTCACGGACTATTTAGTTTTTCTTGGAAAGATGAATGCTAGTGATACTCTATCTGACATGCTCTTTTGGATACTCTTTCTGTGATTGGTTAGAATTGATTGAAAATCACCAATTTTGGTAGACTTTGCTTATCAGTTATTGTTTCTCTTGAATTTATTGAAAATTGATGATTTTTAATAAATTCTAACCAATAACAGAGAGGGTATCTAAAAGAGAGTACCAGAGAATGTCACAAGCACTCCTCTTTATGGGAATACACAACCGGAAAAAACTATCCCATGTTTCTTAAGAGATAATAAAAATCCTGAGTATATTTATTCATGTGAAAGGCATGATCCCACGTTCTACCAACATTTAATTTTGGTAGAGGAGACAGGGGACAATTGTTCCCATGGGCCATGAATATCTCTTCATGAGTAAAAATCCATATATATCCTCTTACTAATCATTGCCCCACTACTTTCTCATTGTTCTTCATGATACAAACTTAAATTTTTTCTAATCCTATAAATTTTGTTCTTGTCCAATTAATGTTCCCGTAATTTGATTTATTGTCGATTTCACTCCTACATTTTAAGATAACTTTTTATTTTCCTCCAATGCTCCTTTTTTAATAGGTAATTCTTGTTCCTCTTTCAATTATTATAATCGTCGAACACATAAGGTGGGGACTACGGGTGTAAAAAGATTTTTTTGTAATAAGGATATTTTATTTTATTAATATATATTTCCAAAAAAATAACTCAACCAAACATATGTTTTAATTATTTTCAGGAATATAAAAAATAATTCCAATGAATTTTAATAGTTAACCAAATACTTTTTTTTAATAATAGTCATTAATAATATTCCCATGTTATATTTTCAATAAATATTCCCATGTTATATTTTTAATAAGGAGATAAAAAAAATAGAGCAAATTATATTAACTTTTCATGAGATCTCATTAAATTCTTCCTGGTATCTCTTTTATTTTAATTCGTTTAATTGTTTGAAGAAAACATTACATTAATATTTTTATACATTAAACTAGTTCTTATTTATTATTTTAAAGATATTATGTTGTGTGCTTTTACAAGAGAATTTATTATAATAAGTCAATGGTCCAAGAGAAACTGAATTTGATTTTCTTTTAAGTAAGGACTTGAGTTTGAATTTTGTAAAAATATGATTAAGAGAAGAGGTTTTATTAAAGGTGATTATTGAAGTTATTCGATAAAGATTAATCATCAATAAAATTAATAAATATTTTAAATCAATATCATAATAAAAATAAAGAGAAATTACTCTAAAAGTTAAGAGAGAAAAAAAGGTAGTGAACAATCTCAAAAATCTAAAGAAGAGTCTGTGTAATTTATTCTAAAAAATATGTTATTACAAAATTTGGTTAAGATAAATTACACTGAATCACTGTCATCACAGGTCCTAACGTTAAAATAGCCTTGTCTTTAAGACATATTATTCCCAAAATTACAGTGGGTGCTATTCAGAGGTTCAATAGTTTAGTTATTTTCAGGCTTTTTGTTCTACTACTTGTCATCCCTATTCTTTCACCTTTTTTTTTTTGGTTTGCGTAAATAAATATTTTATAGATGATAAAGGCTATGTTTCAAAAACTTTCCCCCTATTTTCCTTTTTTGTCACTATATATACGTGAAAGTGTTTCTTTTCTCTATTTCCTACCCCTGATCCCATTTTCTTTCTAATTTCTTACTTTTTTTAAGGACCAGGTTAACTGTTTGAATATGTACCATAATTTGAATTTAATTCCACCTATTA
The DNA here is from genome assembly GCA_013407115.1 of Glycine latifolia. Taxonomy (NCBI): domain Eukaryota; kingdom Viridiplantae; phylum Streptophyta; class Magnoliopsida; order Fabales; family Fabaceae; genus Glycine; species Glycine latifolia. The sequence goes on from CM023954.1 coordinate 12,604,094, forward strand.
AATGGCCAATTTTTTAAAATAAAAACATTTATCTGAATTTTATTCTTATTTTAATTTAATGTGTTAAAAAATAATAAAACCTAAAAATAGCTTATTTTCTAACTTCACACACACACACACATAATAAAAATATAAAAATCCACTTATTAATTTTTTAGTTTTAAAAAAATAAAAACTTAATTTTCTTTCAATTCAATCTATTCAAAACATTAAAAAATAAACTGGGTAAAAAATTTAATTTTCTTCTCAACTTGATTAGTTAAAATTATTTAAAAAATAACAGGATAAAATCATGGAGACAGGCAACTATCCATCTATGCAAACGTAAGTCTACTTGTCAAAAAATACAAAATTTATGATTTGACAAAAGAATATATTTAATAATGTAATTAGGATTAATCAATATAGTATCAAAATGGATAGTTTTAATAGGAATTTTGTTTTGGTCGCCATTTTATATTATATTTTTTCACTTTGGGAAAAAATTGAACGTAAATTTGAAACATAAATAAATATTTTTGTTTTTTAATGGTAAATCGCCTCAAAATTGAAAATGATCGATCTTTCTACTGAAACAAAAACATGATTTAAGTTTTGAAGGATTTTCTGGTTATAATTTCTTCACGTGAAAAACACATTTAATTGCGCGCATGCATTGTAAAAAGGCAACAATGACCTATGGGACATGGAAACGTAGAGAATCACTTAGGAGGGTTGGTGGAGAAAGTTAGATAATGACTAACAAATCAACAATGACATCCTCTTAATCCAAACAACTCTAGTTAACAAATCATCTCTTAGTTGAATGCCCACTATGTTGACTGCTGTCTTTGCCCTTTGGAGGTGGAGAAAACTTTATCTATGCTTCTAAGATATAGTTCCAAAAGTTGTATAATTAGAGGATGTTGACATTTCCCTTTTGTTTAATTGTGAAATGGTTTCTATCATGTATACTTGCCCTTAATTGGTGGTGCCTATTCCATCTACAATCCCAATAATCCTATATTTTAATCCCTCTACCTTAATATAGACATACAAGAAATAAAAATTGAAAAGTAGAACATTAGATAATTAACTGAGATAAGGGCAATCTTAGCTAAATCAACTATGGACGTGAAAAATAAGGTTTTATTGAAGTAGCTTTAATCACTGTTGAAACCCCATAAAATCTTAATTATATCTTAAACCCCTCCATCAGTACATACAGCTTCTTATACATCTCTTTTTAAAATCTCACATGAAGAAAATATTAAGAACTTATTTAAATGTTTTATACCAATAATAATAATTAACCATATATATTGTCAACTATATCTGGGTTCTTTCTTAATAAAGGGACATTTTTATCATTTTGCAAGATATATAATTTTATCATAGTTAGGTTTATCTGGATTGGATACTAGAATATAGTTATTGGAAAAGAAAAAGGAAATTTATTAGTAAGACATCATATACTTAACTTTCCCTTCGCTCTAAATATCCCCATTGCTATAGATTACTAGAGATTTCCTAGCTGGAACTAGCAAACATGATGAAGAAATCAAGACAAGAATATTCATTAAAAAAAGTTCGAAGAGAAAGTTACTTGCTTGGAGTTGGCTCCTCAAATCACATGTTGGAAGATCCTCGCGCATTAGAGGTATCCAAACAAAATCCTATGAGCTCATTTATGATTATCCTAAGCACCATCATTGGTCCTGGTCTCTAATATTTAAATAGGATTATAACCTATGGCTTATATAATAAGCATATCTTAAAGATTCATTCTAGGAACAAAATCTTGGGATTCCTTGCTTTTTGAAGGCACATGATTCTTTATCGAGTTAATTATTTCATATTTTGTTTTTTGGTTTGGGGGACACTGTTGGGAGCAGAACAGTGTAACTTAGCTTGCTTAAATGTTTTTGCATGCTCGAACAAACTTAATTAGTTAATGCTGTCTCCATGTTGATATTAGATTGCATCTTAATTGTATAATCATGTAACCATATATATATTCATAGGTGCTGCAGTTCAAGGAGATTAAGGGTATTTTATATCTTTTCCATGGAGAAGTTATTAGATGGTCCTAAACGTTTCCATTAATCTTCATATGAAACATAATTGAGCATATTAATTTTTCTCATAAATTGAAAAACTTAAATATGTATTACATAAGACATTCTCATGTGATTGACTATAATTTGTTAAAAATTATCAATTTTGACATATCTCATTTATCATTTAATGATTCTCTCTCATGATTTAAATATGAGATCCATCAAAATTGACAATGTTATAAAATTTTAGACAATCACAAAGAGAGTGGTGGAAAGAGAGTGTCAGATAAGGGGTCGCTAGCATTCCTCATCACGTAAATATTGGTTAAAATCACAAGTGATAATTTTGAACTACCTAGTTTCCGCTTTGAGAATAAAGTATTATACAAGGAGAATTAAAGTTGAGAAAAATGGTTATGCATTGATAGTGTAAATTTTTTTACATAGTCATCTAATCACAATCCACCACGTATGATAAGTTTGTTAACTTTTTAAATAATTATCTTAAAATAATTCAAACAGTTATTTGGGATTGGATAACAGTATAAAACTATTTTCCAATATCAATGCATGTGCATTAAATTCATTAAAGTTTACGACAAGTAATAACTCTACTTTCATGTATAAAAAAACAACTCTACTTTATGCGTGTTTGAAGTCTAGTGAGTCAGGCATGTAATTTCACTCGAATTTCACATGAAAGTCACAAAAGAAGTAGAAGCTAATAAGAGTAGCTTTGATCTTGTGAAAAGAAAACACAAATGAGTGAGAAACACCTAGAGAGGGGGAGGGAAACACTTTGAGTGTGAAGGTAAGGAACAACTTGAGGGATCGAAGGGTAGGGAAGCGGGAAAGGAAGATGGATGGACTACGATGCAACCGAGGAAAGGAAAGATGAGATTTGAGATAACTACTTTCTACTTCTCCCACTTCCCGAAAACCTACAAAGAAGTTCACCTGAGAAAGGTTTTCCAGCGATGGGGTGATGTTAAGGAGGTCATCATAGTACCTAGGAAGAATAAGGAGGGTAGAAGCTTTAGCTTTGTGAGGTCAAGGGTGTTGCAGATGTAAGAACATTAGAATATCAACTAGATAATATTAGACTTGGAAGGGATAAGATGAAGGAAAACCTATTAAAATTGACAAAAATAGAGAAGGGATCAAAGGGAGAATGCAAAGGGCAAATGAGATTTGTGTCTCAAATATCAATCACCCTGCTCCACTGAATAACTCTATGAGAACTCAAAACAACAAAGGAAAATAGGCTTGGGGAGGATATAACAACCAAAGGAAGGATATAGGAGAACATCCTATGCTGAGGTGGAAAAAAATGTTATCCACTCCTGGGTGTTTTTGGTGTGCTTACTATGTGCGTAGAGGAAATGTCCAACCCTTCATGCCTGGAGTATGCAAGACTACAAGTCTAGATTCCAATCCATAAATTCGTGAAGCTCTTTGTCAAAGTCTGCATTAATGAGCAAATAATCCCTACTTAATCATGGAAAAAACTTCATCACATGCAAACTCTTTTAAATGAGCAAGATGTGGTAGATAGGATCTATTTGATGACTCTACCTACGCAGAATCACTTGAATGGAAAGATAAATGCCCCATTATGTTGAAATGGGACGACATTGTAAGGTGCTGGGAAGAACAAGACATTGGTGATGAAGTTAAAGGTATTTTCCTGATGACTGTCAGACACCACTAGAAGGGAACAATGAACAAACGAAAAATCTTTCTTTATCCATGAGGTAAAACATAACAACAGGTAAAGAGCATTAAATGCGGATAAAGGAAAAATAGTGATAACTTAGGAATTTGAAGACATTGGGGCATGGTCTGAGGGAACAAGTACGAAAGGCTACAAAATTTTCACCAAAAAAGGAGATTAGCAATGTTGGAAGGGGGATTGTGTGTGGTGAGGGAGAAACTCAACAGACTATCAATCTTCACCTTGATATAGGCAACATAAAGGTATGTGTTGGAAAGGTTCTTGGACCTGGAAAAAATATGCCTCATTTGCTAACCTAATTGAAGGGGCAATTTTGGGCTTGTCAGCAATCTAATTAATATGGGCACTTCACATGAATCTGGTGTCGACTTGGTGTATGAAAATTATGAGTGTTCTAAAGCAATAGTGATTAGGGATGTTGTCATTTGGGACAAAAATTGGGTCATGAGCCATAAAGCCCTTATGGATCAAACAATAGGGAACAAAATCTAGTTAGGTCAACAAAAGTCTATACTCCTATCCAAGTGTCAGGAGAAGGCCCTGTAGACAAAGGGGTGCAAGAGGAGGAAAAAATAACTTCAAAGGTTAACAGGAGGGAACTCAAGCAATAAAAAAACTATGGGGGAGTCAAGGACACCAAGAAGATCTTTTGCCACTTTCAAGCCCAAATACTATTGTTTCATCAACAAGATGTCTAAAAGGACTCTCTACCAGCCAGGAAAGAAGAAGCCCACGATATCCAAGAAAATTTAGTCTCTAACTGACTTTGCAGGTCCATCTAAGAATCTTGCTTCGAGTATGAGTAATAAAATAAGAAGTAATAAATGTGAATCTGAGGGAGGAAGTGAAACTCTAAAGGGGAACTGGCAACCTTGTTTCCTATCTCTTCCAGCTTAGCTTGAAAATTGCAAAGGAATTCTGATTTTGAAGGATGCTTAGGCGGATGCCTTGAAATTGTGGGAACTAAGTAAGAAAAGTGGGGTTAAGACTAAATAAAATGAGTCTACAATGGTTAAAAGATTCACTGATTTGGATGCAAGGGATAAAGAGGAGTTCAAGAAATTGAGTCAGAAGAATCAGAAGGGAGACAAACCAATGCAAATATGAAAGTCTTCTCTTACAATGTTCGAGGCCTAGGGTGTAGGCTAAATGGAGGAAGATCAAGAAGATCCTAAGCTCTGATGATGCTGACTTAGTATGCATCTAGGAGATAAAACTTCTCTCAGTGGGGAGAACAATCTGCAGTATTAGGGTAATCCTAAGTTTGAATGGAAATAATTCCCAATGAGTAATATGATTGGTTGTCTTATGTGTATATAGAGAAAAGGCAATTTTAGATTAACTAATGTTTTTTCAGGGATATGAAGATGATTCATTGGGTATAGAAGCAAAGGTTTGGCAAAGTGTAGGTTAGAAAGATTTCTACTTTTGGGTGCATGGTTGAGGTTATGGCCTAACTCGACACAATATGTTCTCAATCACACTTTCTCAGACCACCGCCATCTAATTTTGAAACACAAGGATGAAGATTGGGGGCCCAATCCGTTCAAAAGCATAAATGGTTAGCTTCTTAAGGGTGAATTTCAAGAGTTTGTCAAAACCAAATATGAAAGCACTTATGTACAATACTAGGGACTATATAGATTGAAAGAGAAATTGAAAGCTCACTACTAGACTAATCACTTTCCACATTGGTTTTTTTTTTACATTCAACATCGGTTTTTAATCGATGTTGAATCTACTGACGTTGAAAGTATGAATATTAACATCGATTTTTGAAAATCAATGTTAACATAACTACACAACATCAGTTTTATTAAAAACCGATGTCGCCTAATAAGAAAACAACGAAAAAAATGTTAAATATGTAAAATCAACATTAATTTTTAATAAAATTGATGTTGATTTATCAACAACAACATCGATTTTTAATAAAACGGATGTTGATTTACATAATTCAACATCGATTTTATAAATTTTTGTAATTTTTTTAATATGTTGTCTTTTTTTAATATTATCCAAACCTGCAAATTATAAAACAGACCAATCCAGACAGTTTATACAATTTACGATGAATTATAAGAAAAACCAACGATGTCAATACATAAAATCATTTACTATAACCTATTCTAATTAAACTATTTATACAATTGTAAAATTTCTTAAACACCTAGTGTTTGATTTTTAACTCTAAGATAAAATTTTGTCAACTGAATGGGAATTGTCTTTAATCTCTTTGGTTTTAATGGTCTTAGATCAGTAAAATACTGCATAATATAATAAAACATAACTTAATAAGTATAAATAAAAACAATTATAACAAATAAAATTAGTTTTGAAGTAAACAATCACTATTTTCCAATTATCCTTGAAACCTCCTAGGACTATGGTTGACATCCAATGCATGACGTAATAGTCGTACTCAATGCTTCCTCATTTCTTATTACACTAAATTGAACAACAAATTCAAAGTTATCCCAAAATTAGTGCACAAGGTAATAAAATTTCATTTTGAAGACATCAACCATTGTTTATATGACTTACTTTAACTGCAATCCATTTAGCAGTGGCCTTGGATTTAGTTCCTTGAATATCATTAACTCCCTTCAAAGCATTGGTCAAGAGAAACATGCATGCATATTGTACAATTAAAATATTGATGACTTACAAATAATAAAGTAAATTTCATACAAATTATAACTAGCCTGTTAATAATTCCTTTCAAGTAATTATCAGGCTTATTATACAAGAAACAGAACCAGACAACAACATTGTCCTTAGGACATATAACGAGTAGTTGCCAATGTGCACTGCATTAGAGAACATTAAGTTATTATAGTGCATACATTCATTAAATTTTTTTGTACAATTTTACTTTCTCATTCAAGTAGGCTCCTAGGTAGACATGTTTCTGTGAATTCTACATCTATTTCTTAATATAATCTTCAAATTCAAAAATTGCAATTGCCTAGATCTCTATATGGACTGTGGCTCAAGGAATCCATACACAGAGGCATTATCCATTTTCAGACTTAAGTCATTCATATGACTATTGTTGTTAAAATAAAGTAAATTATGCATCAATTTAAAACAATTACTAATGTAATGGATTGTAATGTAAAGTGACTTACATAATCCACATTTGTAAAATAGAGATGTTGAGACATTGACCACCATGTATTATTTTAAAAATATTTTCATGCTTTATGTACAAGGGGAAGTCCTCATTATACACCCCAAACATACTAGTATCCCACGACACGTGCATAGGCCTGAGGAAAAGCTACGGGATTGTCAATGTGATCTGGTATAGGGGATCGCTATCAGGTTCCGACTTATGTACAAGTTTCGTCGGTCCCTGAGGTCCTTGTTTATCCTACACAGTTAATAAACATAAGTCAATAATAATCAACACTTTATTTTTACATAATCCTTTTTAAATGATAATAAATACAAGAAAAAGGAAATAACTTTTCTGAAATAGGCTTTACAAGATGTATCAGCCAAGCAAGGAAGGTGTTAAAGGCATGCCTTACTAACTAAACTTCTTCAGTGGGTACAGGGATGCGAACATTAGCATCTCGAACTTCATCAACACTCACCTTCACCCGATCATTGGCCAAAAGGATGTTGTTCACGGTTGTCGGCCCTCATAAACTCTTCCAAGGGAAACCAGGCAGGGAGGATTGTCATCAACATAATATCCACGTCAGTCTGATGCACCCATGTCAAAAACTGAAGGAGGAAAATACATCTCCAATTGACACAACATAATACCAGCCTCGTCTTATCTAACTTTACAAGGTTGATGACTTTACTACAAAGGGTATTGAAGAAAAAGCACAGGCGAGTTATGGTATGCCCCACTTTGTTAGCCAAAATGTCTCAAATCCCCACGGCTAACAGTTGTTGCATCAAGATGTGGTAATCATGAGACTTTAAGCCAACTAATTTCAGATCTTTCAGCTGCAGAAGGATTTTAATATTTGAAGAGTATCCCTGTGGCACTTTGACACAGTGCAAATACTGACAAAACCTTGTCTTCTCCTTTCTTGACAAAGTGTGACATACTGGAGGCAAGTATATTTTCTTACAATCAGACCTTGGATGTAACTGATCACGTATACCTATCTTAGCTAGATCTTGACGGGTATTCAAATCATCCTTTGTCTTGGCTTGAATGTTAAGAAGCATGTTGATGACACTGTCATACACATTTTTTTTCACATGCATAATATCGATACAATGTCTAACATCTAGATTTGACTAGTATGGAAGATCAAAGAATATGGACATCTTCTTCTATATCATCATAAACAACATCATGTATTTTCGTTTCTTGCACAACCAAGGAGGCAAGTTGTAAATGACTATCAAAACAGGCCACGAGCTATGCTTAGTGCTTAAATTGCCATAGGGATTCATTCCATCACTGATAAGTTAAGATGTCTTGCCTCTTCACCAAAATCCAGATACAAACAATTAATTTTCTTCCACTAGGAGGAATAAGCCGGATGGCAAAGCATTCCATCATAGTTTCTCCCATCTACATGCCATGTAAGGTCTATTGTGTCATCTCCATTAGCAAACAGACGCTTAAAGCTTGGAATTATTGGAAGATACCACAACACCTTCGTTGGGGGCCTTTCTTTGTGCTTTTGTCACTGCTACACTCGTCATCATCCTTTACTTTGTACTGTGAAACCCACACATGGGGCATTTATGCATTTCTTCAAACTCATGTCTGTACAGTATGCAATCATTAGGACAAGCATGAATTTTCTGATACTCCATACCCATCGGACACAGTATCTTATTCACCTAATAATAACTTTTTGGCTACGTTTTTTCCTTTAAAAGCATATCCGCAGTGAAGTGAAGTTTTTGTAACTCCACCCATATTTGGCCTTGACATTAACCAGACTTAACACCGCTGACAATACAAAGGTTTCTTTGAATCACTTTCCAATGTATCATAATAGGGGCATGTGCTTGCTAAAAAGACTCTTGTCCAAGATCATGAATCATATCCTTTAATCGGTCTCCCATTTCTACATCAACCGATTCAATTTAGGACTCCTTCTATATGTCTGTCAATTCACCATGTCGTATAGTTCTTCTTAATCTCATCATATAAAAGATGTTTCTGTATGTCGTTTAGTACTTGTCATCTCCCATTCAAATAGTTGATACACGGACAAAAATATTTTTCATCCTCATCCGGTCGACTTCTTTCGGAGGCAAATTCCAAGAACTGTTCTACGCCTTTCTCATATGCAGCACTTATGCGACTTGCATTAATCCAACTTTAATTCATCTAATTAATAACTCTTTGATACTCACAAAGTTTTCCATGCATGAAAGCCACACTTTTTTCATTAAAGGTGTGGTCCTATTCCATTTAGGAAGACATTTTTTTATAGTACATTCATACGTCAAGGTTAAGTCTCTTTTCTTAAATTTGACAAAATTTCAGCAGCATTATGCATTGATCTCCACATACACGACATGAAAGCGGTGACATGAATTCCACCACAATCAAGTATGCACCCGGAGAACAAAATGAAATGCACTATAGCGAAATTTCATCAAATTTAAGAAAAGAAAGTTAACCTATATGTGTGAATCTACTGTAAAAAAATGAATCTTCCCAAATTGTCCAAATGGACAATTCAAGATTCAATACAACGATTAATCCAAATTGTCTGGAAGAATCATTGTATTGAATCTTAAACGGGAACTAAGGTTCACTCATAATGAATATTAATTGTATATATAAAGCAACAGTCACGTAAAAAAATTTATAACATCATTTGTAACAAAAAAGAGCATCAAAAGTTTATGAAAGACGTTGGTACATGTGAAGATGGTCACTAACAATAATAATCAATGTCGTGATGATGATGCAAACTACAAAAAGAAAAGCTCCTACAAATTACAATTACAACCTACGAAGCACGGACACGGCAAAATTGGGGAAGAATCGCGTCGGACACGACCCGACACGCGCCGACACGGTGTCGGACAGCGGTCAACATCTCTGACTCGTTGACCATCACTGACGCGCGAATTTGACCGTGTCCGACACGGTCAAATGGCATTTTGGTAAAAAAATAAAAAAAAAAAACAAACCTTATTCTCTGGGTCTGGGTTCACGCGCACTCTGCTTTTTGTGTTTCTCCCTTCTCACTCCTGAACTACTGGCCGCCTACTGCTACTCTGCTACCATTCCTGTTCAAGCTCGCTGTTCGCGTCTTCTTCAAGCTCGTCGTTCCCGTTGAGAAGCTTGCCGTTTGCGTCTTCTTCAAGCTGGTCGTTCCTATTCGTGTCGTCGACTCGTCGTTCATCACCGTTCGCGTTGCCCTCTCCTTCTCAGCCGCCGATCGCCGTTGTGTTTCCTACTCTCCTTCTCTTCTCACGCCGCGGTCTCACGCATATAAGGTAAGGTATGTGCACTTGTGCAGTGCTCTGTTTTAAACTTTTAATTGCTTAGTTTTTTTAGGTTTTTCTTTTTAGGTTTTTTTTATTAAAAAAAACCATTTATGTAGACTGCAGTATTTTTTTAATAATATATCAACAAAAACTTGAGCTTTCAAATTGGCCGTGAAGGCATGCAGAAAATAAATGATGAAGCCCACAAGGCTACGGCCAAAACCATTAGAAGTTCAGAACTTTCCCACACAAGTGCTCCCATTAATTTTGTTGATATATAATTTTTATTAAAAAAGTTAATTAACTTTTATCTTTTATAATTAAATTGTATTACATTCATGAGTAGGAGTAAGAATATATCAATCAAATGAACCTTGTGCTTGACTGTCTAGTTGTGTAAATGTGTTATATTGTTATATTTATTTTTTTAATACTTGATAATTTGATTATGTTTTAGACTGAACCTTGTAGCTTGGTTTGTGCTATTTTTATTTTTTTAATACATGATAATTTGATGTATGTTTGGGACTGAACCTTGCTGGGTTGTGCTATCTTTATTTTTTTTAGAATGGATTCAAGTATGGGAAGTAGTGGAGATGATGAAATTCTAAGGAAGCCATTATGGAAATATGTTACCAAATTAGGCAATGGAATGGAAGCTGGAGGAAATATCTCTTGGAAATGCAATTTTTGCTCAAAGGATTTTAAAAGTTCGTATACTAGAATAAGGGCTCATTTGTTAAAATTATCAGGTAAAGGAATTGCAAAATGTTTACATGTGTAGACAAAAGACTTGCTAGAGATGGAGAAATTAGAACAAGAAGCTAGTGAGAGATTGAAGAATAATGCACCAAAAAATGTGCCTTTACCCCCTTCTAGTTTTTCCATGGAATCAAGCTTGAAAAAAAGAAGAAGTGGAAGTGAGGGTGTAAGTTCATCTACAAATCCTATTGAGAGGGCATTCAATGTGGGAGCGTGGGAAGAATTGAACCACTTGATTGCTAGGATGTTTTATTCAGCAGGATTGCCATTTACTTTAGCAAGGAACCCATACTTTCAAGCCGCTTTCACTTATGCTGCAGATAATAATATTGGAGGTTATTTGCCACAGGATATAACTCCTTGCGAACCACTCTTTTGCAGAAAGAGAAGGAAAATATTGCTAGGTTGTGTGCACCTATTCTAGCTGGGTGGAATGAGAAGGGTCTTAGTATTGTGAGTGATGGATGGAGTGATTCACAAAGGAGACCACTTATTAATTTCATGGCAGTATCCAATGGTGAAGCTATGTTTTTGAAATCAGTTGATTGTTCAGGAGAGATTAAGGATAGGCATTTTATTGCTAGGTTGTTACAAGAAGTAATTCAAGAAGTTGGGCATGAAAAAGTGGTTCAAGTAATCACGGATAATGCTGCAAATTGTAAGGGAGCAGGGCATCTTATTGAGCAAGAATTTCCATCTATTACTTGGACACCATGTGTTGTTCACACATTGAATTTAGCTGTGAAAAATATTTGTGCTGCTAAAAATGTAGAGAACAATCAAATAACATATGAGGAGTGTAGTTGGATTTCTGATATTGTTGGAGATTTTTCTACAATAAAGCATTTCATAATGAATCATTCTATGAGACTATCAATGTTTAATGAGTTTGTGGGATTGAAGTTGCTTTCTATAGCTGAAACCTGCTTTGCTTCCATGATTGTGATGCTAAAGAGGTTCAAATTGATAAAAGGTGGTCTCCAAAATATGGTAATCAGTGAAAAATGAAGTGTGTATAAAGATGATAATCTAGGGAGGGCTAGATTTGTTAAAGAAAAGATATTGGATGATCTTTGGTGGGATTCAATTGATTACATACTTGCTTTCACTGCTCCCATTTATAATATGATCAGGATTTGTGACACTGATAAACCATGTCTTCATTTGATTTATGATATGTGGGATGAGATGATTGAGAAAGTGAAGAAATCCATATACTTGCATGAATTGAAGAGGATGGATGAGACCTCAACTTTTTATGATGTGGTCCATGGCATTCTTGTGGATCGTTGGACAAAAAATTCAACTCTACTTCATTGTTTGGCACATGCTTTGAATCCCAAGTAAGCTTTTAAATATGAATGCATTTAATACTTCTCTTATTTGATATAATACATTAATTGTTTTTCTTCTTTTTTTTGTTTTGTTTTAGATACTATAGTCAACAATGGCTTGATGAAGATTCTAGTTGAATTCCTCCACACAAGGATCATGAGATTAATCAAGAAAGACAAAAATGCTTAAAGAGATATTTTCCTAACTTGGAGGACTGAAATAAAATAAATTTGGAGTATGTGGACTTTGCTAGTGCAAGTGGGGGTTTTAGAGATTATGATTTCATCCAAAATCGATATTCTATGGAGCCCAAAGCTTGGTGGGTGCTTCATGGTGTTTGTGCATCTATGCTTCAAAAGATAGCATTGCGACTTGTTGCACAACCTTCTTCTTCATCGTGTGCTGAACGCAATTGGAGTACTTATTCTTTTGTGCATTCTGTAAGGAGGAATAAGATGACTCCAAAACATGCTGAAGACTTGGTTTATATACATAGCAACCTTCGGCTCTTATCAAGGAAGAGTCCACAATATACTCAAGGGGAGAGTAGAATGTGGGACATTACTGGAGATACATTTGATACATTTGAAGATGTTGGAATGCTTGAAGTTGCTACTCTTTCACTTGATGAGCCAGAGATGGAGTCAAATGCTATTGATGAAAATGCTCCATGAAGGTAATCAAATGCAGCTTATTTGAATTTTTTTCGGTTCAAAATTTGTTTTAATATTGAATATTCTATGTTCAAATATTGAAAGGCAGCTTCTATAAATTTTTTGGGGTTACATTGATGGGTATTATTAGTTTAGTTTAATTTTTTTGTTAAATAATTGAATATTAAATGAAATATACACTATATAAATTAAAAATATTATTTAATATTAAAACGTGTCCCAACGTGTCGAAATCCATAATTTTTTAACATTGCCGTGTCGGAGAGTCGAGTCGTGTCGTGTCGCGTGTCGCGTGTCGGTGTCGGTACTACATAGATTACAACTACAAAATGTTATTAATAGTTGGGGGTGCAACATTGCAGATGAAGAAAAACCACTTTTCCTACTTCATTGGGAAATTATAATGGTGTAACAATAGTTAGATAACTTATAAAATATTTAAGAACTTAACTTAAAAGAAAATAGTAATTAGTGAAACGATTAAGGTTACGTTGTGATAGAATGAGAGGGGTCTGGGGGAAGAGGAGAGAGAATAAGTGGTTTGGATTTGGAGGAAAAGGGTAATTGTAAGAGAAGGAAGAAGGAGGAGAATAGAGGACATGTTAGATTTGTGTGTGTTCTATTTATTTGGTTTACTATAAATTTTTATTCTGCAATCTGCAATTCACAGATATAACCTACAAGATAGTGATGAAAGGCATAACTACAATTAAGGAGAAGGATATCTTGAAGGGGATCACTGGTATGTGTAGTAGTAAACATGCTTTATTGTATAAAATAAAATGCAGATTCATTGGCCATTTAGATTGAAAGATTATCAACATTATAAATAAGCTTGGAAAAGATAACATAAAGAAAATAAATAAGAAAAACAATTAATTCTAGTAAGGCAAATGGCAATAAACAAGCTTGAAATTTTCTATAGCACATAAAACCCTTAAGGAGTACAAATAATAAATCAAAACTTAAAAACTACTATAATTATCCTTATTGTTTTTTGTTCTATTATGATTTTACTAAGTGTTGAATATTTGTTGAAAAGAGAATAGTGAACAAAACATTTTTGTTCTATACCTTGGAATTATTTTTTTAACAAAATATTCTTAATTGTTTTGCAATAAATGCTATGAATTAAAAATAAATACACTATTTCACTTATAAAGATAAGAGAAAAAGTACAATTACACATTAATTAGATAAAAATAATTAACTAAATTTTAAAGGTAATCTTAAAATAATATAAATTGTTAATAAATTTATCATTCTTAATTAAATTAATGATTTTTTAAAATAATGTGAATTCGTACCAAAATAGAATGTATAGCATTATTTTTCTACGTCACAAAGGTTTGGAGTTGCTAATGCTAATATTCCTAAACAATTTTGTTCATTCAGACTTCACTCAATCCTTTATACGTCTCATTACTAAGGAGTTATAAGAAAAATTATAAAATGTTATATACAAGGTCAATATATTTATTGTGATATTCAAAAGAAGAAAATGGAAATTTTTTTAGATGCATTCTCACGGGTTGCGGGCTTTTTTATACGTGTTACGGGAGATTAATGAGATTAATCTTATCTATATCTTTGTATTTCAAATTGGTTTGTTATATATTTTAAATATAGGTTAGTTGTTAGTTTGTTAGACATAATCTTATCTAGTTATTAGTTTGTTATCTAATTTGTTATACTTTGTAACCTATAAGTACAGAGTTTTATTATCAATAAAATTACTCAACACATTTCTGTAAATATCTTCTTAACATGGTATCAGCCTAAGATCGATTCCTGTCACTTTATTCACAATGACTACACCACCAGATCATTCATCTCCATATTCACAACTCATTCATGAGGGCCCTTATTCAGCCCAAGAAAGACGTAGCATACCATGTGGCTTGTGTTTACAAGAACCAGACAGCCTTCCAACCAACTTGCAGAATTGTGAAGAAGAAGAAAAAAAAATCAACATGAATTTCCACACATAATTGTCAACAAAGGTCATCTCAGAAATTTACCAAATGCTAATTTCTTACCACACCTACAGCTGATCGGTGCTATGTTACCTACTTAACGTGCCAAATTGACACTTGCACTAATTAAAATGGACAAAACTTAACTCAAGGAATAACTTAACAGATTTATTCATTTAAATTACAATTATCAAACAGATTCCATGCATGTTGTCTTTGTTGGTTTCAGATGAACTCAAGAGGGGGTGAATGGAGTTTTATAAAATAATTCACAATTTAAAATCAAACTCAAAGTAATAATATAGAGATAAGAGATAAAGAATACACAATCAATTTTAACGTGGAAAATCCAATTGTTCTAAAGATTTATATATGCTTGTGGATAATGATACCCAGCAGATGGACTAGACCAATATAGAACGCAACCATTCACCATCTCATAAAAAAGAAACTTACATTGTTTTAGGACAGATAACACATGACGTCCAAATTGGATAATCAATCCAATTAACAACTCCACTATGATAATTTTGTGTACAAGAGTTCCTAGTTTCCTAGCATACCCTTACACAACAATTATCTCAACTGGTATCCTTGTTTCTCAGCAAAAAGTTATCGTCTCAATTAAGCAAGAATAGAGACAGACTGATATCCTTGTTTCCCAGCCAGAAGTCGCACGTCTCAATTCACCAAGAACAGAGACAGAATTGGTATCCTAGTTTCCCAGTTGCGACCTTTCCCAAAGTCAAGAAGAAGAATACAATAAAAGTTACCTTTACGCTTCTATTCCTTAAGCAAATATGTACCTTTAAATCCTGATAGAGAGTTGAAGAATCAAACTTGCCAAACGCTTCTATATGAACTCACAACAATTCTCTCAATGATGCAAACATAAACTTTCTAAACTCTAATATTATTTGGAATGAAATGAATGCATAAAACACAAACATATGTTTCTATTTATACTAATTTAAAGATATGATTTTATCTAAATTTTCAATTTAATCTTAAAAAAAAATTTATCTTATATGCAATCTTAAAGATATTCTATTCTATTATGCAATGTAATCTTAAAAATATTCTATCCTATTTTTGAATGCAATATTAAAAAATATTCTATCCTATTTTTGAATGCAATCTTAAAGATAATTATATTGGCAAGATCAATCTTCTAATCTCCTTACATAAAATCTAAAAAATAAATAGAAACAAATCTTCTTAATTCTATGTCATCTTGAATGATATCAATCTTCAGGATTCTTCAAATAATCTTATCAATTATGTTGATATTTATAAATCCAAAATATCAGTAACTTCAAAATATCAAATAATTATCATTAGTGTAATAAATCTAATAATGTGACATTCATTGTTTGTTATCATTAAAACTTTATAAATCTTTTTATGCATAAAAGGTTCAAAAAATATCCAACAATCTTTTATAGTGAACTTTCATTCAAAATATAGTACTGTTAAAGTGATGATACACATAGAAGTTAGTAAATATAAAGAATAAAATGTATAAAAAAAAGGACTAATATATAGACTACACAAAATAAGATGAAAGTTTAATTAAGTCATATATATATGAATAACAAAACAAAATAAAGTTATCTCTCTTTACTCTTCTTCACATTTTTTCAATTAAATTGTTTGTACACAAAGTGCTTGATCCATACACCCCAACCATGTTAATATTTGGATTTCCTAGATCTTTCATTGTCTCTTCCCGAGCCGTGTTTACCAATCCAGAGACCTCTGAACAACTCGAAATTATTGCTTGTTGCGGATCTAAGAAACAACCAAGAGGTTCAATCAACATTTTGCTATTGCTTAATTCCTCTAATTCTTTATGTATGGATGATGAGATTCCACTAAATAACATATTAGCATCGGCCTCTAGTTGTGTTAGCCCAAATTCTGACATAATGAAGCCTACACTAATTCAGCTTATTCTTGTAGTTAACATTTTGCTCTTTTCTCTGGTGTTTTGTTGTGTTTTGCATGGTTATGTGTAAAAATATGTTTGCACTATAATAAGTGTATCCTATGTAGTAGTAACAATTGACTAAAAGTTTGGATAGTTAATCCAAAGGACTAATTGTTTTCCCAATTAATCAATTTCGTAATAACTGAGAAATTAGAGTTTTGATCAAATTGAGAAAGAGTTTGTGTTCAATTATTCTATTATAAAATGAGAATCAAAGTTGAAAAGTTGGTGTGAAAACAACTATTATGAATAGTCTAGGATTATCACTTCACTCATATCCCATTTCCCCCAATTCTAGGTTTAACAAAACCCTGATTAATCTTCGATTACCAATATCCCTTAATTCAATTATTAGCCTTTGGTCATGATCTAATAATGCTCTTTGTCCTAATTCAACACTTAATTGATCATAGAACTAAAGTTATAAGGTTCACTTGGCGGTTGAAGGGAGAAGGAGAAAGGAAAAAGTCATGAATTTCGAATCCCTCTCACTAATAAAGACTAACAAATTAACAACTAATGTTGGCTTTTCAAAAAAATTGATCATAGAACTGCCAAATTAGGCTAGAGGATTAAGTTCTCAAACATGGGGTGATAAGATAATTAATTTACTGGGAATTCATACAACCGGTTTGTTCATGCTAGTCATACAAAAACAATTTCTTCTTAGGTCAATCATTTGCAAGTAGATGATTATTGACAAGTAATTAATTATGATTCAGAATGATTAGTTTTAAAATAGCAATAAAAACATAGAAAAAAATTCAATTGACTGGATAACATCAAAAAATTTATTATAATCAGAAAATGAGTAAAAGGGTACACTATATTGACTAGACAACTTAATAAAGAACATGGACATAGCAAAAAGGAAAGAAACTTTGCAAGAATTTGTCCCAATTGTGATACTCACACAACCCCTTTTTTCTCTCCTAAGGCTAAAAAAACTCTATCGGCCCGTATTTATAATAATCTAAAAAGAATCCGATAGCACGGGCTGACCACGACCGTGTTGTTGTGACCACAACCATGATTAATTTCATTGATGTTGATTTGCAAGTTGTGTCAACTAACCATGATCGTTGTGACTATCACACAATCATCCTGAACTATCCATGGTCGTGGTTCACTTGTCAATGCTCTAATAGCTTCAATTTGCATGTTTTCTAGCTCTTTTCCACACTAAATCTATTGGACACCTGACCTGGACAAACTAACACAAGGCGTGAATTTTGTCAAGGAAATTATGTAAGAAAATATGAATATGGCATGAAAATTCACTTAAAAAAAATCAAAATCTCGGTTATCATATGGATAACATCATTCTGTTAATTTTCCTGGTTATTTCTATTCCTTTAAATAATCAAACATCTCATGTATTACATGGATCTTTATTAATTTTTTTAAAATAACATTCCAATAATATATATATATATATATATATATATATATATATATTAATTGTAAAAATTTAAAGTATAAGAAAAAATATTTGAGTTTTTAAAATTTTGTAAAAGCAAGAAATTAATTGAAATAATGAAAAAATTAATGACAATTTTGCCACACAATATTGTTCTTTTTAAATTTGTAGATGGAAAAAAAAGAGGTTGTTAGCTCTTGCTTTGCCTCCCATGCGGCACCCTCTATTCCTAAACTAGATCTTTATTTTTTATTTCACTTTGATATTTAAAATCAAGTCTCCCGTGTATCACCTAGGTATTTTTCTTGAATACAAAATTAAATTAAAAAAGCTAAGTAAAAAATAGTTGATAAAAATATATAAATGTTTTAACAATTCTTTTATGATATTAGAAGATTATTAATTTATTATCACACATATGACATACAAATCTAGGATCACATTCAATTTCTATCGATAAATATCTTGAATTCACTAGGAGTTTGGGGTATTTTAGCCTTACTAATTGTTCATCACCATGGTCAATTGGTCATTTATGCAGTCATTTGGTACACAAGTATTCTTTTTTCTAGATAATCATCTCTAACTTTTTTTTAACTTTTTAATCCCTAAATGTTATTTAGTTTTTAATATTTTAAGGAAAATCCATAATTAAAATTAATACTATGTCATAATTCAAATAACTAATTTATGTAATAAAATAATTTTTTAATGTAAATTATAATTTTCAATTATAATATAAGCTATACACATAAATATGTATCTTTTATAAATTTTAATTCTATAAAAATAAATATTTATTTTATATAACTCAACAAAAAAACTAGTTATATTAATTTCATGATAGCTTTTTATAGTTATGTGTTATCCAATTTGTTATTTTTTAAATGTGCTAATGATTAAAATATTACATAATCAAAGCTTTTTTTTTTTATGTATAATAGTGAAAACAAGTATGAAATTTAAGATTTTGTGTAAACTACTTAAACTCTAAATCTCTAGGCCCACCCTAGTCCTTCTGTAAATGCTTAAAACTTTAAAAAAATATATCAAAGTAAAATAATATTTTAATAATAAAAATTGTCTGATTATGTGAATTTATTTATTATATTTTGATTCATTAAATAATATTAGCAGAAAAAATAAAATAAAAAAATATTATATTTTTTAAAATAAAATAAAATGATTTTTTACGGGTATTTTTTAAAACAAAATATAATAATTACTGTTTAAAATAAAATAAAAGTAATAATTTATTGTTTAAAATAAAAATTTTAAAATAAAATAAAAGAAAAAGAATAAAATTTCTTATATTTTTATTATTTAAAATAAAATAAATATTCTATGAAGACTTTTTCTAATCTAAATTTTATTATTTAATAAGTCATTGAAAAATCTTCGTTACTGTAATAATATATTTCATCCTATTTAATTATTTAATATGTTTGACATACAAGAAGTTTTTTCACAATCTACAATTCATTATTAATGATTCATTGAAAGTCTTCATTATTGCATTAACTAATGTATTATACGTTCAACATCTTTAATTGCAAATATTAGAAATTGTTAATCAATTTATGTTTTTCTAATAAAATAGGTTGACGGAGTAAAAGTAAAAGATAAAATAAAAAAATATTAAAAACTGTTAAATAATGGGTGCTCTTCTAATAAAATATTTTTTTATTCTTTAAGTAATCTCTAGATGCCCAAATGAAATATTATTTGGAATACTAAAGCTATTATTTAAATTATTTATTATGAATATGAAATATAATTTTTAATTATAATATTTTTTATCTTGAGTTAGAGATCACAAGTGTCTCCCTACCCATTAGGTCAAAGTCAACTAATCTTGTTCATTGTGCATGACTATCGTCGATCCAAAGAAATTCGGCATATAGTGGGAAACAAACACTAACTCTCCCACTAAATAGATTGTTTTTCCACGTGTGAACGTTGCAGGACCTTAGATTACTACGATAACCCTTTGGCTTTTTAATTATAATATAAGTGATATATTTGAAAATATTTATTTATTATAGATGGTGTTGTCGAGCCCTCAAGCGTGGAAAAATGTTGTCCAGTGTCGATGGTGATAACCTAGACATGTGTGAGAGTTGCAGATTTGTCAAGCTTGTCAAGCCCCTTAGCCTAGACAAGTATATGTTTTTTGTTGTTCAGGGAAGATATGTTTTTTGTTCTGAAGGCAAAGTTAGACATGTTAGGCGAGTGGAGTGTTCATATTGGACAACTTTGCCCTTTTTTTACCGTTGGAAAATGCAATGAAGACAAGCGTTTTACCCGTCTTTTGTTGTAGGTGAGTGCAACCCATGCGCGGTACTGAATCGTGGTGCAAACTTTTAGGGCATCATTTTAGCTCCTGCTTGTTACCGAAGAGTCGTGCCTCAACTTAAATGGAGTGAACGTTATCTTATTTGATCACCGCCACTCTGAATTTCTGATCTCTCTCCTATAACCTTCCTTGCTTCTTGCTCACGATTTGCAATTTCCCTTTCTCCTTCAATTGTCTTCTTCATTCTCAAGGTATTCTTTCTCTCGATCATGTCTTTCATTTTTGACTTTGCCATGGGTATGAGCGGTAGTGATTCCGGGGGTTCGTTTCAGAAACCCCTGGTAGACTGAGAGGTCATTTCAATCGGTGGCTCCTCAAAGGAGAAGATTCGTCATGGAGCCTTTGACAATGAGTCCTTTTCTTGTGGACTCATGCGATGTTGGCGGAGGTACTTCTCGCCTCCGTAGGAGGGTGCGGCCTTCTGCCACCTCTCTGGATAGGGAACTTGTGCCAGTCCCTTAAAGGAGGATTAGTGTAGGAAAATTAAAAAAAAAAGGCGAAGTTAGGTGTAATTTGATAAAAGCTCAAGGGGTGTGTAATTTTCTTTATGTTGTATTATACATGTATCTCAATTCATGGATGTATGTAGTCTTCATCCAAGACCTTTCCATGATCTCATGGTCACGTGAGGCCTTGCCAAGATATACACATGAATTTGTGAGGTGAGGGGTATGTACATAAATAGATAATTCAGTCCAAAATAGTTATAGTTGAACATGGGCAATAGTCACATGACCATAAATCAATGCCTTCTTTAATTTAATTATTTACCAATATGACTTTAAAACCCTTACTATTAGGAAATTCTCATGTGTGATTTAAATTTAATTGAAAATTTTATAAGAAAATCAAGTTAATTAATATATATTTGTCCTTTTTTGACAAATCTCACTTCTATGGTCTCAATGGGGTTTGAATGTTATACTTTAAAGGCTAAATATCAACTTTTAGTCCTTTATCTTTCAAAAAGTTATGTTTTTAAAGTGATTCAAAATGATTCTTTCATTTGTTTAAAATTGACATTGTTAATAATTTAAAGATATTAATAGCTAAAAACAACCACAAAAAGTACGCTACTCAATTCTCCTCTTCTTCTCCCTCTACTATGTCTTCTGTCTTCCCTTTCTTCCTTATCTCCCTTCTCCCACGTATTTCAACAAGTACTTGTGAAAAAATGTATACCTTCAACATTTAACAAACTAAAAAGAAAAAGAAAAAAGGAAAACCCACAACCAGGAAGCACCCACAAACCCTAAAACCTCAATTTTTCATAAGAAAATGAACAAACCATAAGCAAAAGAACAATATATGAAATTGAAACTATAAAGAACTAGAACAACATTTTAATCATGCATCAAAAAGGAAATCAAATAAATAACAATAGCAATAGGCATGTAAAAACAAAGCAAAAGAAAAACCAACACTCCAAAATAGAAAACAAGGCACATTTAATACACAATTAAAACATGGATGAAGAAAATGAGAAGAGGAAGAATGAAACATAACATGAAGAGAACAAATAGAGAGAGAGAAATAGTTATTTCAATGTGATGTCTTTGAGGAGATAGGAAAATGAAAAGAGAAAAGAGAAAGAAAAGAAAATTTTGAAAAGAAAGAGAAAATTTTCAAGTGTGTACAATTTGTGATGATAAAGGAGAAGGGGGAGATAGAGGAGGAAAAGGAAAGGAGTAAAGGGAGAAGGGCTGATCCAAGGGTGAGTAAGCCTTAAACCAATTTTTTTTATATACTTTTAATGAAAATGTTATATGTTGGTCTTTTTGTCAACATATGCAACCTTTTTATCAATATACATGGTCTTTTTGCTTTTATAAAAATTAATAAAATAATTTTTTTTTATGGATCTAAAGTTTAAGTTTGAGTTATTTTACCCTTGGATCGATCCTGAGAGTGAGTGAAGGAAAGAAAAGAAGGAGGAAGAGAGAGAAATAAGAAATTTACATTTTGTGATAGTTGTTAGCCGTCAATATCTTTATATTATTAATCATATCAATTTTAAATAAAGGGAATGACCATTTGCATAAAAAAACAAAAATACGAAAATAAACTTTTTAAAAGAAAAGTGATCAAACTTAAAAAAAGGAAAATAAATTACCAAAAGCAATATTTACCCTACTTTAAAATTAAATACCTTCGTAAAATACTAATAAGATTTAGTTACCTTTTAGTTCTTATAATTGTAATAACTTTCTCATTTATTTTCTATAGTTTAAAATATCTCATTTTGATCCTATTGTTGCAATTTTTAAACTGTTTTGATCGTCCTAACTATTTAAAGTTGTCTAACAAAGTTACATCTAGATCTTTTAAAATTGTTACAAAATTGGAATTGGCAGTATAAAATTGCTTAAAAGAGATTTTGGAAATTTTTTAACTGAAAAAATAAGGCTTTATTATGATGATCCCTCCATAATGGCTAGACAAAGTCACACTCGACAACTTTGATGAACGAGTCAAGAGTCATGTTGGCGTTGGGCACTACTAGAAAATACACATTCAACATCGGTTATTTTGGCCTTTCCACATCAATTTTTAACCGATGTTGAAACCATCGATGTTAAAAGTCTGAATGTTAACATCGATTTTCAAAAACCGATGTTAACAAAAGTATACAACATTGATTTTTTAAAATAACCGATGTCGTCAAATAAAAAAACAAGAAATAAAATGTTAAAATATGGTATTTCAACATTAGTTTTATGTAAAAACCAATGTTAATTTGTGTAACAACATCGGTTTTGTATAAAAATCGATGTTGTTGATGTCTCAGCAACGTCGATTTTCTATAAAAACTGATGTTGTTACATCACAGCAACATCGGTTTTTACTGGAAAACCAATGTTGCTGAGAACATCAATAACATCAGTTTTTATACAAAACCGATATTATTACTCCAATTAACATCGGTTTTTATGAATAACCGATGTATTTTTTTTGGTTTTTTTAATATCCTGTCTGTTTTATTAATTTAACTCAATTTTAACTTGCAAATTTAAAAAACAAACCCAGACATTTTCAAATTTTAGTACAGAGTAACATAATATGTGAATAATAAGTAAATTAAATAGTGTCAATATAAATAAAATAATTTTAATTTGCAACCATATAATTATTTTATTTAAAATCCCCTAATCAGCTAATGTTTGATTCCTAACTCTAAGGTAAAATGCAGCCCACTGAAGTCGGATTGCCTTCAATCTCTCTAGCTCTGGTGGTCTCAGATCAGCAAAATATTGCATCACATAATGAAACATAATTAAATAAGTATAAATAAAAATGAGTATAATAAATTACAAATAGTTTTGAATTTGACAATTACCGTGTCCCAGTTATCCCTGAAGGCTCCTTGTACTATCATCGACATCCAATGCATGACATAATAGCCACACTCAGTGCTTCATTTTTGCTTATTACACTGAATTCAATAACATAGTCAAATTTAAACGGGAATTAGTTTAAATAGAAATAAAAGTTATTTTGAAGACCTAAACCATTATTTAAATGACTTATTTTTACCACAATCCATTTAGTAGTAGCCTTTGATTTTGAAACCTGACTATCATGGACTCCCTTCAAAGCATTGCTTAAGCGAAACATGGACACATATTATACAATTAACATAATCATGTCTTACAAATAATAAAGTAAATGTATTGCAAATGACAACCTACCTGTTAATAATCCCTTTCAGGTAGTTATCAAGCTTATTATGCAACGAACAGAACCACATGACAACATTGTCCTTAAGACATATGATGACCAATTACCAATATGCTATGCGCTGGAGAACGTTAAGTTTTTGTACTTCATACATTATTTGATTCAATTGGACAATTTTACGTACTCATTCAAGTACGCTCCAAGGTAGACATGTTTCTGTGAACTCTGCAACCATTTCTTAAGATAGTCCTCGAATTCAAATCGTGATTGCCCAGATCTCTGTATGGACTGTAGCTCAATGAATCCATACACATCGGGATGATCCGATTGCAGACGTAAGTCATTCATATGCCTATTTTTTTGAAAATAAAGTCAATTATGTATGAATATAAAACAATTATTCATGTAATGGTAGACAATGTAAAGTGACTTACAGAGTCCACAGCTGTAAAACAGAGATGTTCAAACATTGACCATCGTGGATTATTTTAGAGATATCCTCATGCTTTATGTACATTGGGAAGTCCTCATTATACACCCCGAACAAAGTAGGGTCCTATGACACCTGCATGGGTCTGAGGAAAAACTGTGGGATGGTCAATGCGATCTGGTACAGGGGATCATCAACAGGTTCCGGCTCATGTACAGGTTTTGCTAGTCCTTGAGGTCCCTGTTTATCCTACACAGTTAACAAACATAAGTCAAAGACCGTGTTCACTTTAAATGACACTACAGTTTTGTAAATGATAATAAACACACACAAAATCGACCACCTTGTTCACAATAGTTAGTACAAGATGTGTTGGCCAAGCAAGGAAGGTGTTAAGGGTCTGCCCCACTAATTGAACCTCTTCTGTGGGTACAGGGATGCGAGCATCAGCATCTCAAACTTCCTCAACACCCACCTTGACCTGATCATTCCCCAGAGGGACATTGTGCACAGTTGTTGACCCCTCATAAATTCTTTCAAGGGCAAGCAGGCGAGGAGGATTGCCATCAACATACAACCCACGCCTGTCATACGCAGCGTGTCTGGGTCCTGCCCCGAGGGATCGACACAGCTTCCCTTCGTGCTGACACGGGCATCATAAGGACATGGCTGAACCTCTGGAGGCGGCATGGCACCCTGAGACTGCATCTAGGACTGCAGTTGGCTGAAGGACATTATGAACTACTGCATCACTCTTTTAGTGATCGAGTGCGTGACTCTTTCAGTGATCAACTGCTCTAGCTCTTCCCTAATGTTGTCTTTCAGTCGATCCAAGTCTTTAGGCGCCATTGACTTCGACTTGCGAGAGGTTGATGGGGCAGGTCCGAAGTAAGGTTTGATGGTCACACCGGCTCCAGCAGCACGGACACGGCTGGGGTGCTCTGGTCATCCAATCGCAGCAGTTAGGACATCCTGACGTCCATTGGCGACAAAGTTACCCTGTGTAGATTGCTCATCCAGGGAATTCTGCAATCAAAATAAGTAGAACATTAGTTTTGTCATTTGTTAGGAAAAAATTCATTAATGAACACTTGAACCATCCTTTGACTAACAATCCTCTCTGTAATCTCACGTTCCACCTCAGATGTCATTTGTCCGGTTTTTTTGGTGCGAGCCAACTTCCACTTCACGTGTCGTCCAACGGGGGACGAAGGATGAATGATGGTCTCCGTGCTGTCACCATGCCATATCCACGTGGTATAATTCTTCTTAATCTCATCACACAAAAGATGTTCTCGTATGTCGTCCACTGCTTGACGTCTCCCATTCAAACAATTGATACAGGGACAGAAATATTTTCCATCCCCATTCGGTCGACTTCTTTTGGAGGCAAATTGCAAAAAATGTTCAACGCCTTCCTCATACTCAGCCGTGATGCAACTTGCGCATTCATCCAACTTCGATCCATCTAATTAATAACTCTGTGATACTCACAAAGTTATTCCATGCATGAAAACCTCACTTTTTTCATTAAAGGTGTGGCCGTATCCCATTCAGGAAGACATATTTTTATAGTATATTCATATGTATAGGTTGAGTTTCTTATCTTAAATTTGACAAAATTTCGGTAGCATTTCGCTTTGATCTCTGAGTACACGACATGAAAGCGGTGACATGAGTTTCACCACAGTCAAGTATGCACCTGGAGAACAAAGTGAAATGCATTGTACCGAAATTTCATCATATTTAAGAAAGAATCACAACCTATACATATGAATAAAATAGAATTTTAGTGGCACAATTCCAAAATGAACACAATATGTAGCAATGAGAAGGAAAGACTATAGATTATATGGCTTCAGTTGCCTTCATTGCCTATATGAATGAACACAATATCTCTGACAATTGCTAGGATTGACTACAGAATGAACACAATTCCAAAATTCCAAAATGAACACAATTTTAGTGGCACAATTCCAAAATCAACAAGCCTCATTGCCTTCAATTGTCATTTTCAGATTATATGGCTTTGTTTCTTATTTGAGGAAAGACTACAAAAGGACACAAAATCATCACAGTACAACATTTCACCAATATTTTTTCCAGAAAAGAAAAGGCAAAATTTATTCATTGCAACAATCTACCCAAAACCATGAGCAATACAATGGATACTAGAGCGACATGACAAAACATGCTGAATAAAAGTCAAGCTTAGTTTTCATTTTAAACTTCAGCTACCAGAGATCCCAACTAATGAAAGTCATTGAAAAGGTTCTCAAGCTACGTATAACCTATATCTCTTGCCTCCTAGTATTCTTAGTATGTATGCAGTAGTCAAGATTCACACAATGTTTTTATATCTTAAGTTGCACAAAGCATAATATATGTACTCCTTTGCACATTATCATATCCAATTGTTAAGACTTTTAACTTTTTTTAAGTTGCTCTCGTTATACAATTCAGTTATTCTTCCAAATTAAGAGGGTGGGAGTAGAAAAATCAACACTAATGTTAAACAGTGAAATTTTCTACTATATCCACAAAATAATAAACTTGTAACTATCTTCAAATCTTCACGGCTCTACCTAAGGCAAAATCTCAATGATTTCTAAGTTCTAACCTTAATACATCATTTTCAGCACCATTCTTCCCTAGCCTCTACAATTCTTAACAAGACATGAAAGCTTGGGAGAACATGAAGCCTAACCCAAAGCAAACAAAACATAGGTATCACATCACTTTTCTTATAAGCTAAATAAGCACTTAAATATGTTCAGACATTACATTAAAATGCTAATGCAAAAACAAAACACTAGTTGCGACCTGACGCTTGACGGTGGTCACAGGATGACAATGCCTGTCAAATATCGATTAACAAAATGATAAGTTTCATATAGGCATTTTATTAAGCACTTAATGGGCAAGAAGAACGAAATCACATATTAATAACACATTCAACCCATACATTACTTTCAAATGCTAATGCAAACACAAACACAAACACAAACACAGTTGCGAGATGTTCACACAGGTGCAACAAAGCTACTAACCTAGGATGGAGACATGAGGCCGGATTTCAAGTTGCGAGGAACGCTTCTAGTGCAAGTGACAGTGAAGTAGCAGGTGGAAAATGGTAATAGTGACAAAAGAGCGCCACAGAAGTAGCACGAACCAGGTATAGCAGCTGCAAAATCGCAAGTCACACTGAGAGATGAAGTTTTTGCAAAA
This sequence comes from Glycine latifolia, assembly GCA_013407115.1. Classification (NCBI taxonomy): domain Eukaryota; kingdom Viridiplantae; phylum Streptophyta; class Magnoliopsida; order Fabales; family Fabaceae; genus Glycine; species Glycine latifolia. The sequence continues at coordinate 12,632,149 of CM023954.1, forward strand.
TTGCAAGTCACAGTACACGCGCGAGAACAAAGGGAACATGTTTAATTTGGGGGCCAAATGTCTTTTATAATAAATAAAACAACATCGATTTTCATTGAAAAATCGATGTTAACGTATCCTGTTAATTATGAAATTGTCATGATGTTAACAGGACATGTTAACATCGATTTTTGAAAAAATCGATGTTAACCTAATGATGTTAAATATAATATTTCTAGTAGTGGGGATGACCCCTATGACGACTATGCCTGTTTTATTTTTTATTTTACATCGTTAATTAGTTTCACTTTTATAGTGATTTTAAAGGATTTGAATTAATGCAACTTTAGATGAGAGACGACGGTAAAAGGATTAAATAATTATAACAATATAGACCAAATGATATGTTTTAAACTATAGTGACTAAAGGAACTATTTTTAGAATTATAGGACTAAAAAGATAATTATATAGACCTGTAAAAAAGTTAAAATAATTTTGTTTATTTGTTTTTTTTATGAAACAACTTTAAGATATAACAGGGATTATTAATTTCCATTATAAACTCAAAATAAACAACTTATTAACTTCATCAAATTATAATAAGTCCACGAATGCATAAATTCGAAATTACCTATATATGTTATGCGGCTTGCAAAAGGTTAACTAATGAGTCGACCCCTATCAATTATAAAAAATGTCTATTCTATCTATTTGTTGGACAAATTTTGACGATAACCTTTACGATTATGCAACCAGTTTGCATCGGATGATTTTTTTAATCCCGATGCCTTAACGACTCATGCATAATATCATCAATCTTTTGACAAGAAAAATATCATCAATCTTTTGTTGAAATTCACAATATTTTTTTTATTCATTGTTGGTACATAATAAAAGTATTCAAGTATATTACAATCCTATTTATGGTGACACCCCAACACCGAATATGAGGATTCTGTATCATGAATTAAGGTTTGAGAAATACATGAAATTCTGACTTAAGTAAAATCCTAGCAAGGTGAATACAACAATATGAATAAAAATATATAACTCGGTGTAGCCGTCAAAGTGACTCAGTGTCCCCATGCATTTGAAGCTGAAAAAGAATGAAAAAAAAAAAAGATCAGACGTTATGGATAAAATTAATTAATCATCATTCATGCAAGATGACACAAAGCTACCAAAATCAAAAGCAAAACAAAAATTAGAAAACAAAGAAGCCTGAAAAGTATGTCAACAAGCACAACGAGGAGTAAATAGTTTATCTTGTTCATAGAAGATAGCGTCGCTAAGATTTGTTTATAGTTAATTTTGTTCATTAAAAAATTACAGTCGAGACTTTTGATTGTGCACTTCTATCAAATAAGTTCCCATATCGCGACAAGAAATAATTTAATGATTTATACATATTAAATTACATTATTTGGAAATTGGACTTAAATATTTTAGTTTATAAATACGACTTCATTAATCATTTGACTGTGATTTGTTAAAAAAAATCATTAAATTTGATTTCCATAATTTATAATTTTTAAAAATATATATCTCTATCACCACATAACAATGACATGGTCATACATTTGACCATATCATATGTTAATAATAATTTTGAGGTGGATATATGTAATGTAGCATTACTAATTAATCTATATTAAATCACTATTAATTATTAAGTTTTGAAACTATTTTTCTTATTTTTTTTTAATTTCACAACACTAAAATCAACACACACAAACATTTAAAACTAAAATAAAAAAATTATAATTACAAAAACTAGAAACATATTTTATTTTAAAAAATAATTGTATACACTATATTTTTAAGGAATTAATTTGATTAATTGGACTAGCTAGTAACAAAGAACTGAACAAGTAAACAAGTGAGTGGTTTACCTTGTCTTGAGATAGTCCAACTCTTATCCTTCCCAACAGCCCAAAAGAAATAGCCCTTCAAGCCAGTTAACCTTGCAAACTGAACCTTCCTCTTTATGGATGGTCCATCATCGTACCCGATCCAAGTTGTACCCGCATAAGAGTAGAAAGCCACAGCTACATCATCATACACAACAGTGGCACCGTTATCTTTGTTAAACACCAAGATTTCATCATAGTCCATAGTACCATCCGTATCAGTGGCTTCCCCAACCGCTTCTGCCTCAACCCCATGAACATTCGGGTCTTGAAGTGCCCATGCCCGACCGTATAGTGCTAAACCCATAACCAACTTTTGGGTGGGTACTCCCGATTCGATCCAAGATCCGATCCCATACTGGGTACTTATGTTGGACTTTGGATCATACAATGCAGCATTAAAGCTCGTAAAATTCTCCCCGGTCCCATGGTAATCAAAGCACATTGGACTTACCCAATCTAAAAAGTTGCAAATAGCTTGGGCCGGATATGATCTCGGCCCATTACCAATAAGTTTGATGGTAGAAGCATAATAAACCGCGGCTGTCAAAAGCAAACGCGGTTTTCTCCTAATTTTTGCTTCCACCACCAATGCTTGGTGCCACTCTTGAAACAAAACACCAAGGTTGGACATGTCACGTTCATCATCTGGGAACTCCCAATCTAAATCGAGGCCATTGAACCCATATTGGCGCGCCACTTGGATGGTGGAGTTTATGAACACTTTTCGGGTGTGTTTGTTGCTAGCCATGAGAGAGAACGCGGTTGAGTTGCTGCTACCTCCACCAATTGACAAGAGAGTTTTCACTGGCGGGTAACGGTAGCGGAGCCGATTGATGAATTTTGATATCCATTTTTCATCAAATTCCGTGACACTAAGGTGAAAAAGTTGAGGGTCTTGTTGGATAAAGGCATAATAGATGTGAGTGAAGTATTTTGTGTCAATGGAAGAAGGTGAAAGGTCATCACCCGCAGGCCAATACGCAGCTCTAACACTTCCAATGTTTGGTGCATACTTCGAATTGGAAGACTCAACACTAGCAAGAGAATGGGTACTCATGAATAGAACCAAAAGGGAAGTGATGATGAGTCTTTTGAGGGCCATGTTTATCATAACAAGTGCTTAATTGAATGTGTATTTATATTTCAGCTTGTGGGCTCATCGACATGATATTGTATATATGTGGTGGGTATTTATATTTTCGGTGGCATTGGAATGTTGCGTTCAACCTCTTATGAGGAGTGTGGATTTATTGAAGTTTGAATTGAATCTTACACCTAGGTATATTTAATATGGGGAATAAATCAAGCACAAGGAAACAAAATAGGACAAGGTAACCAATATTATAGAGGTCAACCGTCTAGAATGATAAAGGTGTGCACCCCACGAGGTTTGCGTCAGTGTCAATCTTGTTCAAGTCGTTTGGCTATTACATTCGAGAATTAAAGTGCGTATTTACCAGAAATTGCCGCCTCCTGTGTTAAAGGTGCCTGCTCATGACAAATAATTGACAAAACTTATATATAAAATTATATTTTATTGGTATTACTTTTCATTTTAGTCATCATGCCAACGGTAAACTTTAGTCATGAGAATCAAATTAATAATTTTTAAGATTAAAATAATAAATAATATTTTTCACTGAAAAAATATTTTATATAGTTCTATAATCATGTTATTAATATCAGCTATTCACCTATCAACAACTTATTTATATTTTGAAACCAGATATTTTTGGCATATATATACTTTCACCACTTCCACTCTAAGAAATATCAAACCCACAGACTCATTCGGCACTGAATGGTTTGCAATAAGACATGGATTTTTTTATGGTGTAAGCTTCAGTTAGTGCATTAATTGTTGTATGACAACCGATGTTGCAGTCCGGAGACAGATTCATGGTCTCTAAAATATCATAAATAGATTTTTTTTTTTCTTGAGTGGAATTTGTCAAACGAAAACCGTGCTGCTACTGTAGTATACGGTACCCAAATTAAAGAAAGCAATAATATCTCCAACAATGAACAAAGTGACCCTACTCTGTTATCAAAATGGTTAAGTACAATAAAACAAATTGAAGATAAACAAAGATATAGACATGACAATGAGAAAAACCCATGAAGAATGGTAACTAAAAAAAGAAACATAAAGGCAAGCTATGAAGGAAAAATTAGAAACCTAACACATACGTTCGAAATTTAAACTAATTGATAATTCGTGGTGCTCAAGAAATAACCATGTTTATAATTGGAAGTTATTTGGTCTGTGTTGTCGACATATTATATTTTTATGGTGCTGATCAAGAAATATTCATGTTGATGATGATTGGAAGTTATTTGGACGGGGTTGTGGACATGTTATGCAACAATGCATTTAGCCAAAACGTTCTATGCTGCATTACCATGCTAATCATTTCGGGCATTTTGTCATGAGTGGATTTCCTGGTGCTCTTGTATCTATTTATGAGTGCTCGATCCTTTTTTGTTGGTACGTACATGTTTGGGCTAATGAGTGCAGAAGCTTAAATTTAAACAATAGCCAATATATTGTGGGGCCATAGTGGCTATTAATTAGAATAATGTGTATTGCTAGTCAATATTCATAGAGAATTGATTATGGAACTAAAAAGAAAAAATATTTATTATATAAATCATAAAAGTGTATAAAAAAATATAAATAATATAATTTTTCATTTCTCAATAAAAATATTTTTATTTTAAATTGTTTAATCTTAACATACTGATTATCATTTGCCTAGAACAATAAGGCATAAGCTGAAGTGGTGAATATTAGAGAACCATACTCTTACAAATAAAACCATTTTGACGATGCTTTTCACTTCAGACTTGTCTTGTTGAGATTGGTCTTTGAAAAGTTACTGGAGTCACTTCACTCCACCCATTAGGTTGATTACGTGTAATAAATCTCCAAAAGCAATTTCCTAGTGTTATGATTGTTGTGCTTGATATTTTTAAACCTCTCCTTGACAAATTTGAGCTGGGACTAGAAAAGCCCACGCGCACTCGCACACACGTAACATTATTCACATGAGGATTTTATTAGATAAATCCTCTTGTTATGATTATTTTTTATTTTTAAAAATTAATTTAAAATATTTAAAAGTGTGTCTAAATATTTTTAAAAGTAAAAAGTAATAAATGAAAATAAAAAATAATTAAATTGAATTTTAAAAATATTAATGAACAATGTTTGAAATATATGACAATTTTGTAACATGTATATTACCCATTTATATGTTATATAAAATTTGCCAAGTTCTGGATACCTTCATTTAAGAAGTATACCACTCAAGTTAGTGCACCCTTTGGATACTCCATTGATGAGGAATGAGAGCGAAAGAGAAGATTTGTCAGAATTTAAACGAGAATAGTTAAGAATGAAGGTAAGAAGCAATTAGTATTCACTTTGCCAATGCAAAATAGAGGTAATTAGGTGCTAAAGCATGAAATTGTTACGGACTTATTTATTTAGTGCAAGCTCACAATTTAATATTCTTTCTGCCAACGTTAAAAGGGATACTTGATCCTGATTTAACTAAAGATACAACGATTTACCTTTTTCTTATAAAATCATCATTAATCGATATAACCAACAAATTAGTTTAAGAAGTTTCATAGCAACATTATTAAGTTAAAATACAATCACGTGTGTGTGGGTGTATAATTAACGCTGATAAATTTTCCAAAAATAATATTCTAAAGATTATTTTATAATTCATTCAAGTATTTAACAACCAAAGTGTTTTCGGAGATTGCTGGGCCAATATATGGATAAACTAGTTGGACTGTGTGATCTGTCTCTGAATTATGTCCACTGCTCTCACTGTCTATTGCACGTTTAGTTACCAACTCCAATTTAGTGCCTAATAAGATAAGACGACCACAAATCATTGCGCTCTGTTTGCTCAAATTGTGCTAAAAAAAATTACCATTGCACTACTACAAAAGCCATTTTTTATGACACTAGTTTAACGTCGGTTAATAAATAACTGTCTTAGACAGAAACGCGGTGGCATTTTTGTAAATAAATATAATCATTCTACATCGGTTTCGCGAAAACCGTCTTCAAATCTATCATTCTTAGACGGTTTTTTAAAAAACCGTCTTAGAATGGTTTTCAGTGGTTTTTATATTTAATGTCTCCCTCTCTTCTCTCACACTCTTTATTCTCCCTCTCTCTCTCACTGTCACTCTCTGACTTACCCTTTAGGGTTTCGAAGAAGTCATGAAGGACCAAGGCAACCCCTCTGCTCTGCACGCTCGACACCATCGCGCCATCGTCATTCACGCTGACGGCATGAACAACAGCTCTCTCGAGGTTTGGTCTTTTGTGTTTTGGTCTCTCTTCTCTTGTGGTGTTGTGGTGGTGGTGCGTTCGATATTTAGGGGACCTTTCTTTGCATGTGTGTGAGCTTTGAAGGTGAGAGGTTCTCCAAACCCTTTCTCTCTCTTTCAAGTTTTCGAATCTGCTGCTTTCTTTGTTGCCCTTTGATCTTATAGGATACACTCAATTTCTTCTGCCCTTTCGTTTTTGCCCCTAAAAACCTTGTTTTTGTTTGATTTTTCGGACATGGAAGGTTTTCTTCCCTAAATGCTTTGCTGGGGCTAGTCAAATTATTCACTCTCGGTGTGGATTTTCATTTCTACATTTTTTCGTAACTGGTCGACGTGCAAGAATGAATTGACAGCCTTTGTAGGCTGTTATAATTTGCTTTGACTTGGCGGCACAAATTGTAGATTTCTTGTTCAGTATTTTCTGATTTTTTACCCTGTATAATTTGAATTTTCTATTTATTTCATTTGTATTTCTGTTGCTTTGAAAGTAGAAAGAAGTCTACACAATCCAAACAGGCAAACAGAGACGACAGACAGTGGGGGAGAAACCGAAGATGACTATGTACTATGGTTATTATGTATGTACAATTGTAACTTCACTCTATTGTTAAACGAATTACAGTTTACCCTTTGTACCACTTCCAGAGAATGTCCTCTTTCTGTGGCTTTTGCCATTTCATTAGCTTTGTTAAATGAAATTTGCTTTCCTAGAACTTTTAAACGAGAAGATATTGGAAATATTGGAAGGACTAATAATAACAATGAAAAAGAGGTAAATACATTAACCATTATCATCATCTTCTATTAGTTAATCACGTAGCAGCCATCATGGTTCATTTAATCACGTGGGCAGCTAGAGACTGTTGATACATGTTTCGTAAATAGCCTTTCAAAGAGATAACTTAATGAGGGGAAAAAGTCAGAGAATCAAGTTAATAATAAAGAATGAAATTGGCAAAGTTTTAGATCTTTGGCCAGTTGTAGTAGGCTAGTGCTAACTAGACTTTTGTTCTGGAATGTATTATTTTGGATGGATTTTTCATCTTTGCTTAAACTTAGACTTATGTGCTTGGCTTTTTCATGACTGCTTCAGATTCCTTTTGATGGATGAGTGTTTCCTTCTTGAGAACTGTTTGACACTTAGAGCGATGTAAGTAAATTGTATGAAAAGAGAAATTTATTTGTATGTGTAGATCAAACTAATTGTTTTTCATTTCCTTTGCTCTTTCTCTGTGATAGGTCTGAATTTGGTCTCATTTTGGCTTACTTTTATTTGTGCGACCGCACATATTTATTTGCCTCGTTCAATAAGGTTGATGATTTCATCAGGATATTTCTCTTTTGTGTTTCATTGCTAACTAAGCACTATTTCGTGATTTTGTGATTGGAAAGTCAATTCAGCAAGCAAATATTGCTCCATATTTCTTTTGTTTTTGAAGCCATTGCTTCCTTTAACATACATCATGACTAGTCACCATTTGAAAGAGCTAACCTCATTGTTTTTTGTCAGTAAAAAGTCAGTTCACTACTACAATAATCCTATATTACGGACTAGTCAGTAAAACTTGATACAATTCAGCCTGAATTTGTACTAGTTTGTTTGTGCTTAGAAATATATGGACCCAATTTGTAGTTTAAAATCTAGCAAATACAGTGTTGAGGCTTCAAAGAAGAAAGTTAAGAAACTAAACAGGTTGATAGTTTGTGATTTGACTGGCTTTACTTATATAACAGGTCGAAGCTCCAAAGAAGAAAGTTAAGAAAATAAACATTCGTGTGGTAGAGTTAGTTTATGGAGCAATGGCAGCTACGGATGTCCAGAAAGCTGTAGAGAAGGAGTTTGAAATGGCTTTACAAGATAGAGTCATGGAGGAAACAAAGATAAGAAAAATGCAGTTGAGGCTTATGTTTATGACATGAGAAACAAGGTGATGATTGCCATGGTTTTCTTGTTATTTGAGGTCAAATTTTTTATTTTTTATTATGACTAAAACTAATTTCTTGTTATCATTTCAGCTTATTGACAAATACCAAGAGTTTGTCATTGATTTAGAGAGGGAAGCATTTACTGCTAAACTTCAGGAGGTAGAAGACTGGCTATATGAGGATGGTCAAGATGAAACTAAAGGTGTATACATTGCCAAGCTAGAAGAGCTCAAGAAGGTAAGAAATTTTAGGGATTAGAAAATCTCTGACCCGAGGTGATCTGGTATGCTAAGGCCTGGTTGTTTTAGAGAATACTTCTATCCCCACCAGTGTAAAATTAGAGACTAGAGAGACGCCTTCAGTTTTTTTTGTAGCATTATGCATAAATGCCTGCGAAAAGCATATATTTTTGTTTTAGTTTTTGCCATCTTAATGGATATTTACATGATTGCAGCAAGGTGATCCAATTGAAGAGCGTTACAAGGAATAAATGGAGAGGGGTACAGTAATTGATCAACTTGCCTATTGTATAAATAGTTATAGAGCAGCTACAATGTCAAATGATCCGAAATTCGATCACATTGACATCAATGAGAAACAAAAGGTAATATATGACAGATAATATAACAGAAAATAATAAATGAACATCACTTACAAGGCAATTTCATTGTTTACAAGGCAAGTTTTAGAAAAAAAGAAATCTACCTTGAAGCCTAGCTTTTCTTTCAAAATTCCATTAAGCAGAAAATGGTGACCATGGAGTTTGTTTCCATTCCAGCTGGAATATGAGACCATGATGGTAGAAACTCCCTTAGCTATGCATTCCACGTAAGGGGGGCATGTGGATTCTCTCCAAATCTTCATATGATAGTATGGTATTACCCTCATTTACGCCTTTCTAACTGCGCTTCGTATATTCTCAGTTCATTATGTATGTTCTTCAAACAATGCATAGGGTAATAATATTGTAAGACTTCATTGTCCTTCTTGGAGCAATTTTGGAACTCCTAATCATCATATCTGGTTATAGGATGTTTGCCTCCATGATATTGTTTAGCAAAGTTGTATATACAAAAAATTCTTTCTCTAGCTTTTCATAAGATATAAAGATAAACCTTTTAGACTTATAAAATTGAGTTTAAGATGATTGGATTGCTTGTATTGAAACTTAAATTTCACTAATCTGTTTGAATTCCCATCTTAAGGAATGCTCACTATAAATTAATTCAACATTAAAGTTTAACTATATTTTTATAAGCTGACACATTTGGTGCTATTGTTTACAGAGCAAGTGGATAGTAACTGCCCTCTTTGGCTGTTTCATTCTTTGGATGCATGATGCAGAAGCCTTATGGTTTACAGCAGGGATTGTTCTGAATGTTATGCTTTATGTTTTGCTCAAATATATACTGAATCAGGAACGACCTTCAACCCTGAAATCTGACCCTGGGATGCCATCATCACATGCACAATCCATATTCTTTACTGTTTTCTTTGTTATTTTGTCAGCTAATATCTCTTACCAGTTATTTCTTTCCAAAAAAAATTACTAAGAGAAGTGGTTCACAAATCTTGTTCTATGATACTTGCATGGATATCCTTATGTATTCTTTATGGTATCCATTGTTAACTATTAAGAGAAAAAGGTAGCACTGATAAAGTGATAGAACACAACACTGCATGAAGTGCTTTCTGTTTTTGGTATATGCTCCTTGTTCTGGAATCTTAAAAGGTTATTGAGATGAAAGTTCTGGTTAAAGGTATTGATATTTTTGTATTGGTGTTTGTAAATTTACTATATGTATATCTACTGCATACATTCAATCTTCTATATTGTTAACATTGGAAATGCCTGGTTTGAAATTCCTGGGCTAAACATTGCTTCTTTGTTTTAGTATTACTTCGTGAAATGAAAAACTCCATTATCTTAGTTTCCTCTTTAGTGATAACAATAAAAAAAAGTGATTGCCATAGCAGTCATGTGAAAGATTCAGATGCAAGCAATATTTTTTCTTTAATTAGAAATGTCTTCTGTCTTCTTGAGGGGGGTGCTGATTTTTTAGATTTCTTTGTTTTTTTAACACAAATAGAATTATATGGTTTCCTTATGAACTTATGTTTGTTTCTCTTATAACGTTACAGGCATACAATGGCTTGGGATAAATGGATTATTATGGTTTTAGGTTTATTGATTATTATGGTTTCCTGTAGTATACTTTGCTGAAGAAAGAATATTATTGTTTTAGGTTTATTGATTATTATGGTTAATGTTTGGATGCTTCAGTGCTTTCAAGGAAGGAGTTAGTTACTAAGATCAATCATTTGACTATTTTACTTAGTGGGTTCGATGATCATAAATTGACTTTGGTTGGAAAATTGTTTTAAACTGAATATGTGCATAAGAATTTTTGATAATACTGGTAATATATTGAAATTGGCTTCTATTTTAGGTGTATGCTGATGAATGCCGTAAATCCAAAAGCTTCATTGATCCCATGGGCAATCTGAGGAACTGGAATTCGGGTGACCCATGAATGGCAAACTGGACAGGGGTTTGGTGATCTGATAGGGAGGAGGCTGATGCTTACTTCCATGTCCAAAAGCTATAGGCTAGAATTTAATAATTTTAAGGATTAAAATGATATTTTTATAGATTCAGATGTAACTTTCCAACATAGAATAGAAGCTGTAAACATATTTCTCCCCCTATTTTGATTGCGAAATCAAACTTGGTTTATCTAGAGCCAACAGACCCTAGTTACATTGTGTTTAAGAATTAAGATTATTTGTTCATTTGATTTGATTTGTTGTATCTAAGGTTGCTTCTTCATTGTGCAGTTCTATATGCTAGTTTTGTTCTTGTTTTTGGTTTGATACACATTGGTGTAAAAATTTGTTTTCTACAATCATTATCATGGTGATTGATTGAATAAGTAACTAAGTAGTTTTATTCAATGCATTTAAACATGTTGTGGAAAAATCTAGAATTTGTGGTTTGTATCTTGGCTGATAGCGACAAATGGCAGCAAAGAAGCGGCAGATGGAAGATGAAGAAAAGAAAGAGAAAGAAAAAAAGGAAGCAAGTTAATGACATGAAGAAGCAGAAGCAAGACCATGAGAAGATACAGGCCAAGAAGGAAGAGATAAACATACACTGTCCTAAGTACTTTCTAAGTCGGTCTTTTAAAATAACCGACTTTGTATCCAAGCTTTAAAGTCGGTTTTTTAAAATAACCGACTTTGTATCCATGATTTAAAGTCGGTTTTTTAAAATAACCGACTTTGTATCCAAGATTTAAAGTCGGTTTTTTAAAATAACCGACTTTGTATCCAAGATTTAAAGTCGGTTTTTCCAAGATTTAAAGTCGGTTTTTTAAAATAACTGACTTAGATTGTATGAATTTTTTTAAAATTTTTCTTTCAAAGTCGGTCCTCAAAAAACCGACGTTGTAGGCTGGCCTTTTTGACAACGTCCCATACACGGTCGGTTCCAGAACCGACTTTGTATGGCTAAAATAACTGACCTTGAAAGCTGCTGTTGTAGTAGTGTTGTAAAGTGTTTAGAATGAACAAATTGAGAATAAATAATCAATGGACAACTTTTTGTTTGCTGAAAGGAATGGGACCAAACCCCAAATCCAACAATATATTAAATCCATAAAGTAAAGTTGCATGCAGTAGATACATAACCCAATAGAGAAATGTAATCACATCAAATAAAGGAAAGGAAATATGAAGGGAGAGCCTTATCCTACTACTTGATTTGCCTCTCAAAAAATAGAGAAAGATGAATTGCATATAGTGAATTGGAATTCAAATAGACAATTAAATAAAAAGTTAAGAAATTAACAAAGGGAGAAAAAGTCACTAAAGCTACACTGACCTTTGCTAGATGAAGATCTTGTGTTTCCTCACCATCAATTTCTCTTGCTATTCTTAAAGGTTGATCTTCCAACTCTCTTGTTTGGGGCCCTTTTTCAAGCTTGTTGTATAGAAATCCTCATTGAATGTGCTTTTTACACAGAACAACATTTCATTTGTTTCAAATTGATCCCATCCTGTAGAAAAATCCAAGATAATTGTCAACGTAAAACAAAGACCTCGTGTGAGACCTTGGTGCCACTGCGCATGATGAGGGCATCACAGAGCGAGATCTTAGTGCAGAGCTCCTCGGTGCTGATGTTGTAGGAGCAGTTGATGTTTGCGAAGTCCTTGAACAACTTTAGCCTCGTGTCTTCGAGCTTCTCTTCGACAAGCAACGTGGGCTTTGCGTCGAGCCCCGTGGAGACAACCAGCATGAGAAGGCGGAAGCTATGGTGGCGCGGGCGGAGCAAGACAGAGAACACGAAGAAGAGGGGAAGCTTCGAGGAGAGAGAGTGTGTGTGACAAAGATTGGAATCGAAGGGTTTGGAATGAGAGAGCTGCGCGAGAGAATCAGATACCAGAAGCTTATAAGCATAAATGGGTTGGAATTTCAAAGACGATTTTGAACACTTATTTTTAAAATAAGTTTTTCCATAATTGTTCTTAAATAATTGCATTTAAAGACGGTTTTTAAAAAACCATCTTTGAATATTTACTTTCAAAGATGATTTTTATAAAACTGTCGTTGTTCATTTCTTTTTATTTATAAATTTGTCACTATATAGGATTCTAAGATGGTTTTAAAGCAACCATCATAAATTTGACGTCGTAAAATACTATTTTTCTAGTAGTGAATTAAAAGATGAATGATTTTATAAAAAATCGTGTGTGAGTGCATTTTAAAATCATAGAATAGAGTATTTTTTGTATCCTAATAAAAAAAATAATCTCATTTTATTTCCTAATCAATATCTTAAGGACACTAGCTAGTGTTTGTCAAATTCTATTTTAGTAAACAAAATAGATATATGTTAGACTATTTAATAACTGTAATGTGTGTATTATTTGACATAAAAACTTAAAATATTTTCAAAAGGAATAAAATATTAATATTTTTTACAATGGTATCTTTTTTTCTTTTAGTAGATCCTTAATTATAGTTTTATAGATTACATGCTCATTCCAAATACTAAAAGTAGAATGGATGTCAGGATTCCCTTAAAAAATTGTGAGGTATATAATTAGTCATTCTTTTTTT
>CM023954.1:12645545-12665690 GCA_013407115.1 Glycine latifolia
TGAACCTAAAAATTGCAAAATATAAAAGATGTAAGTTGTGTTAGATAAAACTTTCAGCTGGCACACGATTTGGGTGGGGTGTTTGTAATTTCCCAACTACATTGGCTCTCAATCACAGCACACAACAAACAACTCAAATTAATTCAAAATAAATGGTGAAAGAGAAAAAGTAGAGACTGACCCAAAAGAATGTTGTTTCTGTTTGTTACATCTCAGCTGGTTTCAAAAATCAAATCCTGCAAGAGATTTAACACAAGACAAGTAAATCAGGTATTTATAGGATGTCAAATTGCAGAAGGAGAAAGAAAAAAAGTTGACAGTAAACCAGGTAATTGAGGTATCTACACCATTATTGAAAGGGGATACCCCACTTAGTATCTTTTTACTTTTCCAGAAACACTTAATGTTATATTTTTATTAGAAGTGGTTACAAAATGTCACTCCAAATTGATTAGAAAAGCCCACGCCACAATTTACCACTTCCATAACTTAAGGTCAATCAAAATTACATTTGAAGACAACTTACATTTATTTATTTTAAAAGGGGAGAAAACTGCTTTGCATTGCAAGTGCCCCATAAGTGAATTGAAAACCCATTTGGCTACCACATATAATCATAAACAAAAAATAGAAATTTGCAGAAATTTTCAGAAAATATATGAAAACAATGTGTGACATGTACTCCTACCACTACTTGCCTTCCCTGTGTGACCTGTTTGTGTCCAACACCATGCACCAAGATGTTTATGGTCATCACCAAAGGAGCGCATAATTGTCATAACCAGAGAAGTACCTATTAAAAGTATAAATAACATATATATATATATATATATATATATATATATATATCAAATGAGCTCTCTGCATTGCAAGTTGCTAATGAAATGGTTGAAATATTAAAGTTGATAACACAATTCTTTTATATCACATAATAAAGGAAAACACTAATTCTTTTATATACATAATAAAGCCAAACACTAATTCTGCCTTAAGCTGGAAAAGTGACAAATTTAATTGATTTGAAATATCATGAAGTTAATGAAAGAGAATAATCAAGTACAGAAACATCTCAATATAAACCTCTATTTTATAGCCTTATTCAAAGCAGCATGAAATGTGGTAGAGGATTATCTAGAGTAGAATCATATAGTTGAAGACTCACTATTTTTCAATCCTTATTATTCTTATTGTTTACATTTTTCCTCCAATACTAACTATACGATTGGAGTGCTTTTAATCCATTTCAATTTACTTTATTCTTTATTCTTAGCAAACTGTAGTAAGAAACTGTAGTAACTTCAACATGTTTTAGAAATGCAATTATCACAACTCATGTTGAAATCTTGGCCCACCCCTCACATTCGTTCACAGGAATCGCAGCCGCACCACAAGGATTCTATTTCTGGAGCTAGTGGGTCCTAAATCCTAATCCTAAGCTGAAGGAAAATAGCATCACCTCTAAAATAATAAAATATATCAATAATTTATGTTCAAAACTTCAAATGTTTAGTGAACATTCATTTACGGTTTGTTGTCATGTATGTTCAGTTCCTAACTCCTAAGATCAATTAAGCAGAACCACTGAATCACACAACTTAGGTACAACATTTTTCTCAAAGAGTAGAGTCACAAACCTTCCAGTGGCGCAACCAAAAGCGGCGAAAGAATTTTCGGTGCGATGGCACGACCATCGGCGACTGGCGTGAAGAGAAGGGAACGGTCAACGGGCGAGTGGCTGACGGTGACACGGTGGCGGTTCTGGAGAAGCCGCAGAGGAAGGACGGTGGTGGTCTAGCGTCTAGGGCGTGGTCCGCTTGCGTAGATGCGTTCTGCTCGAGCCTTGACAGAAAGGAAGGACGCGTTCTGTACTCTGCAGAGCAGAGCAAATAAGGTTGTAAGGGTATATTGGGAAAAAAATTCAAAATAAAGGGCATATTCATAATTTACCTTCAAAATTTAAGAGGGACAATTCCCCCATCTTGAACGTAGATCCACCTTTGTATACCACCAAAGTTCACAATTCATGGTCTATGGCCATTTACCAACTCTTGGGCACAACCATCTATGTGCATATTAATTGGCCAAATTTTAGCCAAAACAAGTTTTTTCATCACTTGTCAATAGTTTTTTGATATAATATTTTAAAAAAATGTTTCTTTTTGTTTATTTAATTAGATTAGTGCTTTGCCATTGCAAGAAGCACAACATCATCGACGACTCATAGAGATGAGTTTAGAAAAGGCGTTGGGTCTGAAATCAGTGGTGAAGAAGGAGAAAAGGAATGAGGAGTGGGCTTTGGCGAAGAAGCAACAACTTGCCGCCGCAAAGAAAAAGTGGTTTGAAATGCGGAAGCTGATTTTCAACAGAGCTAAATAGTACTCAAAGGAATACGATGAACAACAAAAGGAGTTGATTTAGGTTGAAGCATGAAGCAAAGCTTAACGGAGGGTTTTATGTTGAACCCAAAGCTAAGTTGTTGTTCATCATCAAGATCTGTGGTATCAATGCCATGGATCCAAAAACAAGGAAGATCTTGCAGCTTCTACGTTTTAATGGTGTATTTCTTAACGTGAATGAGAAGCTACCTGTAAAGATTGGGGTGTCCAGATGGGCACTTTAAAATTTAATATTATGCTTAGGAGGTAGTTATGTTCTTTAAGATCTTGTTATAGATCCGAGTTCTCTTTTTCTTAAAGTAAGCGTTAGTGAGGGAACCAGAGTTGTGTGACCGGGTTACTACTTTGGAACGTATATAGTACCTTTATGGGGTAGTATTAACGTCAAGGTAGACCCCGAACAAGGTCGGAGAAGGTCGGACTAGGGCGAAACCTTGGAAGTTATAAAGTGTCAAGGATAGACCCAACACGTACTTATACAACAGGTGAGACTTGGTTGTTTTATACCTTGAATCTGTACAAGGCTATCCGGGTTACGTATGTCGAGTTATACAAAGTAGGCTTTTGATGGGTAATCTAAACTCGCCAACAAGTGCGTTTGATGACAAAGTTGTTTTTTTTACAGCTGGCACTATTGGCGCATGGCACAAGCGCCAGGGCCCTTTATATTGACCTCTTCTCCATGTTTCGACGCCAACTCTATCATCTTCTTCCTTTCTCCGTTTCCTCCAGTTCCTAGTGAGAGAAACTTCACAACCCCTTTCCCCTAACCTTTTACCTTTGCATGCAAATGGACATTTGAGAGGAACCACCCCAGAGCTAGATTTCAACCTTGGTTCTTTTGGAAGCCTTCAGGGAGAGATCGTCCTCTCCAACAACTCTCACAGAGCTTCAACTTCGAGGGAAAGAAAGCTTTTAGGGACTTTCGAGCTTGGAGACGTTGTTTTCTAGCCTTCCCGGAAGTTGTAGAGGTAAGACACTTGCATTTTCCCGATTACCTTGAGTCTTTGTTTTGAGAGGTTTAGAGACCTGTGTGGGCCCGAGTTGGATGGCTTGCATGCAATGGTCGATGACCGTTCTGGACTGTTTGCATGCAACGAGTGTTAACTGTTTCGTCTTCTTACATGCTTTTGCAGAGCGTGATACAGAGGACATAGGCGGTCGCGACCTCGAGGCCGGAAAGAACCAGCGTAACTCTTAGAGCAGGTAAGCTCTCCGTTCTTGGGAATTTTTCCCTTGACCGTGTTCCACCATACTCCGAGGGAGTGATGGTCCCGGTATGTCATGATACATGTGGTATTGAACTTGTGTGTTGTGTGCTTGATGATATGTTGTGTGCTTGACGAGCTTCTTTAGCCAGTAGAATGAACAAAATATGGACTTCCCTTGGAGCCAAAGTCATGTGGAACAACTCTAAGTGGTCAATTATATATATAAAAACCCTGAGAAAATGTGCCCTTAAGTGGATGATCTTCTCTTGGAAGTGCCATATACGTCGGAGCAGACCCTAAGTGAATGTGCCCTTAAGTGGATGATCTTCCTCAGGTCGGGTCTGCGGAAAGTCCTGAGTGAATGTGCCCTTAAGTGGATGGTCTTCTCTTGCTATATCTGGGTTGTTATATACATGTGATGCGTTTTCTCATTACAGTCGGGATAGCCAGATTTATGTAATACCTGTTTTGATGCTATGTATCATGAAAAGTGAACCAAGGGGAGCAGGAGAAGCCTCCAAGAAGCCGGTGTTTACTGAGATTGTATCTCACCCCGATTGGGAATGTTGTGTCTTTGCAGGTGATCGTCAGAGAGAGAGGATAACGGATCCCGAGGCAAGAGGCCCGGGTAGGGATACTATTGGTGGATCCCAGGATAAGAGACCAAGCCGGGACGGGTTCTGAGTTAACCTTAGACTTAGTTTTTTTTTTAGCATGTTGGCTTATGTTTTGTTATGTCCACTTACTCTTTGTACCCTCGGTCCTGAGGGGGGGACATACTTTTATACTTGTATTTTGTATATTTCGTGAGCGTTTGCTATACTTAATGCATAGTATTTTGACGTACGATGACATCGCATTGCTGCATAGGGTAGAGCCTTATGTTACTTATGGGTACCCTAATTTGAAGAGTGTAAGAGAATTGATCTACAAGAGGGGCAGGGCCTTATAGAAAAGTTAACAAGCAGATAATTACTTTGACAGACAACTCCATCAATAAACAGACTTTAGGGAAGCATGCGATCATTTGTATTGAAGATCTGATCCATGATTTAACACCCTGAAATTTTATAAGTAGAAAGATATTTGTGTTGATTAATTGTTTAATATAAATCTTAAAATCTGTTAAAGTATTTTGCATGGGTGTTTGTACGTAAAAGGTGAAGTCAAATTTTGTGGTTGAGATAAGCTATCCGTACACACATAGTAAAAAATAGTGGTGGCTATGGTGGCTGTTCGGTCGCGCAAGTGGGCAACTATAATGGCTGAGATAGCTGGTTGATTCAAATTGTTGGCATCTTGCCTCAGTGCTTCATCTATAAATAGCAGTGCATGAAGCGGAAGCACGATTCACTCTCACTTCTGTGCGTGTTTCTCTTCTTTTCTCTCTCTAAACTCTTTTCACCAGAAATCTCTCTCTTCTTCCACCTTATATACCACTAAAACTCTCGAGAAACCACCATAACAGCGACGAAAAATCTTCTCCGTTAAGAAGAATTCATGAACGAAGCTTAAACTTTTCATTCTTGGTCGCTGTGAGAACGAGTGTTCGAACAAAACACACGTTAGATCTAAAGAAAAGAATCCCTATTGAGGTAAGGGGAGTTTATTGTGTTAATAATGATTTTTGATATTATGGTTGAGTTAAAGTGTGTATCTGTTATTTAATATGCTGCGTAAAATATATCGACGATGTCTGTAAATGGTGTGAGGAAGACGACTACCGGGTTGGGTAAGTCGGGTGGAGTATGTTATATGTATATATATTAAAACACTGTTGTAACGTTGGCTGCCAGGAAGGGTTGGCTGAGTTACATGTGTCAAACCTTTGTTTGTGATGTCGGCTACTGGGAACTGTTGGCCGAGTTGCATGTGTCAAACCTTTGTTTGTAATGTCGCCTGCTGGGAAGGGTTGGTCGAGTTGCATGTGTCAAACCTTTGTTTGTGACGTTGGTTGCCAGGAAGGGTTAGCCGAGTTGAGCGGGTTCGTTACTCGGCAAAGCTCGTATGTTCTTGGGAAGAAAGCCACCGGGTTACTTACTCGACACAACTCGTATGTCTTAAGAAAAGAGCTACCGGGTTCGTTACTCGGCAGAGCTTGTACCTTCTCGGGAAAAGAGCTACTGGATTCCTACTCGACAGAGCTCGTACCCGTTTCCTTGTGAATTACCGGGCTTCCTTACCCAGACAACCCTATGCCATTATCCGACCTTGTTCGGATTATTACATCAGTTGTTATGGCTAGGTGCCAATCCGGACATCTAATATTGTACCCCTGTTCACTTGTTTGTAGTATTTATGAATGACGTATGTGATTACGTTGAGATTGGTCATTGTATTTGCTTGAGTTATTAAATGCATTGATACCATGGGGAGTATATGGCATTATCCTAACCAGGATGAGTTAACCCGGGCAAGGCCATATATTGATGGTACCCATGGTAATCTAAATGCATTTGGATATACATAAAATACCCACATGAGTGTATGGCATTACCCTAATCGGGACGAGTTGATCCTGGGGACGGGTCATACATTGATGTGCTATGGTGATATTTTATGTGTTGATGTGAGATGCCAAGACCGGGTGGTTAACCTTGCAAGGACCACGGTCAATGCATCAGTGTACCCGAGAATGGGTCAGTATATATGTATATGGGGGGTGTATGACATTATCCTACCCGGGTCGAGTTGAGCAGGGCCTGGGTCATACATTGATAGAGCCCATGTACATACTTCATGCATAATGGAAATAGGATGGTGGCAGTAGGGTACAGAGGTACTAGAGGGGCATCTCTGTTTGGAACTCCCTTGTGACTCAAGGCTGATCACCATGAGGGGGGAGCGACCTGTGCACGACAGAGTGACCTTGAAGAGCTTCTGCATCATTTTCCTGAGAGAGGCTATTACCATGAGGATGGTACCACATTGCATTGACTAAGAGATAAGTTTGGAACATGCATCATGACTAGTCATTTTAAGATGAATTGTGAAATGGTTTGGACGGGTTGTTCATAATTGAATGCGTGATAAAATATTTAAATAATGTTGTGATTTTGCAATGATCAAGTTGTCTTTTTATAACTAATGGCATTTATTTAATTATTATTTTACATAATGAACTCACCTTTGTTTTGATGTACCTTGTGGTTGGGTACGTGTGATGATTGCGAACCATGTTCATGAGAGCAAATGGATAGCAGTAGGTGACCGGGAAGATGACCTATGTTGATTGGAGCCGTCGAGTAACCAGGATGTAGAGGGACTAGATCCCGGGTAAGGGTTGTATTTTTGCTAGTTACACCCCTTGTTCTAATGACTACACCTCGACATTTTGCTAGTTACAACCTGTCATTTAAATCCTTATTCTTTTAAGAATTTTGTACAATTTAGACATGGTTATTTATAATTACCACCAACTTATGATTATTAATATACAAGCAAGTATTATGATGTATTGCCTCTTTGTATATTAGAGTTTTGATATTGATTACACTTACGAAAAATTTACTACTATTTTTATAAACAAACTTAAAGGGATTTTTAGACATAAATTACCATTAAAAGCATAATTAAGAGTATGATACAGTAGCGACAAGGCGGGTCATTACACATGAGATCATGACTGTTGGACCTCACTTTAAGGAGACCAACAATTTTCTATGGCCTTTCAAGCTCAAAGTTCCCTTGGGTGGTTTAGAGAATAAAAGAAACCATTATGTTGAAGGAAGTAATGTTGGCTACATGGAGGATTACATAAATGAGTTTATTATAATAATGAATGTGTTTTTTTTTCTTCTTATATCGTTGTTAGTATAAATTTTAAGGCTAAGACACATTTTTGTTTATGCATTTATTATTTTGAATGATATATTAGCTGATTGAGATATTAAAAAAAATTGATTAACACCATTAAGAAATATGATTTTGATGTCACCATTTTAAAAAAAGTACGGTGGCATAATTGTAATTAATTTGAATTTATTAACATGGGTTTTTAAAAAAATCAATGTTGTGTCAATAACAACATTGGATTTTATAAAAATTGATGTCGTTTATCAATTCTTAACATCAATTTTTAAAAATCAATATTGTGTGTCGATAACACAATTTTTATAAAAATTATGTTGTTTAATCAATTCTTAACATCGATTTTTATAAAAAGCAATGTTGTATTTTAACTCAAATTAAAATCTTGATCATTGGTTTCATTCTCTTTTCACCCTCACTCTCTTCACCAGTGCTCTCCAAACCCTTCACCAGTGTTCTCACCACTCTCACTCGCATCGGTCGTCACCCTCATCACTCTCACTTGCAACGATGCTCAGTCTCACCATCGTTAGTTGTGACGTTGTTTCAGTCTCAAGCTACGTTATTTGGACGCTACTGTGATGATGGGGTGGAAGTCTATGTATAAATTATGGCAACCATCCACAATGTGTTCTTCTTTTACTTAGCTCATGACTCATGCTCAATGTGATGTAGTTGAAGTATTCAGTGTTTTCTATTTTGGGTTTACAGGGTCTTACCGAGCTGTCGTTTGGGGATACTCCCATACCTCGCACTAATGAAAATGAGAGTTCAGGGGTTTAGGAATAAGGTTTAGTTGCATGGGATTGGAGTGGATTGGGTATGGAAAGTGAGTGAGTTTGTAATGAATATAAAGGTTAAGAAAAATGCAAATGCAAATGCCTTGAATGTATAGTAAGTGAGTGAGTGAATAATATTATATCAAGTCTAACTACAGCGAAAATATTTTATCAAGTCAAACATTAGTAGGATTTTTAAAATATTTAACTCATAATTTCAAAAATTAATAGGAAGATGTACTCATTGTCAATGCTTGATTTAATCAATTTCACAGTTTGTAACGTGTTGATGATTAATAGACAAGATGAGAGGTTCATAGGAAGATGTTTCATCATCTTAGTACCCTCACTTGAGTTGCAAGCTAGCATTACCTAGTTTAACAAACTAAAAATTGTTATTGTGTGGTATTATTTAAAGATGATATTGTTTGGCATGTTTAGCTCTCATACTATCTTATTCCTTTATCCATTTCACTTTTGTAATATTCAAATTCTTATGCAATATTTAGTAGGAATTAACTTTGTTACTAGAAATGAATAGAATGATGTGATAAAGTAATCAAATTCTTTTGAGTGTATAAAAATGCTTCACACAAATAATATATATAGAATAAACTCTTAAAAATTTACGACTTTGATTGGATAAACTCGTTAGTTGGACCACACTTCAAGATACAATTTGTATAAACCAATTTGTATAAACCATGCACTTTCAATCAAGAACCAAATAAACACATATTTCCTTTTTAGTAACTAAATTGTATATAGATCATATTAAAATTAGGCTCTAAGTGCCTAAGCAAGAAAAGAGAATGGTAAATGCCATTGGTGTGTGTTGGATGTTTGTTGAACCCCTAATGCATAAAAAAGATTTATAAAGTTTTGATGATAACAAACAATGAATGTCACATTATTAGATTTATTACACTGATGATAATTATTTGATATTTTGAAGTTACTGATATTTTGGATTTATGAAGATCAACATAATTGAGAAGATTATTTAAAGAATTTTGAAGATTGAGACATGCGACTTCTGGTTGGGAAACAAGGATACCAGTCTATATCTATTCTTGGTGAATTGAGAGGAGAGCTTTTTGATGGGAAACAAGGATACCAGCTGGGATAATGGATGTGTAAGGGTAGACTAGGAAACTAGGATACTAGGAACTCTTGTACACAAAATTATCATAGTGGAGTTGTCCATTGGATTGATTATCCAATTTGGACGTCGTGATTTTTTACCCAATTGGGTTTTCCACGTTAAAATTGATTATGTCTTCTTTATCTCTTATCTCCATATTATTGCTTTGAGTTTGATTTTAAATTGTGAATTATTTTATAAAACTCAATTCACCCCCTTTCTTGAGTTCATCTGTGACCAACTATTGGTACCAGAGCTGTGTTCTCTTTATTTTGCAGGTAACTCCTGAAGAGTAGATCTTAAGATGAACCCAATGGAGACAATAAGAGAAGGCTACTCTACCCAAAGGCCTCCACTATTCTAGAGAAAGTACTACAATTACCGGAAGAATAGAATGGAGATTTTCATTCAAGCAGAGAATTATCAAGTCTGGAAGGTGATTGAAAGAGGAGACTTTCAGATCACAAAGATGAATGAAAAAGGAGAATGAGTGCCAAATCTTAAGGACAAATATACTGATGAAGATTGGAAGAAGTTGGAATACAATGCTCAAGCCAAGAGAATTCTTCATTGTGGACCAGGGACACAAGAATACAACCATGTGATGGGTTGCAAAACTGCCAAGCAAATGTGGAATCTTCTAGAGGTAACACATGAAGGTACAAAGGAGGTAAAATAGTCTAAAATTGATCTCCTTATGCATCAATATGAATTGTTCTCTATGAAGCCTAAATAGTCTATTAGGGATATGATAACTCATTTTACTAACATAGTAAATGAGTTAAATGCTTTAGGCAGGGACATACAGGTTGAGGAGCAAGTAAGGAAAATTCTGAGGAGTCTCCCAAGAGAGGACTGAATGCCCAAGGTCACTGCTTTGCAAGAAACCAAAGACTTTAAGATTTTCAACCTTGAGCAGTTGGCAGGATCCCTAATGACATATGAGATGTAACTAGAGCCCCACAAGAAGGATAAAGGCATTGCTTTAAAAGCTCAATCAAAGGAAGTGAGTGATGACTCAGATGATGAGGAAGAGATTGCAATGATTGTGCGAAAGTTCAAAAAACACTTAAAGAACCAAAAGTATAATGGAAGCTCAAGCAATAAACAGGTAAAATCCAAAACTTTCTCTTCTTCAAGAACTTATTATAGTTGCTTTAGGTGTGGCAAAACAGGTCATATGATTAAGGATTGTCCTAAAGTAGAGGAAGAAAGTAGAAAGGAGAAAAAGGCTAAAGAGAAGAAGAAGTATGAAAAGAAGGAGTTCAAGAAAGCAATGATGGCTGCTTAAAGTGATTCTGATTTAGAGGAAGAAGGCTCTAAAAATAGTGAAGCTAAGGCCAACATCTGTCTTATGGCTGGAACTGACTTAGAAGGTGAAGACATTGAGGTGAATTTTCTTGAACTGAGATCTTCCATGCATTTGTTAACAAAGAAGCATCTATTGAAAGTCTTAGACTTTGTAATAGATAAGTATTTAAAAATACGTGAATATAATAATGAGTTGATTGATGACTTTGGTGAATTAAAGAATGAGCTTAAGAAATTCTCTAAGGTGAATAAAGAATTGAGAAAAACAAACGAGAGCCTAGAAGAAATCACTAGCCTTAAGAATATCGCTTATGAACTTGAAAACGAAAATGCTTCTCTGGTTTTTATATTGAAAAAGCATAAGAAAAAGGAATGTGTGACAATTTGTGATGCTCTATTGGAAAAAAAATTGAAAAGTTGGAGGGTGTGGTAGAAAAGTTGACTAAAGAGAATAAGGACCTCCAAAATAAGCTAGAGTCTGCCCTTAGGACTCCCAAGGTAAAGAGACCCAATGCTATTAACTGGTTGAATAAGAATTGTAACACATCTACGCATGGGTTAGGCTTTAAAGGTAATAAGAAATCTACCTGGAAAACAAAAACTAAGCATGTGGACTTCTTAAATTCGAATGCAAGAGTAGGATAAAAGCTATTGAAAAAAATGCCACATATATTAAGAATAATTTTATTTCTGCATGCAAAGTAAAACAAGTTTGGGTTAGAAAAGATGAGCTTTCTAACTTTGAGAAGAAGAAGGGACCTAAGCTAGACTGGGTTTCCAAAACTAATCATTAAAGTAAGCAGGTAAGATCCTCCTTTAAATCCAAGTATATGGTAAGCACTACTAAACCTTTTGAACTCATTCATATGGATTTGTGTGGACCAATGACTGTCATGAGTAGGTCTGGTAAGAGATATGTTTTTGTGATTGTTGATGATTTCTCTAGATTTACATGGACTATTTTTCTTGCAACAAAAGATAATACTTATGATGAATTTAAAGCTTTTGTCAAGAAAAATCAAAATTATTTGAACATCAACTTGCTTCTATCAGGTCTGATAATGGAGGAGAATTTGCTAACAAAAAATTTATGGATTTTTGCAGGAAGCATGGTATTAACCACAACATTTCAGCTCCTAGAACTCCACAACATAATGGAGTGGTAGAAACAAAAAATAGAACACTAGAGGAGATGACAAGAACATGCTGATTACAAGTGGTCTTCCAAGAAATTTTTGGGCTGAAGCTCTCAACACTGGCCGTTATATCATAAATAGAGCAATGATCAGACCTTGTTGAAAATGACACCTTATGGGCTACTCAAAGGAAGAAAGCCCTCACTAATGCACTTGAGAATCTTCCGTTGTAAAAGTTTTGTGCACAATAATGGTAAGGATAATTTAGGTAAATTTGATGCATATAGTGATGAGGGTGTGTTCCTAAGATACTCCTCAAAGAGTAAGGCTTATAGAGTATATAATAAAAGAACTATATGTGTTGAGTTAAGTATTCATGTCATATTTGACGAGTCCGATGTGCTTGATCGAGTTGTGCAGAATTCTGATGATTTTGATATAGGTTGGATGAGATCAACTACAGGATTAAAGCACAACAAAGATAAGGAAGATGACTGAGGGATTGGAGCAGCTGATCACAAAGGATTAGAAGATGCAAACACTAGAGAGGAGGAACCCCCTAAGCTTATTACTAATCAAGAAGGAGTAGATGAAAAAAATAACTGATGAGCTTGTGATGAATCAAAGTGAGGAATTTTAATTTAGAAAGTGGAAACACCAGAGCTCACACCCAGTAGACATTATTATTAGTGATATAAGAAAATTGGGTGTTAGATATGCATGATGAGCTTCATCAGTTTGAAAGGAATAAAGTCTGGCATCTTGAACCAAGACCCAAGGATAAAACCGTAATTGGATTGAAGTGAGTATTCAAGAATAAGTTAGATGAGCATGGCTCCATCACAAGGATGGAGGTTAAAGGATATAATCAACAGGAAGGTATTGATTGTGGAGAGACCTTCGCACCAATGGCAAGGATGGAGGTTATCGAAATTCTAATTGCTTTTGCATCCTACATGGGCTTCAAGCTATATCAGATGGATGTGAAGACTGCATTTTTGAATGGTTTGCTATAAGAGGAAGTATTTTTTGAGCAACCACCTGGATTTGAGGATCCCTCCATTGGAGATTATGTCTACAAGCTGGACAAAGCTTTGTATGGATTGAAGCAAGCTCCAAGAGCATGGTATGAAAGACTTTTGAAATTCCTCTTAGTTAATGGGTTCAAGAGAGATAAAACTGATAAATTTTTTTTTTGAAATTCAAAGGTAGTGATTTGTTAGTTGTATAGGTTTATGTTGATGATATTATTTTTGGTGCTTCTAACAATGATTTGGTTGAGGATTTTGCAGGGCTAATGAGTAGTGAATTTGGGATGACTTTAATGGGTGAGCAGAATTTTTTCTTAGGACTACAAATAGTTCAAAGTGAAGGGGGAACTTGGATTCATCAGCAGAAGTATCTTAGAGAACTTCTCAAAAAATATGGATTGAGTCTTCAAGGACACATTACACTCTTATGGCTACATGTGACAGAATTCATGAAGATAAGGATGGTAAGAGTGTAGATGTTACTATGTATAGAGGTATGATAGGCTCTTTACTGTACTTGACTGCAAGTAGGCTTGATATAGTTTTTAGTGTAGGATTATGTGCTAGATTTCAAAGTAATCCAAAAGAATCCCACCTAAAAGCTATAAAAAAGATCCTAAGATATTTAAAAGGGACAAGTGATTTGACCTTATGGTATCCTAGAAGAGCTAACTTTGATTTGTTTGCTTTTAGTGATGTTGACTTTGCAGGTGACTTAGTTGGTAGGAAAATCACTTTTGGGATGGGGCAATTTCTCGGTTCATGTTTAGTGTCATGTGGATCTAAAAAGCAGAACTCAGTGACTTTATCCACAACTGAAGCAAAGTATGTAGCAACAGCTTTGTGCACACAACTATTGTGGGTCAGGCAACAACTTTCTGACTTTGGCATTAGTATAGGTTGTATGCCTATATTTTGTGATAATACTAGTGCCATTTTCATTTCTAAAGATCCTGTGCTTCATTCTAGGACCAAGCATATTCATATCAGACATCATTTTCTTAGAGATTGTGTAGAAACTAGTTTAATCGAATGTATGTTCTGTGATACTAAACATCAGGTTGCTGATATTTTCACTAAACCCCTACGCCGTGAGAGATTTGAAAAATTAAGACTGGAGCTAGGGTTGATAAATCACAACTAATATGTTCAAAATTCTTTTCCCCAATGATTGGCTAGTTTAGAAAAGAATGGACATTCATGATATTTTTTGGACTATCTTGTTTCTCTTACCTTCATATTCACCTATCTATGTTACATCGTTCACTTCATATACCTTCTTGTGTTATTAATTCTGAAGTGCATGCCTTGATATTGTAGTGAATTTGGTATGTTGTGAGGAATAATGTGCATGTGTGTTTTCTCTGTGAGGCAGGCAATCTAGAACTTGTATGATTGAAGCTCAAGGCTCATTATTTGAGATGTTTCATAAGTTTGCTGAAAATGATATAGGCCATATTTGGTTGTTTGAGCCTTTCAAGTTAACCATTTCAGTATTTTATATCCCTAGTCACCCTATTTGAGCCTTAACTCTGATTTTTATTGATAAATTACAATATGCAACCCTTTGTGTTTTGATTAAAAAATCCCTTTTAGGTGCAGGTCATAGTTTCTAAAGCAAGTATCATGAGGTGTCTGGTTGAAAAAGAAAAAGAAAAAGGGGGAATGATAGTGGAAATAAAAAGAAAAGAAAAATAATCTCCATTCAAAAAAAAAAAGGAGAAAAGAAAAAGAAAGTTGAAGCAATCAATCATCTTGATTTAAAAAAAACATGTTGAAAGTATTAAGTGGAGCGGAAAGTAGGAAACTATGCATATCAGTATTATACTTATTTGTTTCCTATCTCACCTTATTCTTTTTTTGTTTCTTATCCACCTTGTATGTTACAAGCTTATAAAGACCTATTGATTTGGTGGCTTATGAAATATTTCCACACTAAGAGTGGAGAGCAGTCATGATGTACAAGCTTATGGAAAGCATGGAGAATAAGAACATAGATTGATCCTAAATATGAGGGAAAAGGAAATTTATTGCAATGTTAAGGCATGTGCTTTAGAATGTTAATTTCTTTGCATCCTTTCATCTTTATCACTTTCTTGTTCTTCATTGTTAGCTCTATTCATGTTGTTCTCTCCATGTATCCCTATTCCTACTAAGGTTCATAACCATTCTCTCTATCATGATTGTTTGTTTTAATCTTTTCAATGATGCCAAAAAGGAGAAAGAGGTTTGAATGCCATGTTATGGTAGATTGTTGCGTTATTGATTCTAGTCATAGCTTAGCAAGGCTAGGGAATAGTTGAAAATCATTAGTAGATAAAGTTGAATATCATTCATTCATAGTATATCTGTTCATTCGATTAGTACATGGTATTAATTATTTGTCATCATCAAAAAAGGGGAAATTGTTGGATATTTGTTGAACCTTTAATGCATAAAAAGATTTATAAGTTTTGATGATAACAAACAATGAATGCAACATTATTAGATTTATTACACTCATGATAATTATTTGATTATTTGATATTTTGAAGTTACTATATTTTGGATTTATGAAGATCAACATAATTGAGAAGATTAATTGAAGAATTCTGAAGATTGATATCATTCAAGATGACATTGAATTAAGAATATTTGTTTCTATTTATTTTATTAAATTTTATGTAAGGAGATTAGAATATTGATCTTCCCAAGATATTTGCCTTAAGATTGTATTGCATAATAAGATAAAATATTTTTTAAGATTGCATTCAAAAATAGGATTGAATATTTTTAAGATTGTATTGCATAATATAATAGAATATATTTAAGATTGCATTGCATAATATGATAAAATATTTTTTAGGATTGCATTCAAAAATTGGTTAAAATCATATGCTTAAATTAGTATAAATAGAAACATATGTTTGTGTTTAGAGTATGCATTCCATTCCAAATAATATTAGAGCTTTATAGAGTTTATGTTTGCATCATTGAGAGATCATATAGAAGCGTTTGGTAAGTTTGATTCTTCAACTTTGCATCAGGATTTAAAGGTACCTATTTGCTTAAGGAATAGAAGCGTAAAGGTAACCATTTTATTGTATTCTTCTTCTTGACTTTGGAAGAGGTCGTAGCTGGGAAATTAGGATACCAGTTCTGTCTTTGTTCTTGGTGAATTGAGACGTGCGACTTCTGGCTGGGAAACAAGGATACCAATCTGTCTCTATTCTTGGTGAATTGAGACGAGAGCTTTTTGCTGGGAAACAAGGATACCAATTGGGATAATTGTTGTGTAAGGGTAGACTAGGAAACTAGGATACTAGGAACTCTTGTACACAAAATTATCATAGTGGAGTTGTCCATTGGATTGATGATCCAATTTGGATGCCGTAGTTTTTTACCCAATTGGGTTTTCCACATTAAAATTGATTGTGTCTTCTTTATCTCTTATATCTATATTATTGTTTTGAGTTTGATTTTAAATTGTGAATTATTTTATAAAACTCAATTCACCCCCCTCTTGAGTTCATCTGGGACCAACAGTGTGTATATAGAGGTTGATAGAATTATAGAAATTAAGAAATAATAACAAGATAAAGAGAACTAACAACTTTCCCACTTCCACTTATGTAGCAATCAATAGGTGATGTTCCCAACCCAGTCATTTGGAAGCAGTTAACCTATTGGTTATGTCTCCCCTCGAAGGTGAGATGGTTCAAGCACTGTACAAATATGAAATGTTGTACCTGCATCAAGATTGTATATTAATGCAATAGATTGGAATTTGCATATAGTGCATGCATCTATTTGGCTTTATATTCAGTTGAAAATGAAAATGTTGTGCATTATGTCCTTCACACTATGGCTAGCAGTGGCTAAATATGACATCATTCTATTCATCATACTATCTTATTTATAGTTATTGTATATTATTGTGTAGTATTCACTTGAGTAACAAAAAGTTAATTGAGAGGTGGGTCTGAATTAGGCATGTTTTCCTCTCATACTATCTTATTCCTTTATCCATTTCTTATTATTGGCCGACACCAAAAGGGTAGGGAGAAAAATTAAATAGAATTATTGTTGATGTTTGAAAACTGTTGATACCGTGTGAACTGTGACTAACAAGGTTGTCAAAATCACGATTCTACTTAAACTCGTGGAGGCCTAGTAAACTTGACTCGTAGAATTGTAAGAGTTTACTTTAGACAAAAAAAAAGTAAATTATCTATATATATGATCAAAACTTAGCATATATAAGCAAACAAACAATTGTGAGATATGATCAAAAGAGGCTAATTGCAATGGCCAAGGTACAGAGGTCACACTTGTGACTTGTGAGAATAAATACCAGTCATAATTTTAAGTTTTAACTTAGACATCATAATTAGATGGTGACAAAATATTCAAAATGGATCAAGTATATGCACAAAATCAATAACAAAAAGCAGCTAGCATCAGAAGAAAGCCCTTACGCAATTGAATACATTCAATTCAAAAACAAATCAGCAACCAGAGGAATATATCCAACTAATTCAAGTGTCCAACTACACCAAACTTACCCCAGTTTCCTCCTTCACTTCTCTTACAGCTCCTGTATATATCTCCTCAGCCTGAGATGATTCACAACAAGGAGTAAATAATTCAAGTTGCAACATAATTACATAGAATCAGAAAAGTATTCAACAGTCAACACCATTTTTAATTTGGTCTTATATTTTTTTTCTAATGCATTTAAGAAAATTAAGTGAAGCTACAAGTCGTAACAGTGTGTGTGTGTGTGTGTACTGTGTTTCGTAACAAGAAGCTGAATGATGGACATGGGGAGCCAGGGGGGAAGAAGAACACGAAGTCACGACTTACCAAGCCACGGGAGCAACAACGATGGAGCCACGACGACAACAATGGCGGAGCGATGATGGCGCACGAGAACGACGACACACCAGCTCGCACGGAGGTGAACGTGAGGAAGATGAATGCGAGGAAGAAAACACAGAACGGTGAGGGGAAAATGATTCTCTAAAAATATAAGACCAAATTAAAAATGGGATCGACGCAGAACGGTGAAGAAAGCACCCCTTCACTCCTCGAAAGCACAGAATGGTGTCGTTTAGCTTACTACCCAGACTCACCAAACCGCTGTAAACTCGCGATTCTGCTTGAAATTGAGCGATTTTACGTAGAATCGGACGATTTTACTCCTAAAACGAGTTAAATCGCGATGAGTAGGTGAAATCGTAAAAACGATCAAGTTTGAGAGTTGAATTGCGAATTTGACAACCATGGTGACTAATGTTATCTTATCATTTGGAATTCCACAGGGATCTAAGAGGGACCCCCATGTGGCTTTAGAGCTGTAGGGTAGGGTAGCCCTATGATAGAACTATTCTATAGGCCATAATTGAAGGTCAAGGAACATAGTTTTGTGATGTTACTTAGGTTTTTATTACTTTTATTTAAGTTGAAAATGACTAAAGTGAAGATAGGCATGTCAACAAAATGAAAATGTGCTTATAAGTCATGTTTGAGTTCATAACTATACTTGTAATTATGTGATTTCTGAATCTAATTTGATGAGCCTTTGAAGAGATGGTTACTGTGCTTATTTCACCATTTTCAATCTTTTCTAATAAGTTGAAAAAAATTGTATTTAAGTTAATTGGTCATGGCTACAAAATTAGAACATTAGAAAACAATATGTGAAACATATATTGTAAAATATAGGAACACTTCACACGTAACCAAGAGGGGGGGTGAATTGGTTAGGCTTGGTAAATTAAAAATTTCCTTTAACAAAATCAGAGTTTCCCTTAGGATCTTTATCACTTTGAAACCAAGAATTCTTATTCAATCAAATGTTCAGCCTAAGGTATGCAATAGCTCAAGATTAAATTGATAAGCAAAACAAGATAATCAATATGTATAGGAAATAAGCAAGAACGAATTTAAACACAAGACGCAAGAGATTTATAAAGCTACATCCAATTTTCTTCCACTCAACACTAGAATGGAGTTTCACTATTGCAATTTTCAGTCCTACAAGTAATTATAAAAACCCCATTTATCAACCCTAGATAAAGTTCAAAAACCTAAAACACTATTAGGTTCTTAGAGACCAACCCATTGAGAACACCACTCAGCACACCCCTAGAGAAACCCTATCTCTAGATTACAAGCAAGAAACCCAATTACAATAGAAATTCAAATACAATTCAAAACAGAGTTACAACCATAAAGTTAAGGAACGAAATCACCTGATGATCCAATGAATGATGATGCATATGAATGAATGAATCAGGTTGAATGATGAAAATAAAACTCAGAACAACTCATTCCTTAAGCTTTGAAAAGAAACTTCTTGCTTCAAGAATCACTCAATAACCCATAGGTGCTTTAATGGAAGCAAGAACTCATAGAACCCAGAAATCACCAAGAAAGTGTTTAGAAAGCTTTGTGTAGGCTCAGAATGCGAAATCATCAAGTCACTAATCAAGCTGAGCAAGGGTTCTATTTATAACAAACTTTTGCAACTGTCAGTAATCGATTAAATGCGCCCAATAATCGATTATTTCATTTATGTAATCGATTCTTTCACTTATGTAATCGATTAAACTGTTCTACAAAAATCTGGGTATGGGCAACGAACCAAATAATCGATTATTCCGTCTTGTAATCAATTAAGACAGTGAGCTTTATAAACTTGAAGTTCAAAGTGTAACTTAAAATTCGCTGGGTAATCAATTACGGTTTTTTGTAATCGATTAAGACAGTGAGCTTCATAAAACTTGAAATCAGGCATATGAACTATGTAATCGATTACGGATTTTGGTAATCGATTAATGTATCAAAAAGTTTAAGCAGAGGCATGTGATGTAATCGATTACTATCATTGGTAATCGATTAAGGTAGAGGGATGGTGTTTTCTATTTGGCCTCTGTAATCGAATACAGTCTTTTGGTAATCGATTAAAATGTTTATCAAGGCAGTTTATTTGTAAACAAAGGTAAAATAATCGATTAATCTGATACGTAATCGATTACATTGTTCTTGAAGAGTTTTCCAGAAAGAGCTAAGAACAAAGTAATCAATTATATTCTTAGGTAATCGATTAAAATAGTAGAAAACTGTATTTTTCCAAAAACCTTTGTTTTAATTCAAACACTTAATCAATTTATCAAAGCCTTGTAAATTCTATAATTCTAATTAAAGATTTAAATGAATGATATGAATGCAATGCACTTGGATCACCAGAAATGCTTCTTCCTTTTACAATTAATCACAAATTAATCTTCAAGTCTTCAACATGCCTTGAAGACTTGAAGATTAATTTGTGATTAATTGTAAA
>CM023954.1:12669853-12700256 GCA_013407115.1 Glycine latifolia
TGAACTGCTTGGACAGCAGGTCCTCCAACTGCACCTTCAGCTCCCTCAACTCCAGAGGAGCCATACGGTAAGGTGCTATAGATATTGGCCCTTCACCAGGAACCAAATCAATGGAGAATTCAATATCTCTCTCAGGTGGTAGAATTTAATACTCAATGGATCAAAATTAATCCAACTTATTTTTTATATTAAAATCTTAGATTTATTTTTTCAAGTATCTAAACCTAATCTTAAATAAAAACTTAAAATATAAAAAAAACAAAATAAACAAAGTTTTTTACATTTTTAAAAAAATATTTAAAATTTAAGTTTTGAATAAAATTTATAGACAACAACATAGATCACAATCTCATTCTCAGACTCAAACACATAAGAGGGGTTATGGTGAAATAAATGGATTTTTGATTTCACTTAATGTTTTATGTATTTTTGCTTTGAGATTAATTTTGTGTTTTGTTGTATATAGTGTTTTGATTCCATGTTTTGTTGTTATGGTGTTTTATAGGTTGAACAAGTGTTTATTCTAGGAGTGGCAAAGACTGAGAAGTTCTTATTCTGCTATAAGTGATTCCAGTTTTAGCATGGTTCCATCATGTTAATGTGTTTAGAGGGTGACACTAACAGGTATTATAATTAGGCCAAATATGGTTCCTATGTTAATATTTCTGCAGCTTTATTCTAGTTTGTAATGTCCTTTATTAATAGTAGCCTTAGATAGGTTTTCTTACCTAAAAGCTTTTGCATCTTGGAAGACTTATATTCTTTTATTGCTCTGCATTGACATCATTGGTATTATAATTATGTGTGCAACCCCCTTGTTGTTGTGTATTTTAAAGTAGCTTATCCAACTTGATGTAGATTTGAATATATTTTTGGCAGTAACTTGGTATGGTTTTCTTTTTGTGTGGTTTACATGATAATAGTAGCATTAGCAATTGTATATTATAGGCAAATAATTTAAAGAGGAAGCTTGTTTTAAGATTATACATGAACATTCATGTTGGTGGGTGGTCCATAATTTTGTTACCAAGAGAGCATGGAACATGCCAAAATGGCACCATTAATTATTTTCTAGTCAAACATTTTTCTACTAGAGAACATCATTAAATTATTTATATTTTATAAAAAAAAAATTAAAGTCATGATTGTGATACAAAGATTTGCCCTTTATTACACTTATTTTGTACTTTTTTGTTCTTCATCTTTTCATTTTTCTATATTTAGTTGTATAGTTTAACTCTATGCTGGTTTGGAATGAGAGAATAACAAATTTTGTACAATGGTGTCATCGTACGTATAAAATGCCTTGTAAGGAGAATCCAATTGAGGGGAACAAAACTAAAGAAAGCTCAGCCCCTAGTTCAAAAAGAATGAAAACAACATATGTAGCTTGGGAATATTTGGAGAGGTTTGTTAATGATGAAGGGATTCCAAATATGAAAAAGCATGTGAAGAAATGTGATATAGATGGGAGAATATCTTCTTATTTGCTTCTAGACCAAGAAAAGTATATGGACAAGGTTTTTGAGGTAATCATTAAACATGACGATCCTTTTTCTTTTGTTGAACATGAAGAAGTTAAGGATTTACTTTTTTTGTTTAAACCCACACACTAAAACAATATGTATACATCAAAGTCAAAGTTTTTGAAGAGGTATAGGAAAGAAAAAGAAAATCTTAAATGTCACTTACAATACATTCTTGGACAAATTTGTTTAACTTCTAATTTGTGGTCATCAATCACAACCAATTAGTATATGGTGTTGACTGCACACTATATTACTAAGGGTTGGGAGTTACAAAAAAAAGTGTTTACTTTTTTTCACTTTCCTCCACCTCATACTGGTGCTAATTTGGTCGTGTCGGGAAGCTATTAAATCTTTTAAAAGAGTGGGGTATCGATAAAAAATATTCACAATTACTTTAGATAATGCTTCTAAGAATGACACAATGATAAAGATATTGAAGAAACATCTACCATTTGGGTTAGGATTGGTTGCTAATGGAGATTATCTTCATATGAAGTGTCGGACACATATTCTAAATTTGATTGTTCACAAGGGTTTGAAGGTGATCGACGATTCTTTGGTTAAAATTCAAGAGTGTGAATTATAGTAGGGGTTCAGATGCACGAAAGTCACAGTTTGCATCATGTTTAGAGCAACTTTCACATGTGACATCTAAGCAAGTTTGTAAAGATGTGCCTATAAGATGGAATTCCACATATCTCATGCTAGAAAGTGCTATAGGTTTTCGTGAAACCTTTACTCTCCTAAAAAATATGGATCCCTATTTTGATAATTGTTTATTAGAAGAGGATTGGGGTTAAGGTAGAAAAATTAGCAAAGTTTTTTAAGCCATTTTATAATATCACCACTCTTTTATAGGGTGTGGATATTCAGATTAACATTAAGGAAGTTGCATGCTTTTTTCATGATGAGTTTGAAAACGAAAATCAAATATGTTGCATGGCTAGAAAAATGAAGGTAAATTTTGAAAAATATAGGGATTCCTTTAATGTTATTTTATCCTTTGTTGTCATCCTAGATCCTAGATATAAGTTGCAATTTGTTGAATATTGTTAAGTGAAGTTGTATGGGAGTGAAGAGGGTGTGAGATTGGAAAGAAAGGTTTATGATAAGTTGGTGGGTTTTTTTTTTTTTTCAAAAGTATCTTAATTTCCCACCAAATGAGGCAAATTTGTCATGTTCACAAAGATCTAGTAGAGGTAGTCTAAGCATTATCTCATCAAGCTATTTGGAGAGTTTTGGAAGCTTTCAAAGCAAGTTGTAGGCATCGTCAGGGAAACAATCTGATTTGGAAGCTTATTTGCTTGAAGATAAACTTAATCATAAATAGTATATTGATTTCGATATTTTGGAGTATTGGAAATCAAATGAAAGGAAATATCCCGAACTTTTTTTGATGACACGAGATGTTTTGAGTATATCGTTTACTACAGTGGCATTAGAATCAACATTTAGCATTAGTCGACCTATACTTAACAAGTATCAATGTTCTCTTTTACCTGAAAATTTTAAAGCATTAGTATGTTTAAATGGTTGGCTTCATGGAGCTCCAGGTTAGTATCCACCAACTTGTTATTCTTAATTATTTTATTTAATTTGAGCCTTTTTTTTATTAATTATTGTTTTTTTTACTTTCATTGTGTTTTGTAGCTGCATTGGATCTTGATCATCAAGAACTATGGAAGACTTTTCAACCCTGTCTATATCTTGAACTTTTGTTTCTTGTCTTCTTTTCTAGTCATAAGTTTAGGATTTTGTTCAAAATTATTGAATCAGTCATCATTATATACTATTGAGGTTGTTATTAGATTAAAAGTATTAAAAAAATGAAGAGCTTCATTTGGTTAGCTTTAGAGGACCCATGACAAAAGCTAGAACTCAAGCCTTCAAGAGCACATCAAAGCTAACTTTCATCTCTTAGACAAGCATGAAGAAGCACACTAACTCAAGAACAACAAGGGCTAGATTTTGTACTCTCAAGTTGAATTTAATTCCAACACTTTTAGTGGCAATTATAGTGGAAATAAATACGCCTTTAGTGGCAATTGTATAATAAGTGTAAGTGCACTTGTAGGTGATTTTTAGCACCTATGTAAACTTGTAAAAACTGCAGTTTGGAACCTTAATTCCTAGCTTAGGTGGCATGGAAGTGGCTGGAGTTTAGTGGCCAAGTGCAAAGAAATGAGTCATGTGATGCAATACCAAAAATGTGACTTAATTTGAATTTCAAACCTATGTGCTTTTGAAATTCAAATTGTGCCACATAAGCAAAGCATGGAACATGTGACTTCACTTGAAGCACATGCTCTATGTGTGTGACTAGGCCATGAGTCATGAGGAGCAATGCCAAAGGTGTGACTCAATTTGAATTTCAAAACCATTTACTTTTGAAATTCAAATTGTGCCACATAAGCAAGGCATGAAACATGTGACTTCAAATGAAGCACATGCTCCATGAGGATGACTCAGCCATAAGTCATAAGGTGCAACACAAGCCTATGGCTGACATGAATCTAGAAGGGCATATCTTGCACCTCAAGCTTCATTTCATTCCACATGCATTTAGCTTACATTTTAGCTTAGGTAGCTTGCAACCCAAGTTTGTTGCCATTTGCATTTCAATTTGAGATGCATTTGAATTGCATCTAAGACCTTGGCTATATAAGGCCAGCTCAAACATTTGTAGACACTTTTGGTAGAATTAATAAGAGAAATATGAATTTCTTGTGAGAGTGTTCTCTCTTTGTTCTTGTGCAAGAACTTGTTGGATCTTATCAGTGGCTTCTCAAAGCTATGGTGGTGGTTCTTCCTAGACTTATTGGAGAGCTTCTCCATGGCATCATCCACCTCATCTCTGGTCTAATTCCATCCTCCATTGTTGAATTCCTTTGGACCTAATTCACTCCACTCTTACTACAAATCTTGAGTAAGAGTTCAAGTTCTTGAAGATTGAGTTTCATTGCAAGGTAGATTTGGAAAATCAATGTCTAAGGAGTTTAGGCATACATCATGTGGTATCAGAGCCTAATCCTTATGAAATTCTTCTTCAATTTCAATTTCTAGATTTACTCCAAAGGTAAAATCGAAAATCACTAAATCTTAGACCTATGTCTAGTTTTCTTAATTTTCTTTAAATTCTTGGTGAATTGAGTCTTGTCTTGTGTTCCTACACCTTTCCTAGTGTTTAATTTCCAACTTTTAGAAATTTCTTGTTCATCTCATGTTCTTCCTTGTTCTTGATAAATTTTCTAGCTTTGATTCTTGTCAACTTGTGTTAATAGTTGTTTGTGTCTTGCATAACCTCTTGTTTTGATTCTAATCTCATTTCTAAATCTGAATTGAGTTGTTAAGAACAAATTTTACAATTGTTATATATTGTTCTTCTTGATTCACCACATTTCTTTAGGTATTTTTGAACTTGTACAAAAGCAAAACAAAATCCTACAAAAACATTGTGAAAGAAATAATAAAAGGCAAAAGAAAAGCAATTAGGTGCCAAAAAAAATTGAGTTGGTGGCTCGAAAAATAGAATAAAAATAGAGTTTAGAGGCAAAGAAAAGTTACAAAAGTTACAAGTTCAAATTTCCTTTGAACCACAAAATTGAGTGAACTTGTATGACATGCAAATTTGGTGAAATTTGGCTTCTAACACTTGAATTTGCTTAGTGTATCTCCTTTGTGCAGTTTTGGTCCAGCAACTATCCTTGAGTTGTCTCATTGAATTTCAATTTGAGTTAGTGCTATCTTTAAATTTTTAGCTTTTGTTGCTTGTCTCTAAAAAATTTCAAGGTTTTGTCTTAGAGTTTTCTTGTTCTTGGATTCTTGAGTCTAGCTTAGAATTGTTTCTAATTGTACTTTAGTAAAGAACCTTGATAGGATTGGAAGTTTTTTCTCAAGAGCTATAGAGGAATAAGAGTGGGAAAAGGCAAGAGAGAACTTTAGAGAAAAAGCCTGGATAAAGTGTGCAAACAAGAGTGTGAGGGGCAAACACTTAGAGAGTGGTGAGAATTTTCCTATATACACTTGTGTTTTTGCTAACCATTTCTTTTGAAGGATGAGCTCAAGGGAAGAAGAATCTTTGTCACCTAAGACCTCTAGGTTGATGAAGGCTATACAAAACAAATTAGAGGAATTACAAACCAAAATAGAGGCAAGATTTGAGGAGTTACAAAGGGAGACACAAAGAAAGAGTAATCAATTTGAGAGTGTGGATGGAGAGGCTTATGATGATAAAAGGATGAGTGAATATTCATCCTCTCATGAAGTAAATTATGAAGAGGAGGGGAATGAGAGGGAGGAGTGGCAAGAACACAACAATAGGAGACAAAATAATAGAAGACAAAATCATAGGAGACAAAATAGAGAGGAGGAAGATTGGAGGTTTAGGAGAGATGAGAGAGAAGGGAAGAATGAAGGATTAAGTGGAGTGAAAATGAAAATTCCAAAGTTCCTTGACACTTATGATCCAGAAATTTACTTTGAGTGGGAGATGAAAGGTTGAGCAAATTTTCTCATGCCAACACTTTGATGAAGAGAAGAAAGTGACTCTAGCAACTATAGAATTTGGTGGCTATGCTTTGGTGCGGTGGAACCAAATTCAAATTGACATAGAGAGGTTGAGGAGGCCAAAAATCAATTGCTGGAATGACTTGAAGAGGTGCTTGAGAGAAAGATTTGTTACCACTTATTACCTAAGAGAAGTCCACAACAAGCTCCAAAGACTATTCCAAGACTACAAGAGTGTTGATGACTACTATAAGGAGATGGAATTGATGATGATGAGGGCTGAAATTGTGGAGATCCAAGAGGCAACAATGGATAGGTTCCTTTTCATGGCTTGAATAGGTAAATTCAAGATGTGTTGGAGCTACATTCCTATGGCACAATTGAGGAGCTAGTCCACAAAGTTGAAAGAATGGAGCAACAACTCAAAAGGAGGAAATCTTCCAAAACCAATGGGGCTGGAAATTCCAGTTGCAAGGAAAAGCCTAGGAGAGAGGTTTCTCAAGTGAAAAATAAAGAAGAAAAGGTGGAGAGCTCAAGCAAAAAAAATTTGGACCCTACTCCAACAAAATCAAACAATATCAAGTGCTTTAAGTGCCTTGGCAAGGGGCACATTGCTTCACAATGCCCCAACAAGAGAACAATGATTTTGCTTGAGGATGGAGGCATAGAGAGTGAGTCTTAAAGTGGTTGAACTAGCTCTTCAAGTGAAGAAGAAGAAGAGCTCACACTTGTGGAAGCTGTTGAGGGTGATCTCTTAATGGTGAGGAGAATGTTGAGCAATTTTTGCATTGACAAAGAGGAGACTCAAAGAGAAAATATTTTTCACACAAGGTACTTAGTTGGAGACAAGGTGTTCTCCCTTAAAATTTATGGAGGCAGCTACACCAATGTAGCTAGTACAAGGCTTGTAGAGAAATTACACTTGCCAACCACAAGTCATCCTAAGCCATACAAGCTCTAATGGCTTAATGAGAGTGGAGAAGTGGTGGTAAATTCTCAAGTGCTCATTCCTTTTTCTATTAACTCTTATAAGGATGAAGTTCTTTGTGACATTGTACCTATGGAGGATGGACATATTCTCCTTGGAAGGCCTTGACAATTTGATAGGAAAGTTATACACAATGGTTTGGAGAACACTTTTGAGTTTGAGCACTTAGGCAGGAAAATTATTTTGAGACCTTTAACTCCTAAACAAGTGTGTGAGGATCAAGTGAGGATGAAAGAAAAGAGATTTCAAGAGCTTAAAAAAAATACTGCACTTGATAGCAATAAAAAGACAAATGTCGTGAGATATCCAAGAGGAAAACTAGTGAGAAAAAAAAGAGAAAAAAGAAGAAAAAAAGTTGAGAGCAAAAAAATCATAAGGCCAAAGAGAGTTTGTTCTTGAGAGTTAAAGAGGTCAAGAGAGTGTTAATGGCAAGACAACCTCTTTATTATATGGTTCCTAACTCTCTTTTTTCACATGTTGAAAAGGAAGGAGAAAAATTTCCCTAGCCATGCAATCTTTTTTGGAGGAATAAGATGTTTTTACAAAAGAAATTCCTAACGGCTTGCCTCCTTTAAGAGGCATAGAACACCAAATTGATTTAATTCCAGATTGTTCACTCCCTAATAGGCCAGCATATATGACTTCATCTATGGAGGCAAAGGATATTAAAACACAAGTGGAAAAGTTACTTGAAAAAGGGTGGATCCCTGAGAGCATGAGTCCTTGTGCCAAGCCAATTATTCTTGTGCCTAAGAAGGAAGGAACGTGGAGGATGTGTACTGATTGTAGGACAATAAACAACATCACCATAAGGTATAGACACCCTATCCCTAGACTTAATGATCTTTTAGATGATGTGCATGGTTCCACTATCTTCTCTAAAATTGATCTTAAGAGTGGTTATCATCAAATACGGATGAGGGAAGGGGATGAATGAAAAATGGCTTTCAAAACTAAATTTGGACTTTATGAATGGTTAGTTATGCCTTTTGGATTAACTAATGCACCTGGTACCTTTATGAGGCTTATGAATCATATGCTTAGACACTTTATAGGGAAGTTCGTGGTAGTGTATTTTGATGACATTCTTGTTTATAGTGCCAATTTAAATGATCATTTGATGCATGTTAAAGGTGTGTTCAATGTGCTTAGGAAGGAAACCTTGTATGGAGATATTGATAAATGTACCTTTTGCACTTCACAAGTTGTGTTTCTAGGTTTTGTAGTAGGTGCTCGTGGAGTCTAAGTGGATCAAGAGAAGGTGAAAGCCATTAAGGAGTGGCCAACTCTAAAGAGTGTGAAGGATGTTAAAAGCTTCCATGGTTTAGCAAGCTTTTATAGGAGATTTGTAAAGGAATTTAGTACAATTTCTTCCCCTTTGAATGAGTTGATAAAGAAAATTGTGAGCTTCTCTTGGAAGCAAGAACATGAAATTGATTTCCAAACATGGAAGGATAAATTGTCTAATGCACCTATTCTTGCATTGCCTAATTTTAATGCTTCTTTTGAACTGGAATGTGATGCATGTAATGTAGGCATTGGGGGGGGGGGGTTGATTCAAGAGAAACATCTTATTGCTTGTTTTAGTGAGAAATTGAAGGGTGCATGTTTAAACTATTCCACTTATGATAAAGAGTTGAATGCACTTGTTAGAGTATTGCAAACTTGGCAACATTATCTTTTACCTAAGGAATTTGTGGTCCATAGTGATCATGAGTCTCTTAAATATTTGAAAAGCCAAGGCAAACGCAATAAGAGACTTGCTAAGTGGATTAAATTTATTAAGCAATTTCCTTATGTTATTAAACACAAGGAAAGCAAAATGAATGTAGTGACAGATGCCTTATCAAGAAGGCATTGTTTGATTTCTATGCTTGAAACTAAGTTGCTTGGTTTTAATCACATAAAGGAATTGTATTCAAGTGACCATGACTTCTCTAGTATTTTTGCTTTGTGTGAGAAGGGGGCTCATCAAGGGTATTTTAGACATGATGATTTTTTGTTCAAGAAAAAGAAACTATGTGTGCCTAAAGGCTTTTTGAGAGAACTCTTCATTAGAGAAGCTCATGAGAACAACTTATTGGGGCACTTTGGTGTGGATAAAACTTTGGCTATTTTATATGACCATTTCTTTTGGCCAAAAATAAGGAATGATGTGCATAAGCTTGTATCTCAAGGTATTACTTGTCATAAAGCTAAATCTAGATTAATGCCTCATGGTTTATATACACCTTTGCCTATTCCTAACTCCCATTGGGTTGACATTTCCATGGATTTTGTGCTTGGTTTCCCAAGATCCAAGAGGGGAAAATATTCTATATTTGTTGTTGTTGATAGGTTCTCCAAGATGGCACACTTCATTCCTTGTCATAAGAATGATGATGCTTGTGTCGTGGCCAATCTCTTCTTCAAGGAAGTGGTGAGACTTTATGGACTGCCTAGAAGCATTGTGAGTGATAGGGACACAAAGTTCCTTAGCCACTTTTGGAAGACATTGTGGGGTAAGCTTGGCACAAAGCTCTTGTTTTCATCAACTTGCCACCCACAAATGGATGGCCACACCAAAGTGGTGAACAGGATATTGGCTCAACTTCTTAGATGCTACATCAAAGGAAATTTGAGGACTTGGGAGGAATGCCTACCTTACATTGAGTTTGCTTATAATAGAGTGGTTCACAAGACCATTTCCTTATCTCCTTTTCAAATTGTCTATGGCTTCAATCCTTTAACTCCTCTTGATTTATTGCCATTACCTAACACTTCTTCTATGATTAATCATGATACTTTGTCTAAAGCTTCTTATGTTAAGAAATTACATGAAAAGGTGTAGGCCCATGTGGTGAGGAAGATGAAACAATATGCTAAGCAAGCCAATAAGCACAAGAAGCAAGTGGTCTTCAATGAAGGAGATTTGGTTTGACTTAATTTGAGGAAGGATAGATTTCCTCAAGAAAGGAAATCCAAGCTCCAACCTAGAGGAGATGGGTCTTTTAAGATTTTAGAGAGGATCAACAACAATGCATATAAACTTGAGTTGCCAATTGAGTATGGTGTGAGTAACACATTTAATGTTTATGATCTTTCTTTGTGTGATGTAGGTACAAGTGAGGGAGCAAACTTGAGGTCAAGTTCCTTTCAAGAAGGAATGGATGATGAGGTCCATCACAAGCTCAAGGCCAAGGAGGAGAATTTGAAGAGCTTCCTTTGGTTAGCTTTAGAGGACCCATGACAAGAGCTAGAATTCAAGCCCTTCAAGAGCACAACGAAGCTAACTTGCATCTCTTAGACAAGCATGAAGAAGCACATCAATTCAAGAAGAACAAGCACTGGATTTTGTACTCTCAAGTTGAATTTAATTCCAACAATTTTAGTGGCAATTATAGTGGCAATAAATAGGCCTTTAGTGGCGATTGTTTAATAAGTGTAGGTGCACTTGTAGGTGATTTTTAGCACCTATGTAAACTTGTAAAATATGTAGTTTGGAACCTTAATTCCTAGCTTAGGTGGCATGGAAGTGGATGGAGTTTAGTGGCCAAGTGCAAAGAAATGAGTCATGTGATGCAATGCCAAAAATGTGACTCAATTTGAATTCCAAACCCATGTGCTTTTGAAATTTGAATTGTGCCACATAAGCAAAGCATGGAACATGTGACTTCACTTGAGCACATGCTCCATGTGTGTGACTAGGCCGTGAGTCATGAGGAGTAATGCCAAAGGTGTGACTCAATTTGAATTTCAAAATCATGTACTTTTGAAATTCAAATTGTGCCACATAAGCAAGGCATGGAACATGTGACTTCACATGAAACACGTGCTCCATGAGGCTGACTCAGCCATAAGTCATAAGGTGCAGTACAAGGCTATGGTTGACGTGAATCTAGGAGGGCATATGTTGCACCTCAAGCTTCATTTCATTTCACATGCATTTAGCTTACATTTTAGCTTAGGTAGCTTGCAACCCAAGTTTGTTGCCATTCGCATTTCAATTTGAGATGCATTTGAATTGCAACTAGGACCTTGGCTATATAAGGCCAATTCAAAC
This sequence comes from Glycine latifolia, assembly GCA_013407115.1. Taxonomy (NCBI): domain Eukaryota; kingdom Viridiplantae; phylum Streptophyta; class Magnoliopsida; order Fabales; family Fabaceae; genus Glycine; species Glycine latifolia. Next base: position 12,680,919 of record CM023954.1, read on the forward strand.
ATTTCTAGACACTTTTGCCAGAATTAATAAGAGAAATCTGAATTTCTTGTGAGAGTGTTCTCTTTTTGTTCTTGTGCAAGAACTCCTTGGAATTTATCAATGGCTTCTCAAAGCTATTGTGGCGGTTCTTCCTAGACTCATTTGAGAGCTTCTTCAGGCGTCATCCACCTAATCTTTGGTCTAATTTCAACCTCCATTGCTGAATTCCTTTGGACATAATTTATGCCACTCTTGCTCCAAATCTTTAATAAGAGTTCGAGTTCTTGAAGATTGAGTTTCATTGCAACGTAGATTGGGGAAACCAGTGTCTAAGGAGTGTAGGCATACATCATTTTTCTTGTTAATTTCAACAAAATAATGTGAACAAGTTGGGTTTACTGTGACTTATTTCAAGTTCTTAAAAATTTTATGTACAACGATAGTATAATTAAGAGAGATGGAAAAAAATAATGCTTTGGTCTTGTTGTATCTACTTATTAATAACAAAAAATTGTAGTGATTTTATACATTTCTTTAACAAGTTAAAATTAATTTTTATCTTTTGTAATTGAAAGTAAAATATAAATTGTGTTATTTGGATTTATATGATTTAGGATTTTTTAAATTCATCATTCTATTAAGTGTAATCCTTAATAACATTTTAATTAATTTCTACCAAGAATGCTAAAGAAAGAATGCACTATATTGATAAGCAATTACAAAAGTTGTAAGAATTGTTATTAAAAAAAGAGATTATAATTGCTTTCAATTAAGTTGGCTAGATTATGCATAAAAAAATGTCTGGATTGATTCAAATAATTAGGAAAGAATCCTTGTAAATATGGTTAGTTTATAGAATACAATTGTAATTTCCAAAGATTTTTAAAAAAAAAAATAAATAAATAAGACAACAGGTGGTAGTGTCCCAACCTTGCAAGTACATCCCCTTCCTCTGTTAAAACAAAGAGAGATAGTAATTTAAAAAATGAGCTTTTAAAAATATTAATTTTATGGATGGATTGGATATCTAACCATGAAAATAGTGTTAATGGATGAATCATATGAATGTTTTTGAACAAATGGACTGGGTTGGATTGGATCCATTAAATAATTTTTAATCGATCAAAAGGGATTAATGGATTATTTTGATCCAATCCATTAGGATATGGATTAAAATTTATCTGAGCAATCCATTTGTCACCTCTACAGTAGAGTATGCCTTATCATCATTGTATATGCTTTCATTCTACAAAATGCCAAAGGGGTGGTGAAAAAGTTCACCAGCTTGGAAATGAATTTCTAAGGGGTGTCTTGAGGGGAAAAATAAGATTGTGTGGGCTAAGTGGTATCTTGTGTGCCTCCCAAGAGATAAGGAAGAGTTAGCGATAAAAAATATATCCCTTTTCAAGCTACCTTGTTACCAAATGGAAGTAGATAATGATGCATGGGAATGATGGGTTGTGGTATGAGATGATTCAATCCAAGTATGATGGGTGGCAACATCTTGGTAAAAATGGAGCCTCGACCAAACAATATTCTTGGTGTAGGGACTTAGGAAGGGTGTGTGGAGGGAGGGTGTTTTGATGATAATATGGTGTTGTGTGTAGGTGATAGGGGTGAGATTATGTTTTGGAAATATAGATGGGTGGGTGAGGGGTGAGATTGATGACAAGGTTTAGTAGATTATTCAAAAATTCAATGCAAAAGGATTATGTATTGAGGGATATAGGCAAGTGGGACAGTGAAGTGTGGGTGTGGGATCTTCAATGAGAAGCAGGTGGCTTACATGGGAAGGTGGGGATGTTCATAACTTTTAGAAAATTGTCAATGGGGTATCTCTGAAAAAGCACCAAAGGGATAATTGGAGCTGAAAGCTAGAATCATTGAACCTTTACTCAGTTGCATTGGCGGACACTCTACTACAACAAATAGACATGTTACAGTTTGATAATTTTTTCAAGTTCTTATCGAAAGTTAAGGCGTCTCCCTCAGTACTTCTTTGCGCGTGGAGGGTTGTGAAAATCGATGTTAACATACACTACACGACATTGATTTTTAAGAAAGAAAACCGATGTCGTATAATAAGAAATAAACCAAAAAAATGTAAAATATACAAAAATCAACATCGTTTTTTATAAAAACTGATGTTGTCGTACACTGAAAAACATCGGTTTTCCTAAAAATCGATGTTGTGTGCACACAACAACATCAATTTTCAGGAAAATTGATGTTGTCAGGAAACTTTCAACTTCAGTTCTGTCAAAAACCGATGTGGAAAATATACTTTTACATCGATTGTGACAAAATCGATGCTGAATAGTACTTACAACATCAATTTTAGACTAAAACCGATGTAGAAGTATCTTTTTCACATCAATTTTTCCTGTAATTGGTGTTGTGTAGTCACTTTTTACATCGTTTAATACATAACCAATGTAGAATGCTATTTTTTTATAAAAAATATGGTCTATGCTCTTTATTTCCCTCCCTGTAATTTTTAAAGACACATTAAAACCTTAAATAAAATTTTTAATGCACTTCTATCAATAATTAATATATCAACAATTTGGTACAAGCGAATAGAATAAAAAGCCAAATTCAACATTATTAATTACATTACATATTTGTGGCTACAAGTGAAGAGAATGAAATATATCAAACTATATACATGCCTATCTAATGTATTTTGTAATGTATACTGGATATAAAGCCGTGGTTTAAGAATAAAACAATAACAGTTATATAGTCATGAAAATGGTGACGAACCTTCTTGCAAATCTTGTAAAAGTCTGCATATCGCATTTCACGTTTTCTTACTGCTTCTTGTAGGGAAACTTTGACAAGTTTCTTTGCACTACCCTGAATTCACACAATGTATAAACACCAATGGATTCAATATAGGCACAAGAATGGCATGACAATAAAAAAAAAATCAACAACCAACTGAGAAAAATAAAATTAACCCCTCAATTTCAACTATGGTGGAAAAAATAAAATGCAAAAAGATATAGTGAAATTGTATTTCTAGAACTTCATGGTTCTCGAGTATTCTGCATCATACCCTTTGAGGACTAGCAATATAGGTTGCAAGATTTTTACAACTCATTGACAAAGTTAAAGCACCAGGAAGGGTTATAAGTTTGGCTTAGTGGTGAAGGGAGAATGGAGGTGGGAGAGAGGTTGTGAGTTTGAATCCCCCTCCCCTAGGCAAGCAGTTGAGAAGTTGATTGTGAAGATGTATAACTTGTCAAGCCTTTGACTATTCTATTCATTGTAATATTGCAAAACAGTAGTAGTTGCACTCAGATAATACAAGCTACAATAGATGTAATCAATGTGTTAAATAAAATTTAAAACAAATAAAACCAAAGCATTATGTAGTCATATTTAGATGATGGAAAGAAACCATGAGCTAAATGATGGCCAATACACGACTAAGTACTATTAAGAAAATCAAAAGGTGGAAAAAAATCTTACCGCGCATGGACTGTCGTGAACTATATCCATTGCTTGATCATTACTTAGGTAATCCCATAAACCATCGAGTGGAAAGTAACACTGTAAAATAAGATAATGATTGTAGGAGTTACATGGAAAAACATGAACCATTAATATCATAAATTGATTAAAAAAAGCAGTAGAAGATTGAATGGGAAAAGCATATTTAAAGTTTATGCTTACGACTTTCATTGTTCTCATACATAACCATAAAATATAATGCAAATGATTTTTCACAAAATTTATACGTGAAAACTAAGTTAACCAACAAACTTAATAGGTACTATCTTGGTTCATTTTTAAGTGACTTTTAAGGTTTTTATACAGGAACCAAGAAATACTATAAATTTTCTTGTTTTTGATAAAATAGTTATGAAATTTCTTATTGTATCCTTTTTCACTGTTACTCCATAATAAATGATTACAAGTTTTTCATTTTCACTTTCATGATAAATGTGTAAATTAAGAATTAGGTGGGAGGTAAAAGTATAATTGACAAAAAATAATGTTACCTTTAAATTTGAAAGCAACAAATAGGAACAAAAATCTAAAAATTTGACACTTAAAAAGAAACATAGGGGATATAAACAAAAACATCAACGATGAGTAGAAGCAGAATTTTGTGAAATATAAAAAGTATTTAATTTTTCTAAAGTACCAATTATTTTACATTAGTAAACAATCAACTTAAAACACTCATCTCCAGTCCCTGAACCCACCTCATCTTTCTTTTTCATATTACAATTACCAAAATCATAATAATTTTTCTAAACTAAATGGGTTTGTTCAATGAATTAGAATGTGTTGACAGTGAAAAAGTTTATTTATACTATATTAAATTTCAAGTAAGGTAAGATAGTTGACTTTTGTAATAATTACCTTAAAAGTCATTTCAAGAGTAATTTCTAATTGATTGATAGTGTAAAAAATTAGTTACTATTGTATGATTTGTGCAATCTGAAGTAAGACCTCCATAGTAGCATTCATCCAGTCAGGTTTTTAAGAGTCTTGAGGTATAAAACTATTTGGTTATTATTGATTAGAGTATAAGCTCAAATAATCCATAATCCATTAAATAGGTGTAATCCTAGTCAACAATCCCTTTATGCTGCCTTGGTTGTGCTATACTGTGGAATTATGTGTTACTAGTCAGCTTGGATATCTTCCTATATGCTTCTAGAACATAGAAATAATTGTCATTGTCACTTCATTGAGTTTTACGAGATGTATTTAAATGCACCCAGAGTTTCTCATATATATTGGCACTTTTGCTTGCATATATATTGTATTTTCTATATAATATGAGCTATATTTGAGAATAGCTCTAGTCTATATGGCATATTATGTTACAATCATTCCAGCAACCTATAGGCTAGTGAGCTATTCACAGTTAGCAACTTTGGTTTTGTGAATGAATCATAAATAACTAATTTGGATTTGTTTATCATAATGTTTCTGAATGATGTTAAACACTTCTATGGACTTCAAGCTTCTTATGATTTAAAATGTTGAAATAAAATGGTGGTTGAGAACATTGTTTTATAACCTATCAATTCATGATTGTCGTGTGATCTTAGGAACATTGCATGGACTTAACAGGATATGTGAGTGCTTACATGCTCCAACCTTTATGACACAAGACAAATTACTCCCTCTGCCACATTATAATTGTTGTATGGGAGGAAAAAATTGTCATTTTTTGCATATCATGTAACATTAATTACCTTTTTCCACTTATATTCCTTATAATATTAATGGTGGACAACAAAATCTATAAATGAATAAATGATGATATAAAAGTTTATTTTCTAAAACTATTACTCTCTCATATCTATATATTATTTTTTCTTTGTCCGTAAAAAACAACGACAATTATAATCGGACACATGGAGTAATATTTATAGATAAAGATTCCTAACTAGTCATAACTTCTAATAACTTCTCTTAATAACTTCCAATAATCTTAATCATTGATAACTTGTATCTTTAATCTTCATCATTGATTACTTTTGTCTTTAATCTTTACCCTTATGACTTGTATCTCAAATCTCCACCATTAATGTGTTTTCTATTATCTTGATGTTTTTAAAATTTTCATTTCTTTTGTCATCCTACAATTAGTCGAAAGACAATATTTTAACACTTTCAAAATAGTCTATTTTGCTTCAATTTTTTATTATAAATAATCTATTGAAGACTATTTCTCAATACTTTGTCTAAGATAACATTTTGATAATCGAAAACATGACGATATTTACACCTACCCAAAATGATATGTTAAAAAAATAGTACTTTAGTAGTGGTTTAGTGTAATTATTATAGAATTATTACACAAGCTTGAGTGTAAGGGACATATTTCTTTTGAATCCTAAATCATTTGTACTAACTCATGTTCAAAATTTAAAGATGACTTATGAATTTATTTTTAACCATTCAATCTATTTGTGTGTCTATCTTCTACTCAAAATTACCAAAATTTATAGTATTAAAGATGATATATATTTAATTTGGATAAATTATCTTTATTTTTATTTTACTCAAAATTTTGATGGAACCGTTTATTTGAACTTGAACTTAACTTGATTAAGACTCAAAACATATGGGACGAGATTCAATCAAGCCATCATTTTAATATAATATATCAACATTGACATTTATATGATTAAATGTATAATACAAGAAGTATGCAACTTAAGTACATTTTACAATATATATTTAATATTATTATAAATATAATATAATATTATATAAAATATTACATATTGAATAAAAAATTATTATTAATATACAATTGTTAAAAATAATTTTACCTTTTAAAAAATTCGAACACTAAACTGAATTAGGACAATTCAAGGCATAACCAGGACTCACCATAAAAAAAATGCATCGTTTAACTTTACATTTTGAACCCATCAAAATCAATTTTGACTCGAATCAGGTAGTGGGTCTACTCACTGACGGATGTATATAGACACAAGTGTGGGGCAATGGCCCTTCAAGATTTTTTTATTTGTATATATGTAATAAAAAAATTGTCCCATAAAAAATAAGCATCGTTCTCATAAAATAATTTTTTTAAATGAATGTAAAAAACATAAGAAACATAAAAAAAAATTGATACTAATTTCACTATTATCCTTTTAATTATTTTATAGTATTGGCAATGAAAAAAACATAAAATGTTTTCAATGTATGAAAATACTCAGAGGACAATTGTAATTTGTAAAAACTAAAGTATTTTGGATTTCTTTTATCGTGACATTATGTATTTTGCAAAAGCTTGTGATTTTTTTTTGTGAAAATATTATAAACTATTGGATTAATTATGCTTTTGGTCCTTAAACTTTTTGTAAATTTCACTTATAGTCCTTAAACAAATTTTTCAATGTTTTCGATTCATATAATTTTCTTTTGTTAATAGTTCTAGTTTTTGTTGTCAAGTAACAGCAACAATATTATGTAATGATATTGTCTTCAAAATAGATTGTAAAATGATCACTGACAACTTAGTTTCCATAAAAACTTATCATAGTGTTTTCCACTCCTTATTAGCCAAATGTAGGGCATCTCTTTCTTCAATTCAAAACTCTTGTGTGAGTTTAGTTAGGAGGCAAACTAATTTTGTTGCTCATAATCTTTTTAGAGTATAAAAAATCCATGTTATAAAGGAAAATATCACAAGAAAAGGGCTTTAATTGTGAATTTCATAAATTTTAAAACTATTTTCTAAAACAACAACGTTATCGTTTGATAATAAAAACGTCAAAGAACAAAGATCAAATTTTCACAAGATACTTTAGACGATGGCCTTAGTAGATTTTATAAAACAAATAGAGATTTTCAAAAGCAAAAATCTAATTCAAGTCCTTAGTTAGTTTAAAGCATATAAGAGAAAAACAAGCAAGATAAAATGCAAGAAGTTATATTGGTTTGTCTCAATCACCAAGACTATGTCTAGTTCTTAGTAAACCACCAAGTTCCATTAAATTCAACAAGTTACAAGTATAAGTCACTGCCACTTCTGGCTCTACAACTCAAGCTCTACACCAAGCTTGTTACAACCAGCATTTTTTGTCCTACCAAGCCACTTTTGGCAGTACTACAAATAAGAAGATTTGTTTTTATGTTTGCACACTGACTAGCTTTCAATTGTCTTCCAGACGGATATACAATCTCAGCAAGTAGTCTTTTCTCTCAAGATAATCAAAGTGTTTTGAGAGTTATTCTAAACTTCACAAGAATTTACAGAAAATTTTTTAAAGAAGGAATTTGAATATGAGAACCTTAATTAGTTTTTCATGTCTTCAAAGCTTCTGGTATTTATAGGCCTTCTTCAACAAGTGTCTATTGTCTCTAAATGGATATATTTCTTCTCTTAAGCTTATGTTTGATGAATATGGCCGTTAGAGCATTTAATGCTTGCATTAAATGCATGTACTTATTTATGCTAGAAAACTACTTTTTTTGACTATCATGTTGAACACCCTAGCAAGAAACCACTTCCTTTTGCTTTAGAGAAGGTCTGCATGGAAAAACGTTTCTTTTTATGGTGATTGACGAATTTTAATACTTGGGCTTTGTTCATTCTTCATAGGATTCAAAAAATCCTAGGAGAATGTATCTGCAAAAAAAATTTCAAACACAAAGTATTAAATGTCATCTTTAATGTTGTATCAAATCATGATCTTAGCTTGCTATCGTTTGGAACATCATATGTAAACTTGCGATTCATGTTTGATGATGCATAAGATGCAGTTTTTTACCTTTGTATTTGTTTGCATCTAATCAAAATAATTAAGGATTCTTATTTGTCTTTAGACACAAATTTCTTTTGATTTAACAATCTCCCCTTTTTTTGATGATGTGAAACAAACACATATTTATAAGTTGAAGGCAAACTTATAAGATTGTACATTAAAGCGTTAGTTAGTCTTATCAGATGCAAGATATATATATCATAATCAGATCATAAAGCATTATACGACTTTGAGATAAAGTCTGAACATATAACATTAAACATCTCATTTTATTCATATAAGAGTTTTCACATCAAGAAGATGTGTTTTGAGTACAAAATTAAATGTTTCACGGTAAAAAGAACTAAAACTTTAAACAGAACACTCCCTCCGAATTGATGGTTTTTTTAGACTTTTAACTCAATTGATTTCGTTAGCTTCAACATTTTCTTTTTCTCCCCCTTTTGTTTGGTAGCTTCTTCACAAACTCATCACCAAAGTTATCAGAATCTGGTGAAAGAGCAATAGGATCGCCTGGAGGCATAGAAGGTAGAGGAGGTTTCCATTTAGTGATCTTTTTATAAAAATAGTCCCCAATCAAAAACCACTTTCTAACCTCTTTTTCAGCATGAGCACGGTCCTTCAAAGCTTGAGAAAGTGCTTCCCTTGTTTTGACAAGCTCAACCTCAATCATACAAACATATGTTTTGGAGGGCGAAGGATCATATACTTGAACAATCATGGCATCAGAAGCAGTCTTAACTTCAACATTAGACTCCACTTCATCAATAATAGGATCCACATGATGAGTGACAATGAATCTAGAGTAAAGCAAGAACACCACAAATGAAAAGGTGTGATTAGACATAGCATAGAACTCCTTGTTCCATGAACAAACCATGTTGAAATGAGTTTCTTGAATGAAGCAAGTATGGTTCAAGGTTTGCTAGTAGTGCCCTATCACATGGTGAATTGCTTCTACAGATGGCTTTTCATCAAGTTTGAAATCAAATCAACACTTTTTGAGTTTGTAGAACCTCTTCATGAAATACCAATCCAGATTAGTGAGCTTAGTCTTTTTGTTAGAGCTTCAAGCTCATGTTTGAAGAGTTTACCGTGATGAGCCTTGACATATGTGGTTGGTGGAGCTTCTGAAAGTTCAAAAATTGCAACACCTTGGTCCAACCGCAGTGTGCTCACATGAGGGTAAAAACAAAAAATTTTCAATACGGAAACATAGACCATCTATGCACCTCATGTATGTGTGCTTAGGAATTACTCATTGAAACACGCTGGGGTTTTAGAAATACCATTATCACTTGAAGGCTCAAAAAAGATGACGCCCTCCAATGGTGATCCACATGATTATCTCCTTCTTGCAAGTGAGAACTTCTTCTCCTTGATTCCTCTTTCTCCTTGGTGGCTTGCTAGGCACATGCAAGGTGTGAGGCTTTCAAGTATTTGGTTTCTTTTCTCAAGACTATAATGGTACCTTGAGGTCAGGTGTGAAGGTGCAGCAAAAGAGGAGAGAAGATGAGGGAGAGGAAAGGCTAGAACTTGGTTCAGAACCAAGAGAGGAGGGGACGAAAATATCTGATATCAAATCCTCCCCACACAGGCGTCTATTTAAGATGAGATAAGGTTGTTGCATTGCATTATCCTCTCACTCCAAATCAGCCCCAGTTTGTTGGGAATTTCAAGTGATAATGGTACTAGAACATCCTTGAGTTTGTCCACTCTTGTGAGACTTGAATTCAAAATTCAAGTGAATGGATCCTATCCATTTGTTGCAGAAAATTTAAAAAAGAATCTATCAAGATCCTCTCATCAAAACCGCCTCATTCTTTCTCTCATCCCTCCAAAGTTTGTTGCAACAAAACTCATTTGAATTCTGAATTCAAATGATAATGTTGTTGAGAGAATCTTCATCCAATCTTTATTAGATAATTCATTTAGATAATTTAAATTATCCTCAACAACCAATGTTATTGAGAGAATCTTCATCCAATCTTTATTGGATAATTCATTTAGATAATTTAAATTATCCTCAACAACCTGACCTCATAGAATTTCAAATTCAATTTCAAATTCAAATTCAAATTTCAAATTTCAAATTCAAATTCAAATTTCAAATTTCAAATTTCAAATTTAAACTCAAATATAAATTCAATATTATCACAGTTCGTAAATTGAATTTGAATTTGAATGCAAAATTCAAAATATCAAATTTCAAATTTCAAAATTTGAATTTTAAATTCAAATTTTGAATTTGCCAAAAACTTATTTTGGTCAAGTCAACTACTTGACTTATTAGGATTCATGGCCCAAGGTCCATTATGCCTGTCAACACATTTGGGCCCACTAGTGGAGGAACCAATTTAATCACTATTGCACCAAATAGGGAGTATAATTCAAGTGGGCTTGAAGTTCAACTCTAACCCAATTTAACTCATAGTCTTGATAAAGCTCAATAACTAATTATTGGCCCAAACTCATTATAACTTGCAACAAAGAATAACCTTTGTGTGTGACCCATTAGGCCCAATTAGTCACTGACATAAATAAACTTGGGCCAATTAAACTCTTTTAACGGGCCCAATTCATTTAATGACCACATAAGACACTAGCAATGCTCTGTGGCCCTAGAACTAATTGAGTTGATCAAGTGATTTACCTTTTTAATTTGGATACCGTGTCTCCATCATCGCACATATCGTCATTCACATTTAGTTGAGAGCAAGGATGAAGTATCATCTCTCTTTATTGACTAAATATAGCTTTTCACAGGAACTAGGAATCTTCTTCTATTGACTCTAAGACAAATCATGACTCCTCATGATCTCTTACTATGCATAGATTCCCGAGTCAACTAGAAGTCATCCAAGCCCTACCGATCTTGTGAACGACTAATCCCTTGTAAGGGATTGTGAGTCCTTTCAGCATGTCCATCTATACTCATGTATTCAGGTTATACCCAAGAGCACACTGTTTTCCCCATTTTCAGGCGGATAGAGTTGTACAACCAAAGTATAACCCTAGGACACAATATTTGATGACATTCTCAAGTCTAGGATGATCCGAACTACCAAATGATGAAAGACTTTACAAATCCAATGGTATTTTAAAGAATCCTTATGGAGTCTCTCGGCGAGTCAGTTCAGTGCCATCTATTTCCCAACGGATCCACCGACGACATCAGCTAAGGCATCACCATGCCTGCATTCCATGAGGTCCCTACCTTGTATCTTTATACAAGTAGAAGATATTGTTGGATATAGGGGGAGCAGGAAGAAGATGAAGCTAAAGAAGAAGCTTATACCTTAGAAGAAAGATTTTAGCTTTTCACATGCCAAGAAAATTGTAATTAGGTTAAGTGTATGATGTAACACCCTGAAAATTTACAAGTTGATAGATATTTTACGTTGCTTAATTGTTTAATATAATTCTTGCAAATGGCTATGCATTGGTATTTGTGCTTGAAAGATAATTCTTGCAATTTGTTAAAGTGTTTTGCATGGGAATTTGTGTGTAAGGGTCTAGTGGAGTGGAGAAGGGCATCTCAAAAGGTTCGCCCTCCCTACTTCTGCAGTTGGTGGCATAGGTTGATAAACAGCCCTTACAGTGTGCCTAAGCTCAAAGATCAAATTGTTTGGATTTGGAGAAATAGTGTGTTTGATGGGAAAGTCTTTGATCACTAGTTCCATGTCTCTATATACTCTAAGTGCATATTCTTCCTCTTCAGGCAAAGTATCCCAAGATGAATAGTTAAAGGGATCAATACCTGAAAAACCTTTTTTCCAGAGTTTTATAAGATTAAGCTTGTCAAGCTTTACTTGTTGTTCTGGATGAAGAACGTGAGACCCAATATCACCTTTCTCCTTCCAAATTATGTTGCACATCTCCCATTGTAGAACACTGTCTCCTTTGAATCCATGATACAGTCTGATGTGAAGATTGGGATGCACATGCATGTTTGGTTGCTTTTGAACAAGTGGTCTTGAAGGTACGATCCATGTTGTTGCTTGTTATTCAGATGGCTTCATTAGTCTTCTATCAAGCCAATTAAAGAGTTATGTTACTGTGATAGACACTTCAGTTAACATCATGATCTTTCATGCCTCCAGACGTTCCTTTATAACTTTGATGGAGACAGAATCTGGTGCTCCATATATCTCTTATAAATGTCTGAGCATGTCTTCATCTACTATATCAGATTGAGTAGCAATTGTTGGATTCAGGGGGAGCTACTTAAAGAATGCAAAGGAACTTTGATTCAAGCATTGGTTTTGAGCTTTCAACATGCAATTGATGCCTTGAAGATAATTTAGTATGAAATGTGTAAAAGAAAAGCAATTCTGGTGATCCAAGTGCATTGCATTCATTTAATCCATAATTAACTTAATTGGTTTCATAAAAATCACAAGGCTTTGATAATTCAACTAAGTTTTTAAACTGATTCAATTGTTTTTGGAAAAATGCAAAGTGCACTGTAATAATCGATTATCTGCTTCGTTTTCAAAACTGGAAAAGCTTTCATAAACACTTTAATCGATTACTAAGTAATGTAATTGATTACATAAGCTTTTTAGAAAACATAGTTCTACTGCAATAATCGATTACCAGTATTCGTAATCGATTACACAACGTTTTAAGAAAATCATGTTGCACTGGAATAATCGATTACCAAGAATTGTAATCGATTATATAATTCATCAAGAAAAACATGTTGCACTGCAATAATAGATTACCATTTCTCGTAATCGATTACACAAGCTTTTATGAAATGCAGTTCTACTGGAATAATCGATTACAGCTCGTATTAATCGATTAATTTGCTTGTTGCTCAAACCCAGAAAATTCATGAACACTTTAATCGATGAAAGTGGTGACTTAATCGATTACTTAAGCATTTTAATCGATTATATGACGCGTTTAATCGATTACAGACAGTTACAACATTCTATTATAAATAGAATTAATGCTCAGCTGCTTTGATAACTTTGTGGAACATTACCCATACGTATTTTTTGAGCTTAAACAGTCTTGTGAGCATTCTAAAGTGTTTTCTAAGGGTTTAATTGTGTCTTGCTCCATTGTGCATTGATCATGTGTGTTTAAGTCATTCTTGGAGCTTGAAACCATTTCAAGATTAAGGAAAACTGTGCTTAGTGTCTTTTAATCATTCAACCTGATCTGGTAACTTCATTCTACATTGCATACTTTGGATCATCAGGTTGTTTCTCTCCTTAATCTGATTGTAATTTTCGTTTTAATCTTTCTTTGTAATTTGGCTATTGTAATTGGGTTCTTGCTTGTAATTAGAGAAGGGGTTCTCTAGGTGGAAGAACTGAGTAGTGTTCTTAGGTTCTTGTCTCTTAGAATCTAATAAGGTTTTAGATTTCTGCATTTTATCTAGAGTTGATAAAGGAAGATATTGTAATTGATTGTAAGAACTGAAAATTATAATAGTGGAACTCTAACCTAGTGTTGGTTGGAAGAAACTGGATGTAGCTTCATGGTTTTGAAGTGAACCAGTATAAATTATTTGTGTATTGATTCTCAATCTCTATCCTCTTCATTTTAATTGTTATTGATTCAGTTGCTTGACCAACAAAGTCAGTTTTGATTCATTGGATTCCTTGGGGCTGAGCTACTTGATTGAATAAGATTTCTTGGTTTTGAAAAGTGATAAAGATCCTAGAAACTCTGACTTTGATTAAAGAAATTTTTAATATACCAAGGTTTAACCAATTCACCCCCTCTTGGTTAAGTGTGAAGTATTCATATCATTTTCAGCAATAAGTTGTTCGTTAGTGTCAAACACTGGTGATGTGTTGCAAACACATCTTAATTATAGATTAGTTTTAGGTCATATTTTTATTAAATAGTTAGTAAATAGTTCTAAAAATTAGTCATATTTAGTATTTTGCATTATAAAAGCATTTTAATATTATTTAAGTGTTTGCAGGCCAAAAAGAGGGAATTAAAAGTAAATAACAAGATCTGGAGAATCACGCGAGTCGCGCCAACATTCACGCGGGCCACTTGGAAGACCAGAGAAGATCACGCGGGTGGCGCCGTTATACAAGTGAGTCGCGTGGGAACTTCCAGGTTTAAGCCATTTCAGCTCTGCCAATTCACGCGAGGCACTTCACATTCCACACGATACGCGTCATTCCTTTCTGCCAGTCCACGCGACTCGCGTGGTATCGAGCGCGGGTCGCGTGGTTAGGATTTTCTTTCCTGAATTAATGGATATATGTTTCGAAATTAGGCAAGAGGGTTTGATAAGTTACTGTAATTAAAATATTCGATATATAGAGATATATATAGGGATACATGAAGGGAGAATAGAGAGTTTTAGTAAGAGCAAACCCTAGGAATCAAGATTTGTAGTCAAAGTTCTGCATAATCATGTTTCATCCAATTGCTTTGGTGTTCTTGAAGCCTATGGCTAGCTAATTATCTTATTGTGGAAAGGCCATGAACGTATGAGTTTCCTTCTGTAAATTGACTGGTATTAAATGCATATGTTTTGTTTATTTTAATTCTTTTCTGTTCTTAATTATAATCTTGTTTAGAATTGATCACTCTGAATGAGTATTTAGAGTTATACTTCGCAATGGACACGTTGGAATTATAACATCGGACCTGTTAAGATTAACACTTGCTCTTCACCTAGACATAGGGATGCATGAGTGCGGAGGTTATAATATGTTCTTTAATTGCTTGAACTGATTAGTTTCGCTAAGACATTAGGTTACAAACTCAGTTTAAAGGGTTAATTAACTAAGACATTAGGGATTAACTAAAATAGAAAAGACTTATTCTCCGAGTAAACATAACACGAACCCATAAGATTTGTTCTCTGAATTCTTAGTTTGACAGAATCGCTAGAAGGTTAGGGTTCTCGATCGAATTAAAGGGTTGAATCGCTCGTTATGACTCTAGTAGTTCTAGGATTTACGAATATAGGAGAGATTGATCTTATGTAAACTTCAAGATAAAATAATCAGTCAATTGAAGGAGGTAATACTTATACGGGATTGTGCCTGACCACAATTATTTCTCATTGGTAATCTTTCGATTTTAAATTTACTGTTTTGTTCAATTTTCTTTCTCAATTCAACACCATCATCCAATTACTGTTGCGTACTTTTTCTTTTTCTTGTTCAATTATAATCTTTATAATTATTGCGAAATCTTTCCAATCCCTGTGGAGACGATACTTTACTTACACTTTATTACTTGTTAAACGATCGGTGCACTTGCCGTAAACATATTCGCATAAATCGCGCAACAACTGGCCTTGGATGAATAGGAGCACTTCCAAGGTCTGTCTCATAGTGTCATCCTCGTCTTCCATAAGAGAAGCTTCAATAATTGATTCAAGCATGGCCTCCTCAAGAGCTTCCCTTTCTACAGGATCCATGTCTTTAGGAATAGTGGCAGCTTCCAGCTCTGCTTTTCGTTAAGCAGTATCCAAAGACAAAATCTAAGTTGTATGTTCTGCTACAGATTGAACTTTCTCCAAATCTTCCATCTAAGATTTCTTCATCTCTTTTTTAGATTGTGCCTATATTGATTCAACAATAACAGCTTCAGGCACTAGCTCACCATCTATCTCCATTATGGTAGCCTTCTTAGTACTGTGCCTTTACTTTTCTCCAACAGAGAGTGTCTTCAGAGATTCCAAAATAACTTCATCTGTAATTTCATAAGATAACTTGCTTGCTAAGGCAGCATGATTTTCATCTTCAACTAATATATTTTTATGTTCCTCCTTAGATAGTGCCTTCACAAATGTGAGCACTCATTCTTCCAACTCGAAGATCTCATTCTTTTCAAGTGTCTTATCCAATTTGGCCTTTTACGTGCTTCGTTAAGAGATTACTTCTTGGCCTAGCAAATGTTGCAACTTGCATTTTTCTTAAAAGGAGTGAAGTTGGTTTGGGTGAGGTTTGAGAGGTCTGAGGTGGAAGGAATAGGGATAATGAGGGTAGAGGTGCAGGGATTTTAAAATCACATCCTCAAATTCTTGGTTCTTTGGAGGTGAGGTTGGTTGAGGTTTTGGTAGTGAGGGTGTTTGATTCTTATGGTTGGCCATTTGGTTCCTAGTTTAGATTTAAGTTCAGACTTAGAGTTTGGATCCTTCCTCTTTTGGGTGGTCCAAGGATCTGAGGGTGGTTATTTATTTGGATTTTTGGCTGGGTTTGAAGGGTTGGGTTCAAATGAAGGTGAAGGTTATTTTCTTTTTCAGGGTAGTTTGCGTCTAGGTTGGTAGGGTTGAGGTTGAGCTTGCTCCCCCTTTGTCTGTTGAGATGCAACTTCAGATTTAAGATCAACAAGTTGATCTTGAGTGTGCATTGTTTGACCTACCACAAACTATGGTTCTTCCTTATGTTCCTTCTTGACCTTTTTCTTAATATGCTTCTAAGTGTATTCTGGGAAATTATCAGCAATTCCCATCTTGACAAAGGTCACTCGTTTAATTTATGAAGCTCTAACAGATGATTCCATATTTAACACATTCACTCCAGTATTTCTTATGATCTGGGTGAATAACATACGAAAAGGAACATGATTCTTCTTCACCCTGGGGTTGAAGCTTTCCTTGAAGGCCTGCATCCAATAATAGAAGATGACTTCAGGCAGATTCACATTCTCTCTTACCATAACATTGTACATGCAAAATCTGTCCATGTTACTAACACAGTCTTGTGACCCTAGTCTAGGCATCACCATGTTGAACATGAAGCTATGAATCAGTTTGTACATGTAGATTACGTTAGCAGTTTTGAGAAAACTAATCATCACCTTTTATCATCTGTGACTAGCGTGGGCAACAGTAAAGGATGGTGTCCATGATTTTTTGGGTTATCTCATTCTTCTAATGTTTGTCAGACAATAGACCTTCCATAGAAGTTGCCTATGATGTTGACTATGTTTTGCCTCACAGTCCCCTAGAACAAGGCATATGAGCCATAATGCTATGAACTAAAGTTTTGAAGGAAAACAATCCACCCAGCTAGTTAAAGAGTCCTTTACCCATCGTTGAGGGATAAAGGAATCTACTGGAAAAATTGTTCTTTGCTTCCTCCTCGGTGTTGATTCTTGAAGTCACACCAACTTCACTTTTCTTTAGTGCCATTATTCACAAAGATTAAAACTTTTGAAAGCAAAGATGATATTTTTGAAACTTTTAGGTTCCCAGACACAACCAAAAACATAAATAGCTTTGAGAGTTCAAGATTTCAAAAGAATCTCTTGAATGCCCCCCCTAGCCTTTTATATGTTTGAGAATTAAACAGTAATGGTTTAAATCACATTTAATATTTTTCAAAAGCTATTTTTCAATCATGGGGAAAAGGCAAACATGAGAAGACAAAAGGGTTTTATCTTTATGAATACGCTTCATCTTCTGTCTGGACACTTGAACACATGTTAGTTCCAACAAATTAATAAAAGACTTCAAGATGATGCCATCGTCTGAGACAATGTAGCATACATAATCAATCTGATAAGTTAATCATATTTAGGTGTTCCCTAATACAAATGAATAAATCTTCAAACAAAGGCTTAGTAAAGATATCAGCCCATTAATTATATGTGTCTACAAACATTATACCAAACACACCTTTTTGCACATAATCATGAATACCTTTGAATGTTGTATGAGGTAGACAAATTGATTGCACTAGTATTGTCATAATATACTAGTACATTGTTCTCAAAACTAGAGTAATATTATAATTGTTACTTTACCCATAATAGTTGTGAGCAACAACTTTCAGTTGACACATACTCAGCCTTTGTTGTAGATAGAATGATGGAGTTCTGCTTCTTGCTTGCCCAAGATATCAAACAGGGTCCAATGTAATGGCATCCACCACTTCTTCTTTTTCTTTCAACTTTGTTGATGCGTAAAACAATACTCGCACAAGGGCAAGTGTATCCTACACTAGTATCAATTTTCTCCCAATCTAGGTTCCTATGAAATTTCTTCTACAGTTAATTATTGATTGTCAAAATCAACTAAAGTCTATGATTAAGGTTAGAAGATGTCTTTTCCTTAAATCAATATTCCAATGATCATGGATATATGAATTTAAGTCAATGGGTAAAAAGGTTTGATCATGCAATTTGGTATAAAACATTCTCTTCCTAGGTCTACCCAACATACGTAGATGATCACCTTAGTACATTTGATTAAGCATAAGATTGATCAATTTCCAAATAAATAATAAGAATAAGGAAGTGAATTAATTAATATAAAACACTAAGAGTTCCATTAAGAACAAAGAAAGAGATACAATTGAGCAGTTACATCATATCCCCTAGACTCGGGGAATTAGTCATTCATGGTCAAAGCAAAACTAGAAGTCCTATATGAAATGGACATAAACATACTAATAAGGTAGAAATGATTATCACGATCTGTCCTCACAGTGTTTCCCACATTTCATAGCTCTCAAAAACCCTCAAGGTTCTCTCAAAATTTGTAAGAGATTAAAGTGATCAAGAGATTATTTTTTCACAAAGTTCAAAGCCCTATTTATAGCTTCCTAAAAGATATCAGTTTGAAAATATGCAGTATGATCGTGGTAAAATCCACCATGGCTAAGTTAAAAATATATTGACATTGAAGCTCTGGGGCATTGTGGATTGACTATGGGCCTCATCGTTTACCGCAAATGTTGTCAGATGGTCGGCACTGTTCTGGAGGACAATTATTCTCTTATCATGGACGTGCTACTTACCACGATTGTGGTAAATGTACCACGACTATTATCAACTACAGAGTCTTTAGATCTTCATAAAATCATGCAATTTCCAACTCTTTCACTTGATTGAGCTGCTATACTTCTACAATACAAAACTAGTTGTCCAAACATGAGTTCTGCCAAGAAAATGCATGTAAAATGGCACAAAAACTCACAAAATATCACTGAAAAAGTTGTTTATCATCTATCTCTTGCATAGTTTACATCACAATATCGTATTAACATGAAATCTTGATTTTTCTTATAGAACATAAAATGGCAGAAAAACTTACACAAATATCACTGAAAAAGTCATTTATCATCTGTCTCTTGCATAGTTTGCATCACAATATCATATTAAC
>CM023954.1:12700356-12732774 GCA_013407115.1 Glycine latifolia
TAGAACATAAAATGGCACAAAAACTCACACAAATATCACTGAAAAAGTCGTTTATCATCTGTCTCTTGCATAGTTTGCATCACAATAACATATTAACATGAAATCTTGTTTTTTCTTATAGAGCAAACTTTGGTTAGTAGTACCCACTAGATAACATAAGATCTTGTTAACAGCTTTGCGATCTGACTCTCGAGGATCAAATTGAAATCTTGCACACAGACATCCATTGTACATAATATCAGGTCTACTAGCAATTAGATACAAAAGTGTGCCAATCAGACTTGTAGATCATCTAATCTACTAGTTTACCTGATTCGTATATACTTAGTGAATTAGAATCGTGCATAGGTGTTTTCATTAGTTTGTCACCCATCTTGAACTTCTTCAGAAGTTCTTTAGTTATTTATGCTAATGAATATATATACCTTTATTGTCTTGCTTGATCGGAAGCCTAAGAAAGAACTTAGGTTTTGCCATTATGCTCATTTCAAACTCACTCTTCATTAGATCAAAGAAATTATTTCATAGAGATTCATTATTAGCTCTTAAAATGATATCATTAACATAAATTTTAACTATAATGAAATCTTTGTCAGCTTTTTTTCTTAAAAGAGTGGTATATACTTTGTCTCTCATAAAACCATTTTCTAAAAGAAAACAACTCAGTCTGTCATACCAAGCACCTAGTTCCTATTTCAGACAATTCAAAGGCTTTTTTAGTTTGTAAACATGGTCTAGAAGTGTACCCAGAAGGTTGTTTTACATACACTACTTCATCTATAAAGCTAGTTAAAGTAACACTTCTAACATCAAGTTGAAATAACTTTATATTTTTATGAGTAGCAAAGGCAAGCATGATTCTTATAGCTTCAAGTCTAACAACATGAGCAAAGGTTTACGTGAAGTTTATACCTTCTTGCTGGTTATAGCCTCGAGCTATTAACCTGGCTTTGTTTCTTACCACCTTACCTTGTTCATCTAGCTTATTTCTAAATACCCATCTTGTTCCAATGATGCTTTTGTTCTCAGGCTTCAGAACAAGTGTCCAGATATCATTTATGGTGAACTGCTGGAGTTCTTTTTCCATTACAATGATCCAGTCATTTATCATTTAGTGCTTTACCTATCATCTTAGGTTCTATTTTAGACACAAGAACACAAGATTCTGGATATTTGAATGATGATCTGGTTCTGACTTGTTCAATCTGATGTCCAATTATCTGATCTTGAGGGTGGTAGTTAGCAAATATTTAGTTCTTAGTATGAGGTTATTGTCTTGATAATTCTCCAGAATTAGGAGGGATTCATCAGACTACTTGACCTTATCTATCTTAGGTGCAATAGATGGACCAATTTGCATATATGCAAAATCATCCTCAATATCTAATAGCTACCTATCATTTGTTCGACTATCATTGAACTTGTAATAGCCCGTATGCATCCAGGTTGTTAACATTCCATTATGGTCATTAAGCGCAGTAGTCAATATAACAAAATAATTAAGGAAGCAACTAATAAAATGACGTCATCGTACGTCCACAAAAGATAAAAGCTTTGCATTATGTATGGTAACAATTCATGAGTTTACAAACTTATAAGACCCCGGGTATGATACCCTCCAGGGCCCGGTTACAAACATGCGAAAATAGATAACAAAATACAGAGCCACATGCTCCAAAATAGACTAAGGTTCACTAAGAACCCGTCCCGACTCGGCCTCTCGTTCGGAATCCCTCGGACTGCTTCACTACCCAGGCCTCTTGCCCTGGGATCTGTCGTCCTCCTTGTGCTCATCACCTGCAATAACATGTAATCCCCAACCGGGGTGAGACAATAATCTCAGTAAACTCTGGGTTTCGGAGGCTTCTCCTTTCCTGAGTTCACTTCCACGATACAAAGCATCAAAACGACATTACACAAGCTAGCCATCTCGGCTTACAAAAGAACACATCACATGTATATAATCACACAGATATAACAAGAGAGATCATCCAACTTAATAGGCACATTCCCTTGTATATCCTTGCCTGAGGAAGATCATCCAACTTAATGGGCACATTCCCTCTGGGTTTTGCAATGATGTCTATGGCTCTAAGTCCATATTTGTCCATTCTACTGGCCAGAGAATCTCAAATATCACAACAAAGCAATCACAGTGCAATTCATATACATGTTCTCAAACAGAAAGCAGTAACACCCTATCTCAATGCATGCATCATGACATATAACAACCATCACTCCCTCGGAGTATGGTGGAACGCAGTCCAAAGAAGAACTCTCAAGAATAGGGAGCTTACTTGTTCGGCATTCTTCACTGGTTCGTCCAACCTCGTGATTTCAAACACCATAATCTTTAGCGTCGTGCCCTACATACATGCATGCAAGAAATCAATAATGGTTTTCACCTTTTGCATGTAGAGGAACTCGATACATTACCAAGTTACCATCATTAGTCACCCACAGGCGACGTGCAGGACCCCAGAAAGGGTTCATCATAACTAACCCAAAAATTATAAGGTTGTTAATGAGGCTAGAGAACTGCTTTGCAAGCTCTAACGTCCTAAAAGTCACCTTCTCTGTCCTAAACCAGAAGCCTTCTTTGTTCGTCAATGGCGGAAATGGAGAAGGAAGAGAGAGAAGGAACACCTTTTTGGTGAAGGGACAGAGGGAGAAAATGAGTTGTGCACGAAATATCCCACACACACGCTATATATATACTCTGAGAGTTAATGCACGTCGCATACGTCACTAAGTCAACACGTGTTACTCCAGTGACCTGATAGTCAGTGCGGATCACGTGCATAGGTTAAGCTTGTGAAATCACCAACTATCGGGTTGGCGAGTCAAGTGCATATGAATTTCCATTGGTAAGTGTAGTCCAAACAACCCTGTCCAGGGTCCCGCCCTGGCCATCACTACCCGACCTCGTTCGGGTTCCTTTCTTTTCAGCTCTTATTCCCAGGATACATACGCAATAACCCGGTCATACTCTAACCCAGTTTCCTTGTAAATATTAACATACTCAGTATGAACCTGGCTTCAAAAGGTTTTATTTACACCCATCCCTTATCCGAGTTCCAATTTGTATCCCCCCATGTATGACACCCCGGTCACACGAATCCGGATTAGTCACAGGGTCATTACCATAATTATTATTACTACTACGTAATAACAACATTAAAACATTAAAGTGCCACGTGGACACCCGAGACCTTACAGAACTTAACATGGATGGATTCTTCCACGACAAAAGTTCTTGAGTTAAACATTCTGTAAGCTTTATATGTACTAGAATACCCTAAAAAGATTCGCTTATCCACCTTTGAATCAAACTATGCATGTTGATCTCTAGTGTTAAGGATAAAACACTCACATCCAAATGGATGAAAATATGAAATATTGGGTCTTCTTCCTCTCCATAATTCATAAGGAGTCTTTTCTGTCAATGGTCTTATCAATATTTTGTTTTGAACATAGCAAGTTGTGTTCATTTCTTCTACCCAAAGTGTTTAAGAAGTAAGTTTTTGCAAACTTTTATTTTTCCTTTTAGTTACCCCATTTTGTTGAGGTGTTCTAGGCAAAAAGAAATTGAGAAAAATATCATTCCTTTTATACAATGATATGAACTCAACATTCTCAAACTCAGTTCCATGGTCACTTTTGATAGAAGAAATGAGAAAACACTTTTCATTTTGAACCCATTTATAGAAAATCTCAAAGACCTTGAAAGACTCATATTTATGTGCAAGAAAGTAAACCTATGTATATCTTTAATGGTAATCAATATGATAAGGCCATATTTATTACCTTTCATACTCAGTGTTAGAGTTGGTCCGAACAAATCCACGTGCAACAGTTGTAAAGACCTGGTAGTGGAAACAACATCCTTATATTTAAAAGAAGTTTTGATTTGTTTCCCTTGTTGACATGCTTCATAGAGAAGATGGGTTTTCCAACAAATCTTAGGTTGTCCTTTTACTAAATCAGTTTATATGATTTTGGAATATGTTTGAAATTGGCATGCCCAAGTTTTTTATGCCAAATCAACCTTTCATCTTCTCTGGAAAGCAGACACGATACATTTTGTTTACTTAGATCTATCATATCAATCTCATACAAATTGTAGTGTCTTTTGGCAATAAAGAAGGACTTGCCATCATTTGACTTGACTATATTATGGTCTTTGTTGAAGAACAAAATATAACCACTATCGCAAAATTGATTTATGTTAAGCAAGTTATACTTCAGATCTTCAACATATAAGACATTGTCTATGGAGGCTAGAGAGTCAATACCCACTTTACTTATACCAGTAATCCTCCCCTTACCCATGCCTCTAAAAGGAGCAGCTACTCCTTCAACTAGCTTTAGGTCAAGGAATATAGACCTTTCCCCCCATCATTTTCTTCTTTCAAGTTACAAAGTTTAGCTTGCATTGAACCAAGTTTAGTGGTATGCCATCTAAGGTTACCTTTTAGCTTATTGTTGGAGATTGCAAGTTTTTGAGCCTCCTCATGCATTTCATAGAAAGCATCAATAAGTTGATCAAGTTTAGGATTTACTTTTGATTCAAAAAATGAGTCATCTTCATCAATTGTTGAAGTTAGGCAGACATTTGCCTCTTCATTTTCACTTGATGATTCAGAAGTTGTTAAAGCATCTTCTTCCCATGCAATGTAGGCTTTCTTTGCTTTCTTTTCACCTAACTGCTTCTTCAAATATATAGGACATTCAGATTTGGTGTGGCCTTGCTTACCACATTCAAAGCAGTTGAAGTTGGTGTTGTTGTTGTTATCACTCCTTTTATTGAACTTGGTGAACTTTCTGTTCTTATTTTTTTTTCATGAATTCGCTAAACCTTTTGACTATTAGGTTCAAATTCTCATCACCTTCATCTCCACTTGAGTCATCATCTTTCTCAACATTTGAGGGTGTGGCTTTCAAGGCAATACCGTTCTATTTTTTGTCTGCATCTTCTGCATGTCTTAGTTGAGACATTTCTAACTCATACTCAAGTAACTTACCAAATAGTGCAACCATAGACATCTTTGATAGATCTTTAGATTCCTTGATCACTGTCACCTTTGGTTGCCATGGTCTTGTTAAGCATTTCAAGATCTTGATGTTTAGTTCCTCAGCATCAAATATTTTTCCAAGACCAAGAAGATGATTAATGATATGTGTTGTAACAACCCGGATTACAAGTTGCTTAGTGAATGCTTGATGTGTGTATTATATTAATTAATTATATGTTTTGGTGTATGTTTTATTGTATTAATTATTGTCATAAGTGCTTTGTTTTGGGACGCATGGTTGATGGGTGATGGGATGTAAGTCAACACTGCTGTGCTATGGTTGCTGGCTATACACGTTAGGTGGACGTGCTGTGTCAGCCGTGTTTATAAGTAGTAGGCTGGCACAGCAGAAGCTTACTCTTCCTTTCTCCAACCTTAGCATTTTCTCTTCCTTTCTCCCAAGTTTACTCACACCCAGAAACCTTCCTCCCCCAATCTTTCTGTACCACCTTCAACCCAGGAGAACCACCGTCGCTGCCACGATATCCCGACGCCAACAAGGACCTCGTGGTCGGAACAAACGCTTAGGAAAAACCCTCTTGAAGCCCGTGAACGAACTCCTGGTTAGGTAAGGGGAGCTTATCATGTCTGATAACAACTTCAGGTAGCATGGTTGAGGACCAGGAAAGTCCAACCATGGCGATGATTGCATGTTCGTGTGTGCGTTATTTTCCAGAAAGTTGTGTCTTTCAATGAATGGAATGGGTTATGCTTTTTGTTCATTGATTGGTGTTTTGTGTTGATGTTTAATGGTATTCTGGTATGGTAGTTTGGAAAGGGGGAGCTGATCTTTTAATAACTCCCCGTGCATGTGAGTGGAGTTGGCATTTTGATGCTGAAAAACTCCTAAGACACTTTGCAGAAGTGTTCATGGAGGAGTCGACTGTTGAGATAGGGTGGCCGAGTTACATATATGTTGCATATATGTGTTTGTGATGTCGGCTGTCGAGATGGGTTGGCCGAGTTTCATATATGTGTTTGTGATGTTGGTTGCCGAGATGGGTTGGCCGAGTTAATCGGGTTACGTAGCATGTAAGGACCCTCCCTGTGGCGCGGCTGGCGCCAGATCCCACGCGGATAGCGCCAGCATATTCAGGAGAAAAATCATGTGTGGAGTGTGGCGCGGTTGGCGCCATGGTTGGCGCGGTTAGCGCCAGAGGTTTCCCAGTCCACGCGGATAGCGCCATGGTGGCGCTGATGGCGCGGTAAGTGGCCTGGAAAGCCAAGTTTCTCTGGAACTCCACGCGGTCAGACTGTATTTAAAGAGGGGTCGCGTTTTAAAGGAGAAGAATTGGTTTTCTTCTTCCTCTGGACCTCAGCAGCCATGGGAGAGCTTCCCAAGCTCCTATGTTCATGCTATATGACCAAAACACCTTCCTAAGTCTAGTAAACCTCCTAGAAACCAAGAGTGAGCCAAAATCCTTTCTCCTTATTCATTGGAAATCCCTTTTCTGAGGTAGCTGCAGAGAACTCGAGATTAGGCGAGGAACGACGGTGGTTCAGTGCACCAAGGCTAGGGAGAGTAGCCCAGAGGCCTTCCTCGGCAGTTCTGAGGTAAGAAACTCGAGTTTCTCCGGTTGATTTGTGATTTGGGGGTTTTGATGAATAGTGACCCATCTGTGATAGAGCTAGAATTAGCTCTGGGTCCAGTTGAGAGATGTGTTTAGAATCATGTGAGGAGGAAGGATTAGCTTTCAGTTTGTGATTTGGAGAACTTTGGTTTTGGCTCTAGGTTATGCATAGGTGACTTGGACTGAGTCACTTGATTTGAGACATGCAAGGGCCATGATGATGGGCTTGTTGTGCCTGAGAGGCCTTGAGAACGGTGTCTTGTGGTTCAGACCGTTCAAGCCCTGAGAAACCCTGAGGTTTTGTTTTGAGAGAGCTGAAATGCTCTAGGTGAATGGCTTGGTTTGAGTCTGGAATGACTCTGAGACCAGGGATGAACATGAGATAGACCACTGAGGGTCTATGGGAGGCTTGTATGGATAAGCCTGATGAACCCTGGAGTAGATAACTCGGGTTGAGGGAAAGAACTGTGGTTCCTTCCCAGAGGCAGTGGAGGACTGCTGGATGAGCTGATGCATGAATATATGCTTATATGGTCTGTGATATGTGTTTATGTGCCTTGTTAGGGCTTGACACTGAGGGTGTCAGAGAAGCAGACCATCAGTTGAGGCTAAAGCTGAGGGGCACGGCTTGCCAGGTAAGCTCATCGTTCTGTGATGTCTTTCTTTTTCTCTTGTTTGCCACCCAAGTGGGTGATGGGTGCATGCCATGTGTGAATATATATATGTATTGTGCATGCTGAGAAAGAAAGGCCGTGATGGCCTATTATTGATGATGATATGTGTCGTGATAAGCCTAGAAGGCTGGATGAATGATGCTTAGGGTGGAACCCCTGCTGTTCCAGAGATTGTGATACATGATAAACCCTAGGATAGACACTGAGACAGTGTGAGGGGTTTTGACATCTGTGACTTCAAGGTGTGGCCTTGGGCCTGAGATGGAGGAACACTGTGAGATGTTCCATGGCTTTGATGAGATACAGATTAGAGAATGATCTGTGATGGAACCTATAGGATACTGCGATAGTATCGGGCTAGTTGAGGTTCCCTAGCCAGAGGAAGAGTTTGTGGACTCCCTGGAATAGCTGAGATTCCTTGGGAGGTGCCACTGCTCTCCGTTAAAGTCCTAAGGGTGGATTACCCTGTATGGAGGTTCCTCCTTAGGCAAAGCTATGAATGATTGTTGATTGATGATTTGATCCCTGTGATAGGGGAAAAGCTATGAATGATTATTGTTGTGTATGCCTAACCCTGAGAGGGGAAGATTGATGTGTATTAGCATACGAGGTTTGAAATGTGGAATCCTATAGTAATAGGATAGATGACAGGTGATGGTTATAGGCCTGACATGAGATGTTCCTGTAAGATAGAGGCCGGCCCGGTATATAGGAGTCCTCCAGACGTGGTTGTACCTATATATTTTCGGGGTGCCTATGATAGAAGCCGGCCCGGTATATAGGAGTCCTCCAGACGTGGTTGTACCTATATATTTTCGGGGTGCTTCTGATAGATAGTGAATTGTATTGAGACAGGATATGAGTTGTACCTCATGATAGAGGAGCCGGCCCGGTATATAGGAGTCCTCCAGACGTGGTTGTACCTATATATTTTCGGGGTGCTTCTGATAGATAATTGAGACATGATAGGGGAGCCGGCCCGGTATATAGGAGTCCTCCAGACGTGGTTGTACCTATATATTTTCGGGGTGCTTCCGATAGATAGTGATTTCCTGCCATGAGATGTCCTAGTATATATTGGATCCTTTGTGAGTGGGGATCGGCATATATATCTAGATGAAAGTATATGCAGGATGATGATAATAGGCGGTAGATGATGATGATATGTGGTAGATGGTGATGACTATCGGAATCACATGGATATTGACAGATGTTTGTACTTTGACTGCCTATGTGTTGATTGAATGAATGGTTGATGATAACCATGATAAATATGATATTTCGGTCTGAGTATCTGTTGTCAGTATTGATGTACACTGATGATGATGGTTTCAGTGTGTATGAAGTCCTGAGATGAGAGATTCCTCAGGCAGTGTATGTGAAGCCCTGAGTTGAGAGATTCCTCAGGCCGTGTGAATGAAGTCCTGAGTGGTGGACTCAGGCCATGCTTTATATATGTATAGCATTGGAGGCGGTGCCTCTCTGGTATATACAGTGTCCAGTGATTGACACTGATGATTAGGTACCTCTGTGAGATCTCTGTCAGACGATTATGAAAGCCGATATGAGATATTGAAGCCATGTTTCTGGCTTGGTTCTGTTAGATGGTTTTGAGATGGCTGTGAGAGCCAGGATGAGGTGTGATGCCTCTGATACTGAGAGTATCTGGTTATGTTACCCTGTAGTGGGTTATGAGAGCTAGGATGATTTCCTAAGCTCATTCCTGTTTTGGTTTATATGTTTTGTGCTTGGGGGTGAGCCAGGGTAAGGGAGGATTTCCCAGGACCCTGAGTTTACTGAGATTTTTATCTCACCCCGTTGTGGGTTGTGGTTTTCAGGTGTTTTCAGAGGAGGGAAGATACCTCAGGGCAGGAGGCCTAGCTGAGAGTGCTGGACATGGTCATGGGCTGCAGATGAAGACTGGAAGAGTTTTTATTTTGTCTCTGTCTTGTATTAAAAGGATAGGGTGTGAGTGTACACCGTTTTATTGTATAGACGACGATGATGTTGTTTTAGTGTATGTTTCCTCCTGATGATCTCTATTTTGAGTTTTATGTATATCTGCCTTGGTAGTTGTGGCTATGTATGTTTGTGTTTACCTGGATCAGCAAGGGACTTGTGCTATATGTGTTTTATTCTAGGCATAATGTAATCAAGAGAAACGATTCTCACGTTTCCGCACCGCTTTATATGACGCTGATAGCGCTACTCTGATGATAACGCACCGGGTGCACACGGGGTGTTACATAGCATGTATGTGTGCATGACGTGGCAGTCCTTGTTGGTGGATGTCGGCACACCGGGTTCCTTACTCGAGGTTATACCTAAGAGCCATTGAGCTCAAGTTTGCTTTGAGTGAACTACCAAGTTTCGTAACTAGGATGAGTTTGTGCCTTCTCGGGAAAAGAGTCATCGAGTTCCCTAACTCGGATGAGCTCGTGCTTCCTCGAGAAGAGAGCCATCGGGTCCTTCACTCGGTTGGACGATTCTCTTTAAATTTGTTAAGTTCAAGCCCTTGGACCCTGGACCGCCTTGTCCGACTTTGACTAATCTTATCCGCCTTCGTTTGACTTGGTTCGGATTCTTATCTAGGGTTAATATAGCTAGGCGCCAACCCGGACACCTAATGCTTCACACTCCTTTTTTTCACTTGATTGTATTATTCATGAATGACGTATGTGGTTACGTTGAGGTCAGCCTATGTGATGGCTTTAGATGTTTTGAACCTTGATAGAGCTGTGGTGAGAGGCTATGTATAAAAAGATGAGATGCCGAGACCCAGTGGTGAACCTTGCAAGGACCACGGTCAGTGCACCGATGAGCCCGTGTTGTGGCCTCCCTTATTTGGGGCGGTGTGTATGTAACATTGGAGGACATGGAGATCCTAGCCAGGACAAGATGTTCCTGTGTCGGGCCATACATTGATGGTTCCCATGAGAGACATATAGTAGTTGAGCCCGTGTAGGGGCGACCCTCGTTTGGGGCAGTGTGTATGTAACATGGGAGGGTATGGAGATCCTAGCCAGGACGGGATGTTCCTGTGCTGGGTCATACGTTGATGGTGCCCATGAGAGACATACTTCATGTGCATGATGGAAATAAGATGATATACTGTAATAGTACGAGAAGTACTGGGGGGCCACGTCTGTAGGGAGATCCTTATGACACCTGTTTGGCTGATCACAATAGAGGGGTGAGTCCTGTGCATGACAGAGTGACCTCGACGTCAACTACAGCTATCATTTGGACCATGGATTTGGCCTATTTCAAGGATGGTACCACATTGCATGTTTAGAGCTAAGTCAGGAGCATGCATCATGCTAGGCAATTTAAATTGGCATGTGGAATGTTCCTGGATGCTTGTTCATGTTGGTTGCGTGTTGATATATGTGTGTGTGTGTGTGTGTGTGTGTGTGGACCTTGTGGTGATACTGTGACGCTTGGATTGTTTTTCCTTGACTGATGTTACCTTTTGTTTGTTATTTTATATGATGAACTCACCTTGCTTTGTTGTGCCTTGTGGTTTGGTACCTGTGATGATCACGAACCTGGTTCGTGTGAGAAGACAGACAATAGTAGGTGATTGGGAAGATGACAACCTTTGGTTGGAGCCGTCGAGTCGCCGGGATGTCGATGTGATGGATCCCGGGCAGGGGTTATGTTTTGTTAATTATACCCCTGGTTTTGATAGTTACACATGTTTTGCTAGTTGCACCCCTGATATTTAATTTCTTACTTCATTTGTAAAACACTTGTACATCTTAAATATGGATAATTGTACTCACAATTAAAGTACGTTATATATATATATATATATATATATATTTGTGCAAGTGGGTTGTTTTATACCTGCCTTGTTTATGTTTAGGATCGTCATGTTTATGACTAGGGATTGGACTACTTTCAGCGCAACAATCCGCCTTCGTTCCATAGGGGTACAACCCGGATGGCACCCAGACATGGATTCGGGAGATTGAGAAGATCTTCTGGGTTATGGTATGCCCTGAGGAGCAGAAGGTCACCTTCAGCACTTATAATCTGGCAAAGGAAGCCAAGTACTTGTGGGACAACACCCGCCAATGCATGGAGATGGAAGGTCGGGTAGTAATGTGGGAGACCTTCAAGGAGGCATTCCTGTAGAAGTACTTCCTGAAGGATGTGAGGAACAAGAAAGAGATGGAGTTCCTTGAGCTTAAACAAGGGAATTGGACTATAGTCGAGTATGCGGCTAAGTTTGAGAAGTTGGTAAGGTACTTTCCTCACTACCAGGGACGGGATGGGGAAAGCTCTAAGTGCGTGAAGTTTTTGAACGACTTGCGACCCGAGGTGAAGCAAGTCGTGAACTACCAAGGAGTCCGCCAGTTCCCGGCCTTGGTAAACATGTGCAAGATATGGGACGAGAATTCTAGAGATAGGGCTGCCTACTACCGAAATACAGTTCTGGTAAAGGACAAGAAGACTGGGTATAAAAATAGTGGGCCGTATAATCAATGCCCCAACCACAAAAGGACTGCTACTACAGGGTTCCCAAGTGGTAGTAGTAGTAGACCCGCTACCTTTCCAACCCCGGACACGTGCTTCAAGTGTGGTAAACCCGAGCATATCACTGTTGAGTGCAGGCAAAAAGGCCCGACTTCTTTTAAATGTAAGGAGAAGGGTCACATCCAAAGGGATTGCCTATACCCTAAGAGAGAGCGGAATGGCGGAGGCCAGCAGAGCCAACCTGGACAACCGAGGACCATGGGAAGAGTCTTCACTCTTAGTGGTGCTGAATACTCGAACTCCCAAGATCTAATCCAAGGTAAATGTTTCATAAACGGAATTCCTTTACTCGTGCTTTTTGATTCCGGTGTGACCCATTCTTTCATATCCTAGTTATGTGTAAAGTCACTTCAAATTTCTATGTCTTCTTTGAATAATGAGCTTGTGGTTGAGACCTCGGCTAGTGGGTCTGTATTGACTTTCGAGGTATGTTTAGACTGCCTTGTGGAAATTTCTAGTAGAAAATTCCGGGTTGATCTGGTTTGTTTGCCCCTTAGCCAGATTGACATTATTTTGGGTATAGACTGGTTATCTTCCAACCAGGTTGTGTTGATTTGTCATGATAAAACGGTCATGTTTGGCAACTCGGATGTGAGAGAAAAAGGGATGTTCATCTCGGCCAACCGGGTTATGTCATCATTGAAAGAAGATGCTCAAGTATACATGATCTTATCGAACCCAGAGGTAAGGACCGAGGTGTCTCTAGCCGACCTCCCTATTGTGAGAGAGTTCCCGGGAGTGTTCCCTGAGGATATATCCAGGTTACCACCTGAGAGAGAGGTAGAGTTTTCTATAGTTTTGGTGCCCGGAGCTGGACCTATATTTGTAGCCCCCTATAGGATGTCTCCCTTAGAGCTAGCCGAGCTTAAGAAGCAGTTGGAAGAACTGTTGGATAAGTAGTTTGTGCGGCCTAGTGTATCTCCATGGGGAGCACCTATGTTGTTAGTGAAGAAGAAGGACGGGACTATGAGGTTGTGTGTGGATTATTGCCAGCTGAATAAGGTGATGATTAAGAATAAGTATCCTTTGCCCAGGATAGATGATCTTATAGATCAACTGGTAGGGGCTTGTGTGTTTAGTAAAATGGATCTTAGGTCGGGTTACCATCAAATCCGAGTTAAGTCTGAAGATGTTCCCAAGACCGCTTTTAGAACCCGATATGGTCATTATGAGTACTTGGTTATGCCCTTTGGGGTGACTAATGCTCCTGGTGTGTTCATGGACTACATGAATAGGGTCTTTCACCCATACCTCGATAGCTTTGTAGTAGTCATCATAGATGATATCCTGGTATATTCTAAGACCAGAGAGGAGCACAAAGAGCACTTGAGTATTGTGCTGCAGACCCTTAGTGATAGACAATTGTATTCTAAGTTGTCTAAGTGTGAGTTCTGGTTAGAGAAGGTAAGTTTTCTAGGGCACGTGATATCACAAGGTGGTATAGCTGTAGATCCTTCTAAGGTGGAGGCTGTCCTCAAATGGGAGAACCCCAAGTTCGTGTTCGAGATTAGAAGTTTTCTGGGCTTGGCCGGGTACTACAGGAGATTTATAGAAGGTTTCTCCAAGTTAGCCTTACCCTTGACCAAATTGACTCGTAAGGGTTAAGTGTTTGTGTGGGATGACCAGTGTGAGCGTAACTTCCAAACTCTTAAGGAAAAGCTAACAACCGCACCCATGTTAGTTTTGCCTAACCTAGGAGAAGCCTTTGAGGTGTATTGCGACGCAACAATGATGGGCTTGGGCGGGGTGTTGATGCAGAGAGGCCGAGTTGTGGTCTATGCTTCCAGGTAGCTTAAGACGCATGAAAGGAACTACCCTACCCATGATTTGGAGTTAGCTATCGTGGTGTTTGCCCTTAAGATATGGAGACACTATCTTTTTGGCTCCAAGTTTGAGGTGTTTGGTGACCATAAAAGCCTTAAGTATCTGTTCAGCTAGAAGGAATTAAACATGCGTCAAAGGAGATGGCTAGAGTTCCTTAAGGATTATGATTTTGAGCTTAGTTATCATCCCGGCAAGGCCAACGTGGTGGCCGACGCTTTAAGTAGGAAATCTCTTCATGTGTCCGCATTTATGGTTAGGGAGCTAGAGCTCTTGGAGTGGTTTAGAGACCTTAGTCTAGCATGTGAGCTCACCCCTAATAGCATGAGACTAGGTGTCCTACAGATTGCGAGCGGACTGCTAGAAGAGATCCGAGAAGGACAGGGGTCCGACCCTTTTCTGAAGACCCAACTAGAAGCAATAACAATAGGGAGTGATAGTAGTTTCCAGGTGGGGTCGGATGGAGTGTTGAGACTTCAAGGAAGGGTCTGTGTCCCCAACATATCCAGGCTTAAGAAGGTAATCCTAGAGGAGGGGCATAGGAGTAACCTAAGTATCCACCCTAGCGCCACCAAGATGTACCAAGACCTGAAGACTATGTTTTGGTGGCCGAACATGAAGAGGGATATTAGTGAGTTTTTATACGTGTGCTTAGTCTGTCAGAAAGCTAAGGTAGAACACTAGAGACCATCGGGTAAGTTACAACCCTTGGAGATACCCCAGTGGAAGTGGGATAGTATCTCCATGGATTTTGTTGTAGGTTTGCCTAAAACCCGGGCTGGGTTAGATTCTATCTAGGTTGTTGTTGACAGATTGACTAAGTCTGCTCACTTCATCCCCATCAACATTCGATTTTCCTTAGAGAAGCTGACTTCGCTGTATGTTAACGAGATTATCCGGTTGCACGGTGTGCCCTCTAGCATAGTATCTAACCCAGATCCGAGGTTCACTTCTAGATTTTGGGAGAGTTTGAACAAGGCCTTAGGAACTTGGCTTCGGCTGAGTTCAACCTATCACCCTCAGACTGACGGGCAGACTGAATGAACCATTCAGTCTCTAAAAGACCTTTTGAGGGCATGTGTTCTAGAATAAGGAGGTAGCTGGGATAGTTTCCTACCACTGATAGAGTTCACCTACAACAATAGCTTTCACTCTACCATTGGTATGGCTCCCTACAAGGCCCTATATGGTAGGAGGTGTAGGACACCTTATGTTGGTTGGAACCCGGCAAGAGTCTTATGCTAGGGCCCGAGGTGGTACAACAAACGACCGAAAAGGTCAGGTTAATCCAAGATAGGATGAGGACGGCCCATAGTAGGCAAAAGAGCTATCATGACAGTCGAAGAAAGGACCTAGAGTTCGAGGTCGGTGATCATGTATTCTTGAGGGTCACCCCATGGACTGGGGTTGGCTGAGCATTGAAATCCCAGAAACTCACACTCCGGTTTGTCGATTCTTTTCAAATTCTAAAGAGAGTCGACCCCATCGCCTACCAAATTGCCTTACCCCCGTCCCTTTCCAATCTCCATAATGTATTCCATGTGTCCCAACTTTGTAGGCATAGTCATGATCCTTCTCATGTGGTCGGATTGGATGATATCCAAGAAAAGGAAAACCTGATGTATGAAACACTACCTTTATGGATTAAGGATCGACGGATGAAGCATCTAAGACGAAAAGAAATTCTCCTGGTCAAGGTAATATGGGGAGGATGCGACATGGGAGCTAGAGAACCAGGTGCGGGAGGCCTACCCAGCTTTGTTTGCATCAGGTAATTTCGAGGACGAAATTCCTTAAAAGGTGAGAGAATTGTAACGACCCGGATTACAAGTTGCTTAGTGAATGCTTGATGTGTGTATTATATTAATTAATTATATGTTTTGGTGTATGTTTTATTTATTAATTATTGTCCTAAGTGCTTTGTTTTGGGATGCGAGGTTGATGGGTGATGGGACGTAAGTCAACACTGCTGTGTTATGGTTGTTGGCTGTACACGTTAGGTGGACGTGCTGT
This sequence comes from Glycine latifolia, assembly GCA_013407115.1. Classification (NCBI taxonomy): domain Eukaryota; kingdom Viridiplantae; phylum Streptophyta; class Magnoliopsida; order Fabales; family Fabaceae; genus Glycine; species Glycine latifolia. Next base: position 12,716,053 of record CM023954.1, read on the forward strand.
GTAAGCCATGTTATAAGCAGCAAGCTAGCACAACAGAAGCTTACTCTTCCTTTCTCCAACCTTAGCGTTTTCTCTCACACCCAGAAACCTTCCTCCCCCAACCCTTCTGTACCACCTTCAACCCACGAGAACCAGCGTCGCTGCCACGATATCCCGACACCAAGAAGGACCTCGTGGTCGGCACAGACACTTAGGACAAATTGTCGTGAAGCCCGTGAACGAACTCCTGGTTAGGTAAGGGGAGCTTATCATGTCTGATAACAACTTTAGAGGACCAGGGAAGTCCAACCATGGCGATATGCTTTATGTTCATTGATTGGTGTTTTATGTTTATGTTTAATGGTATTCTAGTATACTAGTCTGGAAAGGGGGAGCTGATGTTGTAAGAACTCCCCGTGCATGTGAGTGGAGTTGGCATTTTGATGCTGAAAAACTCCTAAGACACTTTAAAGAAGTATTTGTGGAGGAGTTGGCTGCCGAGATGGGGTGGCCGAGTTACATCTATGTTGCATATATGTGTTTGTGATGTTGGCTGCCGAGATGGGTTGGCCGGGTTAATCGAGTCACGTAGCATGCATGTGTGCATGATGTGGTAGTCCTTGTTGGCGGATGTCGGCACACCGAGTTCCTTACTCGGGGTGATACCTTAGAGCCATTGACCTGAAGTTTGCTTCGAGTGAACTACCGGGTTCCGTAACTCGGATGAGTTTGTGCATTCTCGGGAAAAGAGTCATCGAGTTCCCTAACTCGGATGAGCTCGTGCTTCCTCGGGAAGAGAGCCATCAGATCCTTCACTCGGTTGAGCGATTCTTTTTAAATTTGTTAAGTTCAAGCCCTTGAACCCTGGACCACCTTGTCTGACTTCGACTGATCTTATCCGCCTTCGTCCGACTTGGTTCGGATTCTTATCTCGGGTTGATATAGCAAGGCGCCAACTCGGACACCCAATGCTTCACACTCATATTTTTCACTTGATTGTATTGTTCATGAATGATGTATGTGGTTACGTTGAGGTCAGCCTATGTGATGGCTTGAGATGTGTTGAACCTTTTTAGGAATGTTTCACACTCATATTCTTCACTTGATGATCCACCTTTTTGCTAAAGTGATCAACACAAAATCCCATAGAGATTTTTTCCAGCATGAAAGAGTATGTGCATTTAATGCAAGCATTAAATGCTCCAATGGCCATATTCTTTTGACGCAAGCTCAAGTGAAAAAATTTATCCATTTAGAGATAACGTACATTTATTGAAGAAGGCCTATTAATACTAGAAGCTTTGAATATATGGATACCTTTCTAAGTGCTAGCATTCAAATTCTTTGTATGAAAAGTTTTCTATAAATTTTTGTATAGTTCTTAAAATCTCGCAAAACACCTTGGACACCTTGAGAGAAAAGACTAAGTGCTGAGATTGTTCATCTGTCTATAAGACGTTTTAAAGTTAGTCATTGTGCAAACAAACAAAACATCTATTTGATTTGAATAGAACTATCAATGGCTTGGTAGGACAAAGAATACTGGGTTATATTAAGCTTGGGGTAGAGCTTGAGTTGTAGAGCTAGAAGTGGCAATGATTAATACTAGTAACTTATTAAAGTTAGTGAAATTTGTTGATGATAATGGATGACAATCTTGCCTTGCAACCCTCCCTGTGTGTTGCAAGGGATAACTGTATCCTTTGGGATTTTTTTTTTTGTTTTGGAATGGTATCTTGCTTTGCAACTCTCCCTATGAGTTCCATGCTAGAACTCCACTTGACCGAAGTGACCTCGGGGTCTTGCCTAGTGGAGTATCTTCCTGAGTACCACTCCTACATTTTATCTTTGAATGACATGTTGGAGTGTTGAGATTTAACTTCAAATGACATGTCAGACCTATGAGTTCCACGCTAGAACTACGCCTCACTAAAGAGACCTTGGGGTCTTGCCTAGTGGAGTATCTTCCTAGGTACTACCCCTACATTTTATCTTCGAATGACATGTTGGAGTGTTGAGATTTAACTTTGAATGACATGTCAGAGTGTTGAGAACTATTTTCCAAGAGGATTAGTGACCCTTTTAGTGTATACATGATGGATTGTTGTTGATGGTGAAACTTGGATCCTTAAGACAAACCATGAGTGAGATGGTGGGTATAAATGTTTCATATCTCAAATATCAAGAAATCTAAGTTTAGTTGTTGTTTGTGAATAGGCACGTAAGTTAGGGTGCTAGGAAGACCCTCAACCTAGTGGTAGAGGTTGTCATGGTTGCTATGTTGAATGGACCTATAGATTAGATAGTTAGACGAATCTATAGAGAGGTTAAGGTTAATGCATACCTTAGCGAGGTAAGCCACTACCCATGTTCATCTATTTTCGATAAAACCACACTTCCTCCGTAAGGTTAATTTGAGTCTCCCTAAATGGTCAGATCATAGAGTGTGACTATGTTAAGGGATGTGCTTGGGTTAATTGCTCAAAAGGTGATATCTCCATGGAGTCAAGTCTACCTTTAATGTAGATGATTGATGGACTGGTGATGAGGATGATGTTTGATGGTTGAATCATGGTGATGATGATTAATTGAATAATGATGATGTTGTATGATGATTGAACCTTTATGTGATGGTTGATTAATTGATGATTTTATGAGATGCTATATTGTGTGAACCATAAGATTTATGTTGTATGTATGATATTCAAATATTATGTTCTACATATATGATGGTGATTGATTATGGTTTAATCGATAATTTGTGTACTGTTTAATTTTTTTTTTGTAAGTTTATACTTGTGTGGTTGAACATGTGGTTTTGTACGTATAATGATCTTGAATTTGATGTACGTGGGTAACAAACAACTAGGAGGTCGCCCGTGTCTCTCAGATACTTCATGGACATGCATATCTGAACATGAAGAGGTGGTTTCCATTTTGTTTCCTCTTAATAATTATGTATAGTGTTGACTGGCCCAGAGTCTAGGAAGTTTATATTCAGAGTTGTTATGTCTATCTGCATGTTTTGAGGAGCTTTGGGTTGCTTTGATGTCTTATAAGTTTATGTTATGGTGGAGTGCCATAGGTCACATGGTATTTTTGGTTGTGTATACATATCACATGAAGTTTTATCTTGATATCTTGCATTTTAGCTTTTGGGCCTTTAAAACACGAAAATTTTACAAATACTTTCATAATTCAATTAATAGAAGAGTTTTAAATGAATTATATTAATGTCTTACGCTTCAGTTAGTTCCTAGTTCCATGTAACAATGATAGGTCATTACAGGTGTATTCACTGAGAATTAACTCCCATGATAGACTTGGCTTTGTGATGGTGGAGTGAATGGTAGAATTCAATGAGCAAAGCGTACCTACAACTTTGCAAGCACTATAACAATCAAGTTAAAGTGGGTGTGAGATGAGTTTCTTTGTGCAAGTGCAAGTGTAAATACCTTAGGTTTTAGCAAAACATTAGTTCAGCAGTTAGAGGTCATGTGTTAAGGGTGATGATAGCTTGCAGTCATGTTTTACACGTCTTCATTTCATATGAGTTTATGTTGGGGGATCAAAGGTTGAAATTCCATGCCAAGATGCCATCCAGAACAATAAATATGAAATGTTTTCAAATATACTAAATATATTATATTTTAATACATACATACACACACACACACACGCACACACACATATATATATAGATATATAGATAGATAGATAGATAGATAGATAGATATACATACAGACAACACACTTGATATATAAGGAAAAAAAATAAAATGCACTTGTATTTTGTTTTTAAAATGAGTTCAAATATCATATTATAGAATTTCATAAATAAGGCATAAAATATGCACCCCAAAGTAAATAATTATAATTTTTTTATATATTATGTTTTAAATTGTTAACGTCAAAGAACACTAGGGAGAGAGGCTGGCGAGCTCTAGCTCAAGCCACCATCAATGTCTCCCCCTAGCTCAACTTGACCACTAATCTAAGGTGAGTCGTGCAACTCACCTATATTTATACACAATGCCCTCCAACAATATCATCCACATGTGATGGTCTCATTGGTCCCCTTTTGCCATGCCATCATGTAGGCTCAATCCTATCCCCATTATACATGGTACACGGTGCATCGTTGTGTGCATTTCACATAACAGGTCATGATATTTCTCTAATCTTGTCACAATGTCTCTGGAGTACTATTTTGTATCATACTTCCCATTGTTTTGCCTTTTCAGTTGTAGTAGGTGCCAGACATTACTTTAGCTACCTGATACCTTAAGGTGAGTTGGCTACTTGAGAGTTCTATCCAAGATGGTGTACAACCCTCCAAGCATTGAGCCTTGTGGCATAAATTCTTAAGGGTAAGTTGTTCATTCTGCCAAAGTTGGTGTTCCTGAGATGAATGTCCATAATTATTAATACTTTTATACTTTAAACATTTTATATTCATTATAAATAAATTATTTTCTAACTATAAATATGTTTCATCAGTGGGAGGAGTATGGCTTAAGGAGATATATAGCGGAGGAACAATGTTGGAAGGATGGGGTAGAGCAAAGGGAAGCAAAACAAATAGGGGGGAAATAAGGATAATTAGAGACAACAACCAACTCATACACTGAGGAGCCTATCAGGGAAAGGGAAGCCTACAAGAGAGAACAACCAGGGTACATTGCAACAAATCCCCAAAGGAAAAAAAAAAACAACAGCGAGATAAATAGGGTGAATCCAGAGCCAACAATGGGGGACGACTGAAAAATCAGATATGGAAAGTCAAAAAAGGAAACATCAAAGAAGAAAACTTTGAGGAATAGAAAGGTCTCGATGTCAAAACAAATGGAATACAAGCTTAGAGGCTACTAGATTGTTGGGTAGGCACTCTCAAAGATATGATGTTGTTTGACAAACTGCTTGAAGAGTGATATGTGGAAAATATGGGGGAGATTAAGCTTAAGTACTTAGAGGATGATCTAGTTTGATTGAATGGTTGGATGAGGGCTACATAGGAGAGACAAACAAATGAGAACAAGAAGGTATTTGGACCATTTTTCAGTCTTTGGAAAAATGGAAACCAACAATGGTACTAGGTACATATCTATTGGTAAATGGTGTTGCTGCGGTGGCTATGGTTTTAGAAGAAACAAAAGAACTGACAGACATTGCATGTGCGAGAGCTTTTATCAGAACATCATGTCAACAAAACATATTTAGAAACCAAAGAGTGAGAATAGGTGCATATACATGAGTAGATGATTGAAAAACCACAAAAGAGTTGTTGTAGAGGCCGGAGGTACCAGAAATCCACTGATGAAGAGTGCTTCATGAAAAGTGACATAGATATGGAGATAAAATCCTTTTAGGAAGAGGATGATAGGGACTTGCATAAGGGGGTATATGAGGAAGCAATAAGGGATGAGGATGGTGGTCGTAAGGAGAGATCAACGTTGGAAGGAGGGGATACCGATGAGATGTAGGTGGTTATTCATCAAAAGATAGAAGATGAAACTGTGCAAAGTACACCAGGTACCTCGATAGCTGGAAAGTTGTACTCTCTAGGGGAAAGCTTTGTTAGAAATTAGAGCGTAAGGGAGGAGAAAAGGAATGAGTAAGATATACAAAAGGGATTGGTGGCCCTAGGTCAGACAAAGTTACACAGATATGGTAACCATCATCATCGATTTTGAATTTGAAAGGGGTAGAAATGAGTCTAAAGGCAAAAAAGGAAAAAAAAAAGGATGAGGTGATAGAAGTTGTGGAGGATCGTTAAGAAGCAGAAGGGGAAAATGGTCATAGTGTTAGGATAGAACAAACAAGTGATGACATAGCTGCTAGAGACAAGAAAAATGAGCCAAGTGGGCCTCAAATCTTATTCGATGGAGCTGGCCCAAAAGCACAAACTTGTGAGATGGAGCTTTTGAACAGAGAAATTAAGGATCTTTATGAAAATAAGGATTGTGCATAAGTGTACGGGAAGCTCAATTAAACTATGTTGGGCTCGATCAGCAAAAGGATGGTAGTTGCAATGTGGGGCAAGATATGGGCCTAAAAGTTGTGAGTAGCTAGATTGAGGGGGTGGATGTAGTTTAAAACACAAACTTGGACTCAAGGGGCATGGACTGGGCAAACAAATCTCAATCAAGAGTGTGGAACACTTCTACTTATGACTTTGCTCAAACAGCTTTAGGCACTATGGTTTGGTCTGGACGTCTAATGCAAATAGGGAGCACATCAAGAGCCAATAATGTTGTACGTTTGACGGATGTTAAATCAGAGGCAAGGAAGATATGTGATAATGGATTCTTGTTGGGGCTTAGTCACCATGGGTGCTAAGATAAAATGGTGACAAAGATATGAATTTGTGTTAACCATTATGTTTCATGTAAGTCAACAGGTTTGATGACTGGAAGCAACACCAGGTGAGACTTATCCATTAGTGGATACCTAGTCTATTGGAAGTAGGAAGTGCTCATCCAGTTCATTCAAACACCCAATTAGAATGTGCATTTTATTTGAATTATCCATTTATGCTAGTTTATATGATTTTGTTTAAAAAGAATATATTTGCGAATTAATCTAATATTTCCTTTTATAAGTCTAACGAAACTATTGAGTTATAAATCACAAATATGTAAAGTTCTGATCCTATCAGATAGAAACACACAACATCTGCTTATTTCAAGAAACAACATTAATCAGCACAACAATCATATGATTCTATTCTGAAGATGCTCTCCACAATTCTCTGTACTAATAAATATGACATTAAGGAATGAAAAACAACAACAAACATGTATAGAAAAACAAGAGTTGTGAATAAAGAAACAAGAGAGAAAAAAAAGCATTTGTTGAGAGATACACTGAGTTTAAGAGATTCCATCCTTTGTGATATACAAAGTACTAATGAGAGATTAAAACTTCATTGTAAATTCACTCATTGAGTGTTGTAAAGAATCATTGATTCTATATCAAAATTTTGTTTGTGAAAGCTAGGAGTGGCTTAGTAGCAAAACAATACTTGGGTGTTCTTAGATTCAAAGGGAGTTTAAGGGTTGTGCTAGTAGTGGCCTTGAGAATACTTATAAGCCAAAATTGGCCAAAAATAATACTTGTTGTAATCAAGTTTGATTAGCGAAACCCTTTATTAGTTGGTAAAGGAGAATTGGATGTAGCTCAAGTTAAGTGAACCAATATAAAATGAAGTATTTTTACTGCTCTTCTTTAGCTTATCAAAGTATTCTAAATTCCATTATTGATAAATTTTGCACACAAGGTTTTCACTAAAAATAAAGTTTTATACATCATTGGACAACCGTCCACTTTTAGTCACTGGACGAGGGTTTTTATAAGCTTGTTTATTATATAAACTTCTTCCATTTCAAAAAGGTTTTATATTTTTACTAACACACTATTAATCCCCTCCCCCTTCTATTTTGATTTATTATATTTCAAGTTCAAATGGTGTGCATTCAAGAAACTAAGAGGGAGAAAATTACTAAGGAGATGTGTGAAGCATTATAGGGGATTATGAGGTGGAATGGTTGTTTCAACCAACAATAAATAACGCGGGAGGATTTTTATGTTTGCGGAATAACAAATTCTTCAAATTGAGTAATTCATTTCAAGGGAGTGGCTATATAGGTTTGAAAGAATTATGCAAGAAAGGTAGTCACAATGTCACGTTCGTCAACGAATACTCTCTAGGTGACTTGGACTTGAAGAAAAGGTTATAGGAGGAATTGCAAAGCAAAAAGGTGACTAGTTCTTGTGACACTTGGTCATGCTAGGTGACTTCAATTTTGTAAGCGATACACCACTTTTTAAGTGATATTTTGTGAGTTTTGTGCCATTTTACATGCATTTTCTTGGTAGAACTCACGTTTGGCCACTAGTTTTGTATTGCAAAAGTAAAACTGCTCAATTCAATGAAAGAGTTGGAAATTGTAAGATTTTATGAATTTTTTACACTTGATCAAGACTATGGTGCATTACCACAACCTTGATAAGCAGCACTATTAGACTCAGAGGGAGCATAAAGCTGATGATCTTAGAGAATAATGTTTAGGCTTTTTACATGCCAATTCAATTGAATGACATTTGTAATTTGTGTATGAGTTTGTCAAAGTTGACGCCTCTTATGATCCATTGCATAAATCTCTATCATTATTATATCATGAAAATATTCATGTTTTTGCATTCATGATTTTGCAAAACAAATTTTCTTAAAAATCATTTCTGAAACTCAACTTTTGCAGAACTTCATATAAAGCTAAGTGTTTCATACTTCAAGTTTTGAGAAAAACATTTTCTCATTGGTTTAATCGATTACAATCAAGTGGTAATCGATTACTTGAAAATAGAGCATATTTAATCGATTACGAGAATATGGTAATTGATTACATAGTTCAAAATACAGAATGAACCTCCTGTTGTAATCGATTACAACACCATAGTAATCGATTACTTGGTCCAAATTCTGATTAGAACTTCCTGTGATAATCGATTACATGGAGTTTTAATCGATTTAATTGCTCATCAGTTTTTCCAGAAAGCCTGAAGAACACTTTTATCGATTACTTAAGTGATATAATCAATTACTGGTAGTTACAACTGTTTTTTCTATAAATATTTGCTGCTTGTTTGCACTTAAAAGAGCGAATTTTGAAGCCCATTCTTTTGAGAGAAAACTTACTAAGTACATTTCAGTGTATGACTCACAAATCCTCTGTTTCAAAAAACATGTTGAAATCTTGTGCCAATTTCCTTTTGAGCACTTGCTAAAGAGAAAGGTTTGGAGAGATTATTTTGAAGTTTCTATTCAACCTTTGGTTCAAGATTCTTTAATCATCTGCATAAATTTGCATTGGATCCCAGGTTATATCTCTCCTTGTTACATCATAGTATGTCTTTAAGAAATTCTATCTTGTGCAATAGCTTCTTAAAGTTTTTCTAGAATAGGTTTTCTAGAAGGAGATTAGAGAAGGGTTGTTTCTCTAAGTCTTGATCACAAAAGGTCTATAGATGTTAGATGCCTTGTCTTAGTCTGGGATTGATTAAGAGTGATTGTAAAATTTGTAAAAATAGATTGCACATAGTTAGATCCTAGCTTGTTGGTTAGGAAACTAGATGTAGCTTCTCTTGAATTGAGAAGTGAACCAGAATAAATTGTGTTATTTTCTTCTTCTCTAATCTTTTCTCTAGGTTATTGATTGTCATTCATGGGTTCAACTATTTCATAATCAACAAAAGCAATCTTATAGTAACTGTATTTCATAAAGGTTGGAGGTTGTTTGATCAAAGGCATTCTAAGTTTGATTTGTGATACGATCCGTTAAACTCTGATTTTTAAAGCAATTTTTAAAGGGGCAAGAAGAACCAATTCACCCCTTCTCTTGGTTTGTGTGCTAATCATATTATTTTGAATTGGTATCAAAGCAGGTTCTTGTGTGTTACTCAAGATCACTACTTTCTTTTAAAAGAAAATGAATACCAGACAAATTACCTTTTAGAAGGGTGCCTCCCTCAACCGTCCCTCAATGTTTGAGGGAGAACACTTCAGTTTTTAGAAAAATAGAATGCAAATTTCCATTCAATAAATGACCCTGGTGCATGGAATGCAATTGAAAAAGGTCCCTTTATAGCTACCAAAACTATTGATGATGAAAAGGTTCCCAAAGAATAGGATGAAATGACTGATATAGAAAAGAGGGTTGTTCAATATGATTTTAAAGCTAAAAACATGATAACCTCTACTTTGTCTTCTGATGAGTTTTTCAGAACAGTTAGGTGCAAAAGTAGGAGATGTTGAAGATCACTTATGAAGGAACTGATGAAGTAAGGAGATCAAGAAAACATGTCTTGATCCATGAGTAAGAAATATACAAAATGGACATAGCAGAAAACATCTCTTAGCTTCAAACTAGATTCACACAGTAGAAAGCATCTTTTAGCTTCAAACCAAATTCACACATATTGTCACCCATCTACTGGGTCTTGGTCAAACATTTGATGTAGAGGAACTCAACATCAAAATTCTGAAGTGTTTGACAAGACCTTGGCAACCAAAAGTGATAGCAATCAAAGAATCCAAAGATTTGTCAAAAATGTCCATGGCTGCACTCTTTGGTAAGTTGCTTGAATATGAACTAGAAATGTCTCAACTAACAAATGTAAAAGATGCAGATAAGAAACAAAAAAAAACATTGCTTTAAAAGAAACATCTTCAAAAGCTGAGAAAGATTATGATTCAAGTCAAGATGAACATGATGAAAATCTGAATCTGATTGTCAAAAGATTTGACAAGTTCCTGCAGAAAAACAAAAATAGAAGGTTCCCTAAATTCAACAAAAGAAATTATAACATCAATAACACCAACAACTTCAACTACTTTGAGTGTGGAAAGCAAGGCCACAACAAGTCTGAATGTCCAATCTTCTTGAAGAAACAGTTAGGGAATAAGAAAGGAAAGAAAGAAGGGAAACCCAAAAGAGCCTACATAGCTTGGGAAGATAATGCATCCACAACCTCTGATTCTTCAAGTGAGCATGAAGAAGCCAATGTTTGTTTAACATCAACCATTGATGAAGAAGAGTCAAGTGCAAAATCTGAGGTGTGTCTAAGAGCTAAAGCTTCACTGTGGTACTTGGATAATCGATGCTCTAGGCACATGATAGGTGATAAATCCATGCTCACTAATATGATATTAAAGGAAGGAGGATTTGTCACCGATGGAGACAACAACAAAGGAAAATCATTGGAGAAGGCAACATTGGTGATAACCTCAAAACTCAAATCAGAAATGGGCTTTATGTTGAATGACTAAAGCATAATCTTCTTAGCATAAGCTATCCTTGTGACAAAGGATTAAAGGTATCCTTTAACAACAACTGTTGCTTGATATGTGATGGCAAAACTAGCGAGGTAATTCATGTTGGGAAAAGAAAAGAGAAAAGAGTTTTGAAGATGATGCAAGACCATTGGAAGAAAATGTCACTACCAATGAAACTGATGAAAGGAAAAAGGGTGAAACAAATGAAGAAGTTGACCCTTCAACTCCAACTCAAAGGCCAAAAGACTGAAGAACTACAAGAGATCTCTCCCAAGACAACATTATTGGTGAAGTATCTAAGGGAGTATCCACTAGATCATCTCTTAGAAATTTATGTTGTGACATGGCCTTTGTATCTCAAATTGAACCCTAAAATATTGGTAAAGCATTACTTGATGAACACTAGATGCTTGCTACGCATGATGAACTAAATCAATTCAAGAGAAATGATGTATGGGAACTTGTTCCTAGACCTCATTCTCATAAGCTAATAGGCACTAAGTGGGTTTTAAGAAACAAATTTGATGAGAGTGGCATCATAGTCAGAAATAAGGCCAGATTGGTTGCAAATGGTTACAACCAAGAGGAAGGAATTGATTATGAAGAAACCTATGCCCCTATTGCTAGGTTGGAAACCATAAGGTTGCTGCTTGCATTTGCATGTTTAAAGGACTTCAAATTATTTCAAATGGATGTAAAAAATGTCTTTTTAAATGGTTACATAAAGGAGGAAATTATGTTGATCAACCTCCTGGTTTTGTAGACTTCAAACATTCAAATCATGTCTTCAAAGTTAAGAAAGCCCTCTATGACTTAAAACAAGCACCTAGGTCCTGGTATGAAAGAGTGAGCAATTTTCTAAGTAGTCAATCCTTTATAAGAGGACAAGTTTATAAAACTCTGTTCATCAAGAAATCTGCTAGTGATATATTACTTGTTCAAATCTATGTTGATGACATTATCCTTGGTTCTACTAACAACTCCTTGTGCAAGGAATTGTCATCTTCAATGCAGAATGAGTTTGAAATGTCAATGATGGGAGAGCTAACATTCTTCCTTAGACTTCAAGTAAAACAATTGAAGAATGACACATTTCTCAGTCAAGCCAAATATTGCAATGAGTTGATTAGAAATTTGAAATGGATAAAAGCAATGTTGCAACTCCAATGGCAACCACAACCTATCTTAACTCTGATGAAAAAGGTAAAAAGGTAGATGAGTCAAGATATAGAGGAATGATTGGATATCTACTGTATCTGACTACAAGTCATCCAGACATCATATTGAGTGTGTGCCTATGTGCAAGATATCAAGTCAATCCAAAAGAGTCACATCTCACAACAGTCAAAAGGATCATCAAATACCTAAAATCAACTCCAAAAGTTGGTCTATGGGATCCTAAAGGTGCATCCCTAAACTTAATTGGTTATTCAGATTCTGACTTTGCATGTTGCAAGTTAGATTGGAAGAGCACAAGTGGAACCTGCCATCTACTAGGAAGTTCCTTGATCTCATGGCACTACAAAAAACAGTCCTGTGTTTGCACTCTCAATAGCTAAGGCAAAATATATTGTAGCTGGTAGGTGTTGTGCTCAAAGCTTATGGCTCAAGCAACAACTTCACGACCATGGTGTTGAAATGAATCAAATTCCATTGTTTTGTGACAACACAAATGCCATCAATCTCTCCAAGAATCCAATTATGCACTCTAAAACAAAGCACATTGAGATTAGAAACCATTTCCTCAAAGATCATGTACTAAAGTGTAATTGCTTAATTGAATTTATTGATAAAATAATCAATTGGCTGACATATTCACAAAACCCCTAGTAAGAGATATATTCTTCCTCCTTAGAAACATGATAGGCATACTTGATGAATCCAACATTGATTAGCATGTAAATTATGTGTTTGATACCATGAAACATAATTCACAAGTACTTTAAAAATTCGCTAATGTAATCGATTACACCAACGAATTAATCGATTACATTAGGTTTAGGGAAATTCTTCGCCATGGGATAATCGATTAAAAAGGACTTGTAATCCATTATGCCTGCAGATTCTGCAAAATCTGCACAGCTTTTAATGCAAAATCATAATACTTATCTTTTTAATTTTACTTCATTGAACCTAGCCACATTTGGCTTCGTGTTTGTAGCAATTCTGATTTGAAACATCAAATCTTTAACCTATTTTGGCTTTATAAATTCACTCTCCAAGAGCCTACTTTCCTCACTCCAAAATCAACCCTCCTCCTTTAGCAAAACCCTATTTTTCTTGCTTTGCCTCTTCTTCTTCTCAACCAAACTCTGCCCCTTCCTATTTCGAAACTCTTCCTCTTCACCATGTCTCAAGCATCCTTCTCAAAGAAGCAAAAGACAAACAAGCGGAAGGCAAGCAAAAGCTCTAAGGCTACTGTGAACAGGTTAGACACCTGGTTGTCTACGGAGACTGAAAGGCATAACTACATCAATTTCATGCCACCAAACTTGTTCTGTTGCCCAAGTATTTGGAGCTTCACTAGTTCATCAATGAGGGATTCAACTTACTTGAGATGTTGCCAGAACAAGCACTCACCAAGCTACTGGAGATGAAAGGTACCTATTACCCTAAGTTGGTGAAAGTCTTCTACACATGTGCCAAAGCTGGTATGGATGGCATTCTCCACTCCAAGGTAAACGGAGTGGCCATGGTGATAGATGACATTATATGCAATGCAGTAGCTGGTATTTCTTTCAGAGGAGTCTGAAAATTTGAAGAAGAGATTGGAGGATATTCAAAGATGAAAGACTTATAGAGGAATGCTGCAGAACCCTAATGCTCATGTTGGAAACAGATTGGGGGTAGGCCACATGATAGCTGAAGATAGGATTCTCCACTATATCATTACCTACATTCTGACACCAAGATCAACCAACCATGCCTAGATCACTGATGATGATCTCCAGTTGGTGTATGGAATGAAGACAAAGACTTAAATCAATTAGGTTCTGATTATTGAAGAAACAATCATGAAGGCTAAGAGGCTGCTAAGCTTTCAATTCCCTTCTGTTGTCATGATTTCAAGGTTCATTGATCACTTTGAGATTGATGTGACCAACGAAATAAGGGATAACACCACCTCCTAACCAACATGATTTCAAAGAAGCATCTCACCAAGCTAGGAATGATGAACACCACTGATGGGTGGACTATGGTTGGAACTCAAGCTCCTAAAGGGGTTGTTGATGAGGATCATGAAGTTGATAAGGGAGATGACACTAAAGCTATACCTGCTAAGTAACAGTGGAGTCCTTTTGAGTCTCTTATGATTCAAAAGATGGATGCTATGCTTGCTTTACATCATGAACATGCAACTGATGTTCATTCCTCCCTTGAAGACATAACTACTAGACTAGGCAACATTGAGACTAGGATGAGTCTCAAGGACTTTGATGAATAGCTTAGCTTAGTGTTTATCATTTTCATTTTCTGGTTATGCCCTTATCATATAATAAATGAAACTACTTTTATTTGGTTTACCTTATCTTCCTTTGCTTATTTCCCATTTAATGTTATATTTTGCCTTTGATAAGACAAAATGGGGGGGGGGGATAAATGCTGATTGAATTGAAAATTGAACATTAACTCTAACAAAATTGTTCAAACCTGAATTGATATGTAATTACAAGAGAAAGAGAGAGCAATAAGCAATACAATTATTGAAACAATAATGCTCATGTTGTGTATATTTCATTCTTCCTTGCCTATTCAAAAAGTTTTATGCAAAGGATACTTGACACTTGATCTTGTAACACCCTGAAATTTTGAGTTTCTGAGATAGATGTTTGATGTGTGTTATGTTACTTGATTGTTTAATTTATTTCATGATTTGTTGTTTTGTTAGGCTTTTGTCTTGGTATGAGTGCTTGGTGAATGTTAGGTTAAGTCAACTTTGTTTGGTCTGTGGTTGCTATACGTACACGCTAAGTGAGCTTGTCAAGTCATCTATATATAAGTATCAGATTGGTGCAGCGGAAGTGTGTTCTTTCTTCTTTTGCGCTTTTCTCCCCCTTTTCTCTCTAACTTTCCACACCCTAAAACCACTCCCTCCAACCACTCTGAACCACCAAGGACCATCGTAGCTTGCCATGGAACCCCTACGCCAAGAGGAACCTCGTGACTGGAGCAGAAGTCTTTGAAAACCCTTTTTGAAGTTCGAACGAGAACGGAGCCCCAACCTTTCTTTTCTTGGCTTCCTTGAGAGCGCTGTGTTTGGACAAGCTCACGCTTCAAAGGATAGTGTTATAACATCGATAGACTGTAATAGAAGGACTCTTGGTTAGGTAAAGGGAGTTTATTATGTTGATAATAAGTTTTAGATACTATAGTTGGGGGCCAGAGAGTCCAACTATGAAGATAACTGCATGTCCCTGTTGGGTGCTAATTTTTAAGAAAATCTATGTCTTTTAACGAATAGAATGCGGAATGTTATGATTGATGGTGATAGAGGACTATCTAAGGACCTTGATGATGTAGGTTCATTCCAAGCCAAAGGTCTAGAAAGAGAGCTTGAAGCACTTCCTTTGGTGAACTTTGAAGGACCCATGACAAAAGCTAGAACCCAAACCATTCAAGATCAAGTCAAAAGTATTGTCTGTTGTAATAAGCAAGTGCTGTCTGTATTAATTGATTACAACGTATTTGTAATCGATTACACAAGCAAATCCTGTATGTTTTAATCAATTACAACGTATCTGTAATCGATTACACAAGCATCTTTGTCTGTTTTAATCGATTACGCTTCATTTTAATCGATTATTTTCATTTAAAATGGTAGTGCTTCTATAGATTTTTGTTGTTTTTGTAATGGGCTTTGATATTTTCGCAAATAGGTCTAAACTTGCATTTTTAGGTTTTATTAGAGGCCTAGCCATATAAATACTTAGACTTCGCTATTTTTGGTTAACTTTGATTAATGAAATTAAGCATTTTGCTTGCATTGAGAGCTTAGCCTCTTGTTGGTTCTTGAGTGAAACCAAATTGATTCTTATCAAGGAAGCTTTCCTTTGTGGCGAATCCTCCTCCGACTTATCACTCTGTTACGGATCATGGCGTCATCCCTAATCATTCGTTAATCTTCTCCATTTTTTTCTATTTGAGTTTCAAACCCCAATTCATGGAGTCTTGAAGTTTGCAATCCAGAAACAATCCAAGCCAAGCATTCATGTCTTGGTAGTCATCAGATGGTGTTTTGTGTGTGAAGATATTGATTTTGTATGAATGCCCCATCCGTGAAGTTGATGTCTGTTGATGTGAACTCCCAAAACACCTTTTTAACGGTGTGTTTGTGGAGGTGAAGGCTACACGGTTAGTGCTACCAGGCTCAGTCCTTCTCTTTAGAGGTGTTGAGCTCGTCTCCCTTTCTTTAGAGCGACTAGGTTCCTTTCCTAGGCTCCTTTATTCTCTTTAGAGATGTTGAGCTTGTTTCCTTTTCTTTAGAGTTACCAGGTTCCTTTCCCAGGCTCGTTCCTTCTCTTTAGAGATGTTGAGCTTGTCTCCCTTTCTTTAGAGTGACCGGGTTCCTTTCCCGGGCTCGTTCCTTCTCTTTAGAGATGTTGAGCTCGTCTCCCTTTCTTTAGAGCGACCGAGTTCCTTCCCTGGGCTCGTTTCTTCTCTTTAGATATGTTTAGCTTGTTTCCTCTTCTTTAGAGTTACCAAGTTCCTTTCCCGAGCTCGTTCCTTCTCTTTAGAGATGTTGAGATTGTTTCCTCTTTTTAGAGCGACCGGGTTCCTTTCCCAGGCGCCTTTCTTCTCTTTAGAGATGTTAAGCTCATTTTCTCTTCTTTAGAGTTACAGAGTTCCTTTTTCGGGCTCGTTCTTTCTCTTTAGAGATGTTGAGCTCGTCTCCCTTTCTTTAGAGCAGC
>CM023954.1:12742667-12779520 GCA_013407115.1 Glycine latifolia
CAACAACAACAACTCCCACAAAAGCAACACCAACAATGAGCAATAGTAACAACAACACTAGCAACACCAACACCAACACCAACACCACCACCACCAACAACAACACCACCCCTACCACTACCACCACCACCACCACCACCACCACCACCACCATAAACACCAACAACAACAACAACAACTCCCACAAAAGCAACACCAACAATGAGCAATAGTAACAACAACACTAGCAACACCAACACCACCACCACCATAAACACCAGCAACAACACCACCACCACCAACAACAACGAGCAACAATAACAACACCAACAAGGCAACTTTATCTAGATGCACAATTCCCAATGTTAAGTTGTCTATTGTCTAAAAGCACTCAGTCGCTTAGTCTTACAAAGTTTTGCTCCTAACTTATTCTTAGTGCTCTCAGTGCTCTGGGAATCGGTCACAAATCTTATATGCTATCCTATATTTTCACACATAACAAACTCATTTTTGAGGTCAAAACTTTAATAAAACCAGTACATACAACTCTTATTGCTAGACTGTGACAGATTTTATCTGATGAAAGGTTCTAAAACTTGTTTCACTCATAACTTTTTCTAGAAAACTCCAATTTAAGTGAAACTTAAAGCTAACCCTATGTTTTAACACATAAATAAATCATTTTTGGCATAAAAACCCAAGGAAAATAGCTTAGCATATAGATCCAGAACAGGACAGCAAGCACGAAAAATTGCAAGACAACATGTTCAAGGACGTTTAAGTATAAGCATAAGGTTTAAGAGTTGGAGAACCCACCTTACCTCTTGTAGTCTCCACGAAATCCAGAAGGAAGAATGAGGGAGTTTAGATTTTAGTTTCCAACCTTAAAGAGTGAAAAAATAAGATTTGAAAATACAAGTGAGAATAGAACAAGAAAATGAATTGAAAATCAAGCTTAGAGTTAAAAATGGAGGTCATTTACCTAAGCTTGATGGAAGAAGGGCTGAAAAAACTTGGGAAAGCTTTGAAGAAGAGTGGAAATGGTTTCTCCTTCCCTCTTGACCAGCTTGTGAAAATGGAGGAAGAATGAGCATGAATGGTGAGTTTTGGAGTCTAAATGAACTTATAGAGTAAACTTAGAGCATGGTCCAATGGATTATTATGTAGGCTTATCTTAATCACTCAATTTTGACCTATGAATGGCCCCTTTCTCAGACATGGAAAACGACCACATCACTACCAAATGTGGTGTGCTTCACTTTTGAAATTTTTACTTAAAAAGGCTAAAGTAAAGTTTTGCCAAAAATGAAAATTTTGCTTTTACTAAAACTAGTAAACTTTATCCTAAACTCCTTGATTAATGTGCTAACTTTGTCGATTTTTGTGCAAACCTCCCTAGGAATACATGTTCTTAGAGTAAACCTCACACATAATCTACTCACGGAGACAAATTACATTGTTACTCAGTGCCCAGTGTAATTTTTGCACAGATGGTAAACTAGCTCAGACAATTTTTTTTCTCTATCAAGCTTCTCTAAACTAATCACATGTTTTTGTGTGCATGCATAACACAGAAAATTTATGATTAAAAACATATAACTACTGAAATTAAATTCATACATGCACAAATGACACAACACATAGTTTTCTCTGTCGGTTTGAATTGTAAGTTTTCAGGGATGTTACAACTCTAACTTATTTTAATTATTCTACATCATATAATTAGACACATAAATTAGTCATCAACTAATTAAACTAAAATTCCATTTTAAACTAATTGTATAGTCATTTATGAAAATACCCTCCATTTTAAACTCTTATGACTTAATTATCCCTTTTTCTAATTCCATGATATTTAGATCACCATCAATCAACCTTAATTATCCACAATTGATTTCTAACCTTACATTAATTACTAGTTTCTTATTTCAAGCTTCTAATTTCTATTTCTAAATCAAAATCCAATTATTAACATCTAGGGCATTAATGAATCGACCATTATTTGACCAAAGAATTTTCTCTAAATTATCCTTATTCTTTCTACACTTTATCTTAAAAACTTAAGAGTTTAACCACGCTAAGGTATCCTATGGTAACATCTAATTTTGTATCATTCCAATAGTCTAAAAACACTACCCAATCACACAACAAAGCAATAACATTGTCTACCATACACACATGGAAAATTGGGATGTTACATTGTGTATGCATTTATTATAGAAGGAGGACTTTTTCACCATACTAGTTTTATGCAATGTCTTTAATACTTCAAGTAGAAGATACATGTGGCATGTACAAAAATAAATAAAGTAAATTACACATAACCCCCCTAAGGTTTTCACTTATTGCACCTAATATCCCTCCATTTTTTGTCCCTACACAAAACCCTTTAGTTTTTTAGGATGTGTTACACTGGGTACTGTAACACCCTTAAATATACCTTTTCCAAATAACCCATTGATTTACTTAATGAAAGATATTCCTTAGTCCTTATTAAATTTAGCTCAAAATATTAGAAAAGAGAGCAATTTTTTTTGGTGAAAATAAAAACTTTCTCGTCCGATTTCATAAATCATTACTTGATCTTTAAAACGTGCATAATAAAACCTAGTAATCACTTATGTGTAAAAACTTTAAGTTAGCAAGTGAAATGGAAACATAATAAACCATACATGCTCAAATAAACAATAATGATAAATAGGTGAACATCCATGGTCACCAAATGTAGATAAAATAAGTTTCATGTGTCATAAAGAGTAGCAAAATATAAATGTCTTAGTGAAACCAATAACTAACATATACATCCCCAAATAAGTAGTAATGACAGATTAAAGACAGAAGGTATGAGCCTAGGTTTACCTATCCCAAAGTACACATAAGGAAAAAACCTAAGACTTAGAGTAGTCATCTATGCCCAAAGCCCAAAGTCAATTGTATCCACAAAAAGAATTAGTGTAGCCAGATGTAAAAAGCCTCCTAGTAAGACTCCTCAAAGAAATCCTACAAAGCATCCTCCTCCATAAACTCTGGCTCTATGACAAGATCCTCCTCATCCATCGACGAATCCTCCTCGAAAGGTGTGTCCTACTCGAACTCCTCTCCCTCGTCCTTCAATAAGAGATCTACCAAGTTTATCATAGGCGGTATTTGATATTCAAGCAACACTAATCGAGGAGACACCATAGTAGGGGAAATGGCCTCAGTATCCTCATACGAGGGGTTAGATCTAGAAGAGGACATCAAATTATCCAGTGGCAGTGAATGTGACTCAGAAGGGATAGCAACATCTGGCACGAGCATGACAAAATGATAATATGGTGGTATGGGCTGGGTCCACCAAGCATAGAAGTCAACCATCTGAGGTCTGTATCTTGGTACGCCTATTGACGCACGATGAAAATGGAGGAACCTATAGAAATGGTCCACATGGAGTGCATCATCTGTAAAATATAGAAACACTTCACACTTAACCAAGAAGGGGGGTGAATTGGTTAGGCTTGGTAAATTAAAAATTTCCTTTAACAAAATCAGAGTTTCCCTTAGGATCTTTATCACTTTTGAAACCAAGAATCCTTATTCAATCAAATGCTCAGCCCCAAAGGTATGCAATAGCTCAAGATTAAATTGATAAGCAAAGCAAGACAATCAATATGTATAGGATATAAGCAAGAAAAAAATTTAAACACAAGACACAAGAGATTTATACTGGTTCACTTCAAACACTATGAAGCTACATCCAGTTTTCTTCCACTCAACACTAGAATGGAGTTCCACTATTGCAATTTTCAGTCTTACAACTAATTACAAAGTCTCCCTTTATCAACCCTAGATAAAGTTCAGAAACCTAAAACACTATTAGGTTCTTAGAGACCAACCCACTGAGAACACCACTCAGCACACCCCTAGAGAAACCCTATCTCTAGATTACAAGTAAGAAACCCAATTACAATAGAAATTCAAATACAATTCAAAACAGAGTTACAACCACAAAGTTAAGGAACGAAATCACCTGATGATCCAGTAAATGATGATGCATATAAATGAATGAATCAGGTTGAAAGATGAAAATAAAACTCAGAACAACTCATTCCATAAGCTTTAAAAAGAAACTTCTTGCTTCAAGAATCACTCAATAACCCATAGGTGTTTTAATGAAAGCAAGAACTCATAGAACCCAGAAATCACCAAGAAAGTATTTGGAAAGCTTTGTGTAGGCTCAGAATACGAAAATATCAAGTTACAAATCAAGCTGAGCAAGGGTTCTATTTATAACAAACTTTTGCAACTATCAGTAATCGATTAAACGTGCCCAATAATCGATTATTTTACTTATGTAATCGATTCTTTCACTTATGCAATCGATTAAACTGTTCTACAAAAATCTGGGTATGGGCAACGAACCAAATAATCGATTATTCCGTCTTGTAATCGATTAACCCAGGAAGCTTCACAAACTGAGGATACACTTTGTAATCGATTACGAATTTTGGGAATCGATTAAGACAGAGAGTTCCATAAACTTGAAATCAGCCATATGAACTATGTAATCGATTACGGATTTGGTAATCAATTATTGTATCAAAAATAGTTAAGCAGAGGCATTTAATATAATCGATTACTAATGTTGGTAATCGATTAAGGCAGTAAGCTGGGGTTTTCTCTTTGGCCTCTGTAATCGATTACAGTCTATTGGTAATTGATTAAAATGTTTATCAAGGCAGTTTATATGTAAACAAAGGTAAAATAATCGATTAATCCGATACGTAATCGATTACATTGTTCTTGAAGAGTTTTCCAGAAAGAGCTAAGAACAAAGTAATCAATTATATCTTAGGTAATCGATTAAAATCGTAGAAAATTGTATTTTTCCAAAAACCTTTGTTTCAATTCAAACACTTAATCAATTTATCAAAGCCTTGTGAATTCTATAACTCTAATTAAAGATTTAAATGAATGATATGAATGCAATGAACTTGGACCACCAGAAATGCTTCTTCCTTTTACAATTAATCACAAATTAATCTTCAAGTCTTCAAGGCATGTTGAAAGTTCAAAACAAAGCTTGATCTTTTGTCCATTCTTCAAGTGACTCCTTTGAAACCAACAATCTCCCCCTTTTTGGCTTTAAACATGCCAAATCTTCAGTTGATTAACAGTAAGGCTTGGAGTTAATTGTTGAATTAATTTGAAGAACTTTGAGCTTTTCAAAACCTGAAAATTTTCAATCCCTTTGCCAAGACAAGTGTTAAAAGCATTTGTGATTCAAGTAGCATTCAATTATAGGTCATATGCATTGATTAAATTCCTTTTAACACCACAGCTCCCCCTAAATTACAGCATCCATTCAGTTCAAATTTTTGGGCAAAAATGAAACAAAAAACAGGGGCAAACAGAGCATACTATAGAGCACATTTCTCCATTCAATTCTCCCCCTTAATCAAACATTTCTCCCCCTATTTGGCTTGCTAAAAGTCAAAAACAATTGATGTACAGCGGAAAATGAACTAAAAGATTATATTAATGCATAATGGAGATTATTACATAGTGAAATTTGAAAGCAAACATAATTCAAAGTACATAAAAAAAATGAAAATACTGAAAGTAAATTACATAAACTTAGAATTCTGCAGAAGCAGTATCATTCAAGTTTGTTTCTATTGAATCTAGCCTATCCCTAATTTCTTCTAAAGCCTCATGAGTTTCAGCTTTGAAGTCTTCTTGCATCTTGAGCAAAGAGTCCATTTTCTCTAGCATCAAGGACTCAAATTGGGAATGGAGAGACTGTTGAGGATTCCCTTCTTCTTCATCTCCAGAATCAGCCACTTGTTGTTCTTCAACATCATCAGTAGCAGCAGCATGAGGGGCTTGATTAGCCATTATCCAACCTGCAGGAGTCTTCCTCATGGCCATTTTGGTGAGATGCTTCTCCTTGATTAAACTGCTGGAGGAGTTGGTGTTGTCAACCACTTCATTTTCAACATTAATGTTGAAGTGGTCAATGAGCCTAGACACCAGCACAGGATAGGGAAAAGGATAATAAACCAGGCTTTTTGATTTAAGCATTATTTCTTGAAAAATAAGTACCCAATTCATGGGTATGTGATTCTTCAACCCATAGAACAATTGAAGGTCTTCATCTGTTGCTTGGGCATGATTGGTAGCCCTTGGAGTGATTACATAGGTAATTATGTAATGGAGGAGTCTATTTTCAGCAGTCATGGGTCCAGTGCTTAATCTATTCCTAATGTGCATGTGTGGATCATGCAACATCTCCCTATAGGTGTCCATTTTGTTGTACCCATTTGGATCCTCATCAAATCTTCTAGCACCCTCACACACTACCTCAGCCACTGTCTCCCAAATTTCAGGAGTAATCTCCATTGTCACACCCTTGACTTTGGAGACTAAACTCCCATCCATGGACCCTCTAGCACAAGTGTAAAACACCTTCACTAATTCAGGGTAGAAAGTACCCTTCATTTCTAAAAATCTCCTAAGCCCTTGGGCTTCAAAGAGGGCTGGAAATTGGAATCCTTCCCTAATAAACCAGTTCAGTTCAAGGTATTTTGGAGAGGCTACTGGTTTGGTGGCATTGAACTGCAAATAGTTCATTTTATCAGACTCTGTGGAGAACCACAAATCAAGTATGTTTGGGGGTTGAGGAGGAGGTGGGTTGGATGAAGATTCACCCATTTTCCTCTTGGAGGACCTAGCACGTTTTGGTGTAGGGTTTGACATGGTTTTTGAGAGAGGTTTGAACACAAGAAGGCTTAGAAAAACCAGAGAGTTTAGAGGAAGAAGATAGACAATGGTGCAGTTTTTCTATTGATGCAATGCACTATTTATAGGCAAAATTGAGGCTCCTAACGTCCATATTTTTGAAAAAATAGTTGTTGTGGCAGTTAAGGCACTTCATTGGCCTTGGATTTCCTTTTGATTTGATAGGGCAGTTACAGTTCCAGAAAAAAAACTGTCAGAACTCGCACAACCGCATAAATAATCGATTATTTCCTTAAGTAATCGATTATTTTGGCTCATTTACGACACAAAATTTGTTCATTGTAATCCATTATCCCGTGGAGTAATCGATTATTTCCCTACCAGTCAGAGGTAGAAGATGACCTGTAATCGATTATATGATAATGTAATCGATTATTATTACTAATTTGGGATTTTTCTCAAGTACCAAAGCCTGAGTAATCGATTATCCCGAGTGGTAATCGATTATTTAATAAGGTCATAAATTCTAAGCACATGACTAATCGATTACCTTATAGTTGTAATCGATTCTTACAGTGGGAGGCTTAAACTAATGAGGGTTTCTTAGCATGGTAATCGATTATCCTGTCGTGTAATCGATTGTTACAGTGAGAAACTTAAATAGAGGAATGGATTCTAAGCATGGTAATCAATTATCCCGACGTGTAATCGATTGTTACAGTGAGTTGCCTACACTGAGAAATGACTTGTAATGTGAAGAATAATCGATTACAAGGTCAGTGTAATCGATTACTGGGGTACAACTTGCACACAAGATGTGATTTTTGATGAATTTAATCGATTAACCCGTGGAGTAATCAATTCTTATAGTGAAAACATCAAAAACAGAGTATTTTATATAGATGATTACGAATTTCAATCATTCAAGAGCAAATGCAGCAGTGAGGCCTCAAACATTTGTGAAAAGCATACATTTAAACAAACTAGCATAGATTATGTTCATCAAGAATGCCTAGCATGTTTCTAAGTGCATAAAATCTATCCTTTGGCAATGGTTTAGTAAAAATGTCAGCAAGTTGATTATGAGTATCAATGAATTCAACCTTAATGTTACCTTTCTGCACATGATCTCTTAAGAAATGATGTCTGATTTCAATGTGTTTGGTCCTTGAGTGCATTACAGGATTCTTTGAAATATTTATTGCACTTGTGTTGTCACAAAGTAGTGGAATCTCCTTAAGATCAACTCCATAATCTTGCATTTGTTGTTTAAGCCATAGGCTTTGTGCACAACAACTCCCAGCTGAGATATATTCAGCTTCAACAGTTGACAAAGCCACACAAGCTTGTTTCTTGCAATGCCATGATATGAGTGAGCTTCCAAGAAGATGACAAGTTCCACTTGTGCTTTTCCTATCAAGTTTACATCCTGTAAAATAAGAATCTGAATATCCAATAATGTTTATTTGTGCACCCTTAGGATACCATAGCCCAACTTTGGGTGTTGCTTTGAGGTATTTGATGATCCTTTTGACTGCTGTAAGATGTGACTCTTTTGGATTTTCTTGGTATCTTGCACACAAGCAAACACTTAGCATGATATCTGGTCTACTAGCTGTCAAATAGAGTAAGGAACCAATCATTCCTCTAAATTTGAATTCATCCACCTTCTTCCTTCTTTCATCTGAATCAAGGTATGTTGAGGTTGCCATTGGAGTTGTAGCATCTTTGCTTTTCTCCATTTCAAAATTATTGATGACTTCAAGGCAGTATTTTGATTGATTTATGAAGGTTCCATTGTTCATTTGTTTTACTTGAAGTCCTAAAAAGAAGGTTAGCTATCCCATCATAGACATCTCAAATTCATTTTGCATAGCTGCAGAAAATTCTTTACAAAGCATTTGATTAGTTGAACCAAAGATAATGTCATCAATATATATTTGAACCAATAGAATATCATTCTTATGCCTCTTGATGAACAAGGTTTTATCAACATTGCCCCTTACAAAAGATTGATCAAGTAGGAACTTACTCAATCTTTCATACCATGATCTTGGAGCTTGTTTCAGACCATAAAGGGCCTTTTTAAGTTTAAAGACATGATTAGGATGCTTAAAATCAGAAAATCCTGGAGGTTGTTCAACATATATGTCCTCCTCTAAATAACCATTTAAAAAGGCACTTTTGACATCCATTTGATAAAGTTTGAAATCCATTAAGCATGCATATGCAAGTAATAGCCTAATTGCTTCCAATCTTGCAACTGGAGCAAAAGTTTCCTCATAGTCAATGCCTTCCTCTTGGTTGTAACCTTTAGCAACCAATCTGGCCTTGTTTCTTACTATGATTCCACTTTCATCAAGTTTGTTTCTAAAAACCCACTTTGTACCAACAGGCTTAATTGATAATGGTTTAGGAACAAGTTCCCAAACTTCATTTCTTTTAAATTGATTTAGTTCTTCATGCATGGCATGTAACACCCCAATATTTTTATATTTTGAGGCAATACTTTAGAATGATTAGAAATTATATTTTACTAACCAGTAAGGTATTTAGGATTTTAGAAACATATTCTGAGATAAGGTTTAATTCAAGCTAATCAAATTGGTGGAAAATTGTATGAAAATGATAAGAATAACCCTAGGGGTTTTCTCTTAATTTTGGGCTAAAGAAATTTATTTATTGAGATAATTTAGTAATTTCATAAATTAAATCAACAAGAAAGTGGAATCGTGAATTCAAGAAAAATATGATGGCTTGGACAAAGAGTGGCCGTATGTTTACAAGAGAAAATACATGGAAAGATCAAGTTGGATAAGAGCCATTTAATGACATTAAGTACAAGGAAATTACTAGAACTCCAAAACATTTAAGTAAAGGATAAAAAGCAAAACTGTTTGGCCATAAATACCATAAGCTACGGTTAAATGGAAGAATTAAGCAAGTAAGGATAGCAATTGAAGGGGGGGGACCACGTGAAGATAAAAGCTAAAGAAGAGGATTTGGTCAATCAAGCAACCAATAAGAAGTCACCAAAGGGAAGTTCAAGTCAATGATGGGGGGGGACAAGGGGAATAAGCAATAAATAGGAGGGAATCTAACTAAAGGGAAGGCCATCCACGGTGGAAGAAAAATTGAAGGAATTGGTATCACAAATTAAAGCTAAACCGTGGAGGAGATAGGAACCAATAGGAAAAGGAAGTTAGAAATGTAGAAAAGTCCACTTTATTTTGATTGGTTGGTGCAAATGGTTGAAAAGTCTTCCTTAACTCTCATTGGCCTCCCACATGACTTTAAATTAGCCAAAGATGTTAAAAAGAAAAACAAGCTACGGATGGCTTTTCCAAATTGGTGTAAGCACGTGGAAAAAATTAGAAGCCAAGAGGAGTAAATGTTGGTGTACTTTAAAGCCTGCTTGGAGGAAGATAATTGGCTAGACAACCAAAGAGGGCCATAAGTGATAAGCATGTATTATTAGAGAATGACATAAGCTTAGGATTATAAAGAGGGGGGGACCGGTGGCATTGGGAGAAGGCTACGGATGCTTCACCAAATTAAGAATATAGTAAACCAAGCTTTGTCATTTTCAAGCAAATATTCTCACCTTTTTCAACTAAGTTAACCGTGCCACCCAAAGCACCACTTGCTTTCCAAAATCTCACTTTTCATATCCTTTTCAAACTCCACCAAAATTAAAATCACAACAGCCGTCTTTGGAGAGGATCACGTAGGAAGGTACAAGGGAATTTAAAGCCAAGGTAGAGTAAGATCCCAAGCAAAGGTAAGGGAAGTTTTGATAGATTAAATTTAAGTATATGCAAAAGCTATTATTATGATGGTTTAAGAGGAGTTAAGGAATTAAGAGGCCCTGGAAAAATAATTATCAAAAGGATTATGATAGAAATCTTAGTAGAAAATAATTAAATCAATTTAAAACAAGTTACAAGATTTAAAAGGATAATTAAAGGATTTAGTTATATTTCATGAATTATTTTGATTATGGACAATATATATATTGTTATATTCCATAAATTACTATATGTTGTTTATATTCCATGAATTAGTTTGATTAAGAAATATATAGGCTGTAAACAAGCTTATTTTGAAAGATTTCTTTAGTCTTCATTTATATTACTTATGAATCTATAATGTTGTTAACTGTGGACTTGATGACCCTGTGATGTTATGATGAGATTGTGATGATGATCCTGTGATAATATTGTGACGCTGTGATATGGAGTCGTGATGAAAATAAAAGAATAGTTTACAAGATGAAAAATGAATCAGTTATGCATTTCATGTGCATATACCTGGTGGGGTAAATTTGAGAAAATAAACCTCCTAAGGAGGTGTGTGTCAGATAACTAAACTGAGTCCATATGTTTTAAACTAGGGGGTAAAAACAGTGAGGACCACACCACCATGATGATCACATGGATGGGAGTGATAATCCTACGCGCCACTGAGTTACCCTGACCGCATGGATAAGTTCGTTCCACTGAGGGAGGGTGGGGTTATCTAATAGTGGCCACAAATTTTGAGACGTTGTGAAACTGAGATCTCAGTCATGCATCATATAATCAGAGGAGCATGCATTTTCTTTGTGCTATGCGTGGAAAAGCGATGATTTAGTGTATGTGTAGAGTAAACGATGATTAACTTATAATAGTTGTGATAATATATCTTATGTATTTTATTTAACTAGTTACGTATATTATATCCGTTTATATTTAAATTTTGTTTATCATAACTTACCTTATTTGTGTCTTGTGGTTGACACCTGTGATGACCCCAAATTATTTGGGCGAGCAGAGGAACAGTGAAAGGGACGATGTCATACTAGAAGATGTAGCTGTTGAAATTCTCTGTTTTTGATGATCTATGTTGATCTGTACCATGGACTTTTTATATATGTGACTGTGGATTTGTAATGGACTATATACTATGTACATGTGGTATGTATTTGTGTGGGTGGACGTTATGAATTACGTTAAGAATGACGCGTAAATTTTTATATTTCTTGAAAAGCTGTTTTTAAAACTTAACAAATTTAATTTAGGCTTTTATTATTATTATTATTTTCGAAATTTTTTTTTTTTAGTCACAAATGAAAAATAAAAGTGGACGTTTCAATTTCAAATAAAATAAAAGCGAATTAGATGCGGATGTTTTATGGCATGCATCCAATGTTCATCTTGTAAGGCATGATTAATATCTTTAGGTTCAATTTGAGAAACAAAAGCCATATCACAGCATAAGTTTTTAAGAGAAGATCTAGTAGAGACTCCCTTTGAAACTTCTCCAATAATGTTGCCTAATGAGAGGTCTCTTGTAGTTCTCCACTCTTTTGGCTCTTGATTGGAAGTTGATGGAGTTGCTTCAGCACTTGATTCACCTTTCTCATTGATAGATAATTTCTCTAGCTGGACATTTTCTTCCATTTGACCTGCATCTACATCACAATCTTTTTCTCCTTTTGAATGGTTAGATTCATCACAAATTACATGAACAGATTCTTCCATGCACATGGTTCTTTTGTTGAAAACTCTATATGCTTTGCTTTGTAATGAATATCCAAGAAATATGGCTTCATCAGCCTTTGCATCAAACTTTCCTAGTGATTCTTTTCCATTATTCAAAACAAAACACTTGCAGCCAAAGGTTCTTAAATGAGAAATGTTGGGCTTCCTTCCTTTATACAACTCATAAGGTGTTTTCTTCAAGATGGATCTTATGAGTAATCTATTTAAAGTATAACAAACGGTACTTACTGCATCTGCCCAAAAATACTTTGGTAAATTTGTCTCATTTAGAAGTGTTCTTGAACCTTCTTCAAGTAATCTATTTTTCCTCTCCACAACACCATTTTGTTGAGGTGTTCTTGGAGCTGAAAAATTGTGGTTAATTCCATTTTCTTCACAAAATTTTTCAAAATGCTCATTTTGGAATTCTCCACCATGGTCACTTCTAATTGAGATAATTTTATAACCTTTCTCATTTTGAACCAGTTTGGCCAACTTTCTAAAGGAATGAAAAGCATCACTCTTGGATTTCAAAAACAAAGTCCAAGTAAATCTAGAGTAGTCATCAACAATAGCAAGTCCATAGTAATTACCACCTAAACTCATGGTTCTAGAAGGAGCAAACAAATCAATATGCAGTAATTCAAGTGGTCTTGAGGTGGAAACAATGTTTTTACTTTGAAAAGAGATTTTGGTTTGTTTCCCCTTTTGACATGCATCACATAGTTTGTCCTTTTCAAATTTGAGTTTTGGAAGACCAATTACTAAGTCCTTTTTAATGAGTTTATTCATATGGTGCATGTTAATATGGCTAGCTCTCCTATGCCATAACCAAGTTTCATCTAACTTACTCATTAAGCATGTAGTCTTGTGGAATAATGCATGGTCAATGGAAAGCAAATAAATGTTACCTTTTCTTTTGCCAATGTGGATTACTTCTCCATTTTTACCATCACATATCATGCAGCAATCTTGATTGAAATAAATCTTAAAACCTTTATCACATAATTGACTTATGCTTAGTAGGTTATGCTTCAAGCCTTCAACATAGAATACATTGCCGATTTTTGTGTTCAAGCTGTCACCAATGTTTCCTTCTCCTATAATCTTTCGTTTGTTGTTATCTCCATAAGTAACATAGCCCTCATCCTTAAGTGTAAGATTTTTGAGCAAGGACTTGTCACCGGTCATATGTCTTGAGCAGCCACTATCAAGATACCATAAGGAAGTGCTTGCTCTAAGACACACCTACAAAAGTAACAAATCACTTCATAGTAGAAGGTACCCAATTGAGGTTGGGTCCAAAGGGGTTAGTTGCTTGCTTTCTCTTTTCCACCCAAATACACTCACCATTTGGTACATAGAATCTTCTTGCAAAGCATTGGTAAGATGTATGTCCTCTCTCCATACAATAGTGACAAACAACAGCCTTATATGAGCTTCTAAAGAACTTGTTTTGATTGAATCTTGGTTTCTTCTTTTTCTTCTATTTTGGGAGCACAAATGTTCTCTTTTGAACATTTTTAAAAATCTTTTTGTACCCCAATCCAGAAGTGTCACCAAACTGTTTTTGAGCACTCAACATTTCATCCAAATCACATTTTCCTTTGTTGAGTTTTTCCAAGATATCAATTAACTCATTGTTCTTTGAGACAATCTGCATATATTTTTCTTCTTGATTAAATCTATACTCATCAAAAACTTTTTCCAGCATTTCATATTTGTCAATAGTTATAGAGGAAGAGGCACAAATACAACCACTTGATTTGTAGCTTGAAGTAAGCTTCTCATTTTCTTCCTTCAAGTTACAAACTTCAGTTTATAATTCCATTATTTTTGCAAGATGATTCTCAATATTTTTCTTAAGCTTTTTGTTGGATTTAGCAAGCTTTTCAGCCTCTTTATGCATCTCTTGGAAAGCAAAAATAGCTTGATCAAGTTCAGAGGTTACCTCATCTTCTTCTTCTAAGAGATCATCATTCTCTTCATTAACAATTGAAGTAAGACACGTGTTAGCTTCCTCTGATTCAGTGGAGGATTCGGAAGTTGTAGAATCATTGTCCTCCCAAGCAATATAGGCTCTTCTTGGCTCTGCTTCTCTCTTGCCTTTGTTGTCACTTTGTTGCTTCTTCAAGTAGATTGAACATTCTAACTTTATGTGACCAGGTTTGCCACATTCACAACATGTGAAGTTGTTGTCAATCTTCTTGATGTTGCTAGTGTTGTTGTTGGTATTGCTCTTGCTATTTCTTGTGAATCTTTTGCCCTTATTCTTCTTTAGAAACTTGCTGAACTTTTTCACAATTAAGTTCATGCTTTCTTCATCTTCTTCATCACTTGAGTTTTCTTCTTTTTCCACCTTAGGTGCTGCAGCCTTTAGTGCAATTCCTTTGCCTTTTCTATCTGCATCTTCACCAAAGGTTAGTTGAGATAATTCTAATTCATACTCAAGTAACTTACCAAAGAGAGCAGCCATGGTCATTTGTGAAAGGTCTTTAGATTCTTTGATAGCTGTCACTTTTGGTTGCCATGCTCTAGTGAGACATTTCAAGATTTTGATGTTCAATTCCTCAACATCAAAAGTCTTTCCAAATCCCAAAAGATGATTCACTATGTGTGTGAATCTTGTTTGAAGTTGAGAGATGCTTTCATTTTGGTTCATTTTGAACATCTCATATTCATGTATCAAGGAGTGCTTTCTTGATCTCCTCACTTCTTCAGTTCCTTCATGGGTAATCTCTAACATCTCCCACATCTCCTTGGCACTTGTACATCTAACTGTTCTAAAAAATTCATCAGAAGAAAGAGCAGAAGTTATCATATTCTTTGCTTTAAAATCATATTGAGCAATCCTCTTTTCTTCATCATTCATCTCATCCCAATCTTTGGGAATCATGTTATTATCAACAACTTTGATGGGTACCCTAGGCCCTTTTTCAATTGCATTCCATGCTCCTGGATCATTAGATTGAATAACGATCTTCATTCTATTTTTCCAAAAACTGAAATTCTCCCCTTCAAACAAAGGATGTCTATTTAAAGAAGCACCTTCTTTAAAGGTTATTTGTGAAGTATTCATTTTTGAAAAAAAGTGATCTTGAGTAACTTACAAGAACCAGCTCTTGATGCCAATTGTAAAATATAGGAAAACTTCACACTTAACCAAGAGGGGGGGTGAATTGGTTAGGCTTGGTAAATTAAAAATTTCCTTTAACAAAATCAGAGTTTCCCTTAGGATCTTTATCACTGTTGAAACCAAGAATCCTTATTCAATCAAATGCTCAGCCCAAGGTATGCAATAGCTCAAGATTAAATTGATAAGCAAAGCAAGACAATCAATATGTATAGGATATAAGCAAGAATGAATTTAAACACAAGACACAAGAGATTTATACTGGTTCACTTCAAACACTATGAAGCTACATCCAGTTTTCTTCCACTCAACACTAGAATGGAGTTCCACTATTGCAATTTTCAGTCTTACAAGTAATTACAAAGTCTCCCTTTATCAACCCTAGATAAAGTTCAAAAACCTAAAACACTATTAGGTTCTTAGAGACCAACCCACTGAGAACACCACTCAGCACACCCCTAGAGAAACCCTATCTCTAGATTACAAGCAAGAAACCCAATTACAATAGAAATTCAAATACAATTCAAAACAAAGTTACAACCACAAAGTTAAGGAATGAAATCACCTGATGATCCAGTGAATGATGATGCATATAAATGAATGAATCAGGTTGAAAGATGAAAATAAAACTCAGAACAACTCATTCCTTAAGCTTTGAAAAGAATCCTCTTGCTTCAAGAATCACTCAATAACCCATAGGTGTTTTAATGAAAGCAAGAACTCACAGAACCCAGAAATCACCAAGAAAGTATTTGGAAAGCTTTGTGTAGGCTCAGAATACGAAAATATCAAGTTACAAATCAAGCTGAGCAAGGGTTCTATTTATAACAAACTTTTGCAACTGTCAGTAATCGATTAAATGCGCCCAATAATCGATTATTTTACTTATGTAATCGATTAAACTGTTCTACAAAAATCTGGGTATGGGCAACGAACCAAATAATCGATTATTCTGTCTTGTAATCGATTAACACAGGAAGCTTCACAAACTGAGGATACACTGTGTAATCGATTACGAATTTTGGGAATCGATTAAGACAGAGAGTTCCACAAACTTGAAATCAGCCATATGAACTATGTAATCGATTACTGATTTTGGTAATCGATTATTGTATCAAAAATAGTTAAGCAGAGGCATTTGATATAATCGATTACTAATGTTGGTAATCGATTAAGGCAGTATGCTGGGGTTTTCTATTTGGCCTTTGTAATCGATTATAGTCTATTGGTAATCGATTAAAATGTTTATCAAGGCAGTTTATATGTAAACGAAGGTAAAATAATCGATTAATCTGATACGTAATCGATTACATTGTTCTTGAAGAGTTTTCCAGAAAGAGCTAAGAACAAAGTAATCGATTATATTCTTAGGTAATCGATTAAAATAGTAGAAAACTGTATTTTTCCAAAAACCTTTGTTTCAATTCAAACACTTAATCAATTTATCAAAGCCTTGTGAATTCTATAACTCTAATTAAAGATTTAAATGAATGATATGAATGCAATGCACTTGGATCACCAGAAATGCTTCTTCCTTTTACAATTAATCACAAATTAATCTTCAAGTCTTCAAGGCATATTGAAAGTTCAAAACAAAGCTTGATCTTTTGTCCATTCTTCAAGTGACTCCTTTGAAACCAACATCATCGTGTTCCCACAATGTCTTGATGGCATCAATGTAGAATGGAGAGTTGGCACCGGGCTTATCAT
This sequence comes from Glycine latifolia, assembly GCA_013407115.1. Lineage (NCBI taxonomy): Eukaryota > Viridiplantae > Streptophyta > Magnoliopsida > Fabales > Fabaceae > Glycine > Glycine latifolia. The sequence goes on from CM023954.1 coordinate 12,759,732, forward strand.
CTGGTCTTGAAAATGGTAATAAAAGAATGAGTACTCCATCTCTTTCAAAACTACAAATTGGACATTAAGTCCCACACATGACCTAACAACCACCATATGCGGTTTACTAACATACATCACTCACGACATCCTATTTTGCATTCTACTCTCACATTGTCCTTATCTAGGGCCCAACACTGCCACTAAGCCTCGTAGGCCTTCATGGTCTTACGTAACATATGGATGACAATTAGGAGGACATGTCATATGACGATACATGACATGATGCTCTCACCTACCATGGATACAACTCTGCTCTAGTCAAGAATGCCAAGTGAGTCCCCTGACTTCTCCAAAATAATCGAAAATGCCCTTAGTCGAGTTATCACCACTCAGTATTTCCCCAAATTCCTTTGAACCATTCAGACTATCTCCTAGTGTACCTACCGTGTGTCATCCACCTTCACTTAAAGAATTCTCATTTATTCTTCATGATGAGGAGCATGAACGACGGTTGTGTTGGTACTTATGAATAGACATTAGATAGTGTATTCCTATTGGATACAAGGTCATGCCCCAACTCCTGAGACATTCGAGGCACACTTAGCCAATAGGACAAGCCAAAACCAGGCACCGCCCAAGACAACCAATAGCTATGGAGCAAAAGTTAGCCCACTCTGAGGCAAAAATTGGAATCCGCCCAAAAGTGAGCACAAGGTCAATCCATAAGCCCCAACCCTTCTAATTCTAACACAATCTCTTTACCTCGTTCCTTCCTTCCTTCCTCACAATGTGTGTCAATTCTCATGAAGCTCTCGACTGCAAGTATCCTCCATAGTGCATAGACACAAACATATCAAAGGGGGAGGGAAATTAATCATCTTCCTTCTCTAGGGCCATCAAACAATATGGCCCTTTAAGTGGACAAGACCACTTTACAATAGCATTCATCCCTACACATCCAATCACCAAAACATTACAAGACATTCAAAATAAATTTTGCTGAGGGTCGGACACCCTCTAACCCAATCCCAAAGCGCGACAATTCATAATCAACATCAAAATAACTCATTCATAACATGCAACATGTCTTGCCAAGTCGTCACACTCACTTGGTCTTACAACATTTAGCATAACAATTTTCACAATTCCACATAAATAAGTCTCAATCAAAGTAAACAATTCAATCCATAGTTCACATCATTTATTTCATGCATATTTACACATTTATGACACTTTCTCATTTCAAATTGCACTTAATTACCCACTTTTAAAATCAACCTTCCCATTGATATAAAATCCAATTACCATATATGCTTCTCAAGGTTTTCAAGTGCAAGGAACTCAGTTTTGCACTCAAAATTTCCTAACACAAAACTGCCTTACACTTAATTCACAAAGTTCACAAAACTTGTTTCTAATTTCCAAGAGTTGTGGAAATCAATTTCATGAAACTTTTATATCAAGACCTACCTTTTCAAACATGATGACTTCATTTCCATGGCCAAAATCTATAGAAACCAAGCCATATGTGCAGTTCATTCAAAACAAAGCAAAATTTACTTAATAGGGGAAAACTTGAAATTATGATTCCATAAGCTATACTAACTCAAATGAGGTGTATTTTATATCTAACCCTGCATTTTTGTACCTAGCAAGTTCAATTTCGATGTCCATAACAACATATTCCAGCTTAAATCTCAAAAATTTCGTAAACAGAGCACTATACACATATAACTTGCCCTAACGTGAAAATTTAATTCCAAAGGCTATACAACTCCAAATGAGACATAGCATATATGTTTTCCTAGGTTTTTGGGGTCAATGAACTCATTTTTGAACCCATAATTCACAATTTCAACATGCAGAAAACATAGTATCACAAGTACAACTTATGAGTTTCATACAAAAACGTACCAAATCACATTAAGCACGGATTCTAAGAGATTAAGTAGTCCTCCCTCACCTCTTAGTGGACACAAAAGAGCAAAGAGGTTAGTGTGGTTAGAGTTGAAAACTTGAGATTTTCCTAGAACTTGGACATGAAAATGTAGCAAAAGAGGGGTATGAGATTCCTAGTGAGTTAAAGATGGAAGAATGAAGAAAAGCATGGAAAATGGCTAGCAAACTCATCTATACTCCTTCAAAAACCTTCAAGCACCTCAGGAATGGAGGAAGACAGGAAAAAAATGAAAGCGGAGATGCTCCCTCTCTCTCCAAAATTGGCGGCCCCAAAAGCTATAGGGGGAGGTGAGTTTCTCCTTCTTATATAGGGAGCCCTAGGTCTTTACCCTCTCTTTTTTAAAACTAATTACTCTTAGTGACTTAAGCTCTTAATTTGTCCCTAATTAATTCTCACTTCTAAATTGATTCTAAAGTAATAGATTCATTTATTAACCCCTTTTATTAGACTTAACTAGAAATAATTAAAGTGAGTGAGAAATTAATTTTTCTCTTCCTTAATTATTGAAAATAATGGTTTATCTCATCTAGGCATATTAGTATTCTAAACTTCCATTAATGAGTCTAAATCTCTCATTTTAGCCTAAAAGTCTTTCATTACTAAATTGTCATTAATGAGAGGTTCCCTTACTTTAACTTTCTAAACTATAGTTGACTTTTATTGATTGATGGTTTGACCAAAGGTTTCTTACATCTAAACCACTTATTCTTAGACTCAAAACTTAAATCTAGGTCATTTGACTGTCTAATGATGGTTTTATCTCGTATATGAATAGTTTCACTAAGGATAATAGTATCACACTGCATATCAAACAAGCACAAGTTATTTCTATACATAACTTTCCAACTTAAGAAAAATTGGGATGTTAAAGGTACCCCTGAAGCTCAAAGCACATTTAAACATTTAACAGAACCTATGCATGTTATGTGCACATGACTCTTAATGAATTATTTCCCCCAAAATATTCTCATCTCCTTCATGAAACTCATCTATGTTGTTGGAAAGAGGGAAAGGTTTTGTAGCCAAACTCATGTGCACTTGAGCTTCCAATTAACGAAACTAATAACATAAAATAAAGACCTGTACCTGAAATTTTATTTGGCATTGGACACCACTCGATACATTTGAAGAAAGTTGCCTTCAATCACTAAATTACATTCAGTCAAATATGATTTTAGACAAATACCTGTACCTCTTATTGCCTTTTAGAGACAAATGAGATAGGGACGGTATCGCTAAGGCTCAAAGAGCTCTGAAAACAAGAAAGTAATCGATTTATTTCTTTGAATGAATGCTACAATCTATTACACTTCTCCTATTAATACCCTATGGCTTAACTACTTTGTACCACTAAGCCACATCAACAATTATGTGCCACATCAGCAACTTCTTAACTAACTAACCAAATGAATATATATTACAGACTCTACAAATGAATCCATATTACAATAGCAATTCAAGTATCCAATACAATTAACAATGGAAATCTTTCATCCAAGTTGGAGCTCGAGTTCTCCTCTTAGTAGCATTCATAACATTCTCCCCTTCTTCAAAAGGAACCTTGTCCTCAAGGTTAAGGTTTGGATAATGCAACTTCAAATCCTCCTCTGCCTCCCATGTATCATCCTCAGGCAAAGCATGTGACCATTGAACCAACCACTGCCTATGAGTTTCCTTAGCATCAGAAATGTCATGATGCATCAGAACAGATAAAGGCTCCTGAATAGGAGAATTCTCATGGCTCACTTCAGGGAGAGCAGGAACCACATCCTTATGGTCTTCACGAAAAGGCTTCAATACAAATATGTGAAATTAAGGATGAATCTTACAACCCTCAGGTAACTGAAGCTGATAAGAAACTGGACTTAAGACACGGGCTACAGGAAAAAGGCCATAATACCTTTTCGCAATCTTTTGATTACTCCTTCTAGCCATTGAAATTTGTCTATATCGCTGAAGTTTTACCAACACCAAATCTCCTACTAATAAAACAACATCCTTTCGATGCTTATAAGATCGAATTTTCATTCTATTCTGAGCTGCTTGCAAGTGATCCTTCAACTTTGCTAACAATTCATTTCTATGAATCAAAGTTTCATCAATAGCTTCCACCCTCATAGAGCTAGGATCCTAATGTGGAACCATGGTAAGTAACTTACCATACAAAGCTTGAAAGGGACTCATACCAATCGAAGAGTGCACAGTCGTGTTGTAATTAAGTTCTGCCCAACTCAAATACAAAGACCATCGATGGTTTTCATCACAACAAAAGGCCCTAAGGTATTGCTCAAGATACCTATTAGTAACTTTTGTTTGACCATCAGATTGTGGATGGTAGGTTGTGCTTATGCGCAATGTAGTCCCACTAAATTTGAACATCAAAGACCAAAACTGACTCAAAAAGACACTATCTCGATTAGAAACTATGGTTTTAGGAAAACCATGTAGTTTCACCCCTATATCATAGAATAATGAAGCCACTTTAGCAGTTGTATAAGGAGAAGTAAGAGCTCCAAAATGTGCAAATTTTGTTAGACGATCCACAACAACCAAAATAACAGAAAAACCCCTCGACAAAGGCAAACCTGTTATGAAATCCATGCTAAGATCTTCAAAGACACCAGTAGGAATCGACAAGGGTTGTAATAGTCCATAAGGAGGAGTTGTAGCTGATTTCACCATTTGACAAACTGAACAATTGCTAACCCAATCCTTCACATCTTTTCACATATTAAGCCAATAAAATGAAGCTGATAATTGAAGGAAAGTACGAGCTATTCCTGCATGACCACCAAGTGGAGTTGAATGAGCTTCCTTTAACAACACCTGCATGAGTTGGGACTGAGAACCAAGCACCAAATGATGCTTGTGATACAAAACACCATCCCTTCTAGAAAAATTAATATCAACAGCCTCACCATTATGTAGTTTTGAATGGATAGACAATAACTCAGAATCAAAATTATTTTCACATTTAATCTGATCAACAATATCAAAAGTAACACCTGAAACCAAGGCCAAAACACTACCCGAAGCATCCTCCTCATACATTCGAGATAATGAATCTCCTACAACATTTGAACAACCTGGTTTATACTCAATAGTAAAATCATACCCCATCAGCTTCCAAGCATACTTTTGCTGCTCTACTGTCTGAATTGTCTGAGATAACAGCTCCTTCAAACTCCTATGAACTGTTCTAATTACAAACTTCGAACCAAGCAAATAATGTCTCCACTTCTTTACAACTTCATTCACTACAAAAAGTTCCCTCACATAAGCAGAAGCTGCACACATTCGAGGTCCCAACTTCTTGCTAAAATATGTTATTGGTCTATTCTCTTGTAAAAGCACAGCTCCCACACCAACTGAAGAAGCATTAGTTTCAATTAAAAAAGGAAGAGAAAAGTTTGGCAAAATTAGAACCGGAGTGGATGACATTGCTTCCTTGAGTAACCGAAAAGCTTTATCAGTTGCATCACTCCAAACAAAAGAATCCATCTTTATAAGATCTGTAAGAGGAGCTACAATTGTAGCATACTGCCTAATAAACCTTCTATAATAACCAGTAAGTCCAATAAATCCCCTTAACTTCTTCACACTCCTAGGAAGTGGCCAATCCATCATTGCTGAAATTTTTTTCGGGTCTGCTTTGACTCCCTCACTCGAAACCCAATGGCCTAAGTAATCAATCTCACATAAGGCAAAGCCACACTTACTGATTTTGACTTTAAATTGGTTCTTCTGCAAGCAATCTAGAGCCAGTCGTAGATGCTTCAGATGTTCCAATAAAGAAGCACTATAGATTAAGATATCATAAAAAAAAACTATGATGAATCTTCTCAAATAAGCTCAGAATATCTGAGTCATTGTGGCTTGGAAAGTAGAAGGAGCATTGGTTAAGCCCAATGCCATTACCAAAAACTCATAATGCCCCTCATGTGTTCTAAAAGCAGTTTTGGAAGTGTCTTGTGGAACCAACCTTTTTTTATGGTATCCACTTCTCAAATCCAACTTAGTAAACACACTGGATCCCTTTAACTCATCCAATAATTCATCTATTGTGAGAATTGGAAAACGATCCTTAACTGTGATATTATTAAATGCACGATAATCAATGCACATTCTCTATGAGTTATCTTGCTTCTTAACCAGCAAAACAGGTGAAGAAGAGGGACTTATACTCACCTTAATGAAACCCGAAGCCAATAAGTTTGCCACCTACCTTTCAATTTCCGATTTTTGACTGTGTGCATACCTATAAGGTTTAACATTTACTGGTTTTGCCCCTTCAACCAGATGAATTGCATGATCAAAATTCCTTGTAGGAGGAAGTCCTTTAGGTAATTGAAAAACTTCCTGATAGTGTACTAAAATATCCCACACTTCTAAGGAAACTTTGTCTTCGAGGGTGATGGAGGTCCAAGTCAAGCCAAAGGTCTAGAAGGGGAGCTTGAAGCACTTCCTTTGGTGAGCTTCATAGGACCAATAACAAGAGCTAGGACTCAAGCACTTCAAGACCATATTCAAGCCAACTTGGGCAAGCATGAAGTTACAAACCTTATCAAGGACGACAAGAGCTGGATTTTGGTGTCTCAAGTCCACTTTAGTTCAATAAATTCCAGTACTTGTTAAGAGAAATTCAATAAAACATTTGTAAATAAGTAGTTACTGCTTTAATCGATTATTTGGATTTGGTAATTGATTACAGGATGTTTAGAAGCAATCAGGAATCATAGACTTTCTGCCGTAATCGATTATTTCGTCGAATAATCGATTATTTAGAAGCAATCAGGAATCTTGGACGTTCTGCCGTAATCGATTATTTCGTCGAAATAATCGATTATTTCAGTTTTTCCTGATTTAATCGATTACCATAATGAAGTAATCGATTATATCAGTTCCAGATAGTTATTGCACAGTTTTGGAAGCCAAAGGTCACTTATGTAAAGCTTGTCCTACAAGCTACGTTTTGGGCTTCATTTTAGCTTACATTTACATGTCATTTAGGGTTAATTAGCTTAATAATTCGTGGCCTATATAAGGTCCCAAACTGCATGTAAAAAGGATATTCCATCTTTGGTGAATCAATACAATTGTTGAATTGTTGGTGAGAGTTTTCTCCCTTTGTTCTTAGTCAAGAACTTCTTGTTTCTTATCAATGGCTTCTGAGCTATTGTGGTGATTCTTGCAAGACTTATTGGAATTCTTATTCCATGGTGTCATCCCTAATCCATTTCTATTCTTCTTCCATTATTCCAATTCTTAAATCACAAAACCTATAAAGCTATCCTAAAACAGAGCATTTCACATTCTGGTTTTCTTCCAATTGAAGATTGAGTTCCATTGCAAGGAAGATCAGGGCAAACAGGACTTTATCCAATTTTGGAGTCCATCATCAACAACTCCCCTAACATTTGATTCTGACACAACAGAAGATAAAGAATAACAATCTGCAAAAGAATGAGTTGATCCATGTAAACCCACTTCACCCTTCAATATCACTCGCTGACCCCTCCAATTAAATTCCATTAAAAGATCACTGTAATCGTGAATAACCCTTCCTAATGAACTCAGCCACATGATGCCCAATATAACTCCCAAATTTGTTAAATCAATTACCCAAAGATCCACACTAAACTCATATCCTTGAATATTCAACATAACAGTGGGGAATTTCTTCTCACACAACAAAAAATCCCCATTCCCCAAAAAGACTCTCATTTTAGGAATTTTAACCATTGGTATACCCAAAGCAGTAGCCAAATCCTTTTGAACGAAATTATGTGAGCTACCAGAATCGATAGGGACTAAAACTGACCTGTCACTTAATGAAATTTGGAACTGCAATGCTCGAGGGTTAGACTTACTTTCTAGAGAGTGTAATGTAGCATCAGAGTGATCATGATCAAGGTGCTCAGGTTGCCAAACTATTTGTTCATCACATTCCACCCCTTCCTCCTCTAGTTCCCCAACCATCAACAACATTTTCGCTGGACATTTGTGCTTAGAAGTCCATTTTTCATCACATGTATAGCAAAGTCCGAGAGCCCTCTTCTTCCATAAATCATCATGAGCCATCTTCTTCACTGAAGCAGAAGAAGGTAATGCTGGGACAACCAGTTTATTCACTGGTGAAACACTACTACTTGACTTTTGTGGTTCCACAATTGACAAAGGCTTTGCATAAAACTTCTTGTTACCAGATGTCAATGAACCCCTCAATTCAGTATAATGAGCTTCATATGTAAGAGACAATTGCATTGCTTGATGTAATGAAACTAGTTTATGCAATTGAATGGCTCTCCTCAAATCAGGTTGTAACCCAGAAACATAGAAACTCATCAAAATCTCATCAGAAAATTTAGTAACCTGATTAATCAATGCTTCAAAATCTCTAATATGATCACTGACAGTACCTTCGTGCGTTAACTTGGACAAGACCCCCCTGAGACCAGTATAAGTTGTTCCACCAAATCGTTGCTTCACAACATCTTTCAAATCTTCCCATGATCGAATAGTTCCACCACTAAACAACCACTGGAACCAAGGGCCAGCTATACCCACCATCTTCATGCCAGCCAAATGCACTTTCAAAGCATCCGAAATTTGATGTAACCCAAAGAATAACTCCGTACGAAAAACCCACCTAACTGGGTCTTTACCATCAAAAGAAGGCAATTCCATCCTCACTGATTTGAGAACCATTCTTGGATCTCCAAGATCCAAACGCGAAGGAGTAGCCTCTGAAGAATCGTGATTGATCGAAACCAGAGGAACACGAGAGTGATGATTATCCCCCAAACGATTTTCCACCTTCGAAATCGCCACCTGAATCTGTTGAAGTTGAGACGTGATACTGGTAAACAACGATTGATGATCATTGAAACGATTGTTGATCTCTTCCAAATTGCGATCCATGCGCGATTGAAAGGAACCAAATTCCTCATATAAATCTTGAAGACACATTGTGTTTTATGTGAAAGCACTAATGATAGGGAACGGTATCCCTAAGGCTCAAAGAGCTCTGAAACACAAAAAAGCAATTGATTTATTTCTTTGAATGAATGCTACAATCTGTTACACTTCTCCTATTAATACCCTATGGCTTAACTACTTTGTACCACTAAGCCACATCAGCAATTATGTGCCACATTAGCAACTTCTTAACTAACTAACCAAATGAATCTATATTACAAACTCTACAAATGAATCTATATTACAACAGCAATTCAAGTATCCAATACAATTAACAATGGAAATCTTTCATCCAAGCTAGAATTCTCCTCTTAGTAGCATTCATAACAAAATGTTACTCATAAAATTGCATGTTAGACATGCTAGTCGGTTCACAAAAAAGCTGCCAATAACTTCTTAATTCTTCCACACGGTGCAACTAAATGGTGCTGCTTGATTTAAAATTTAACTAACAAATTCCATAGCCGACAAGAATAAAAAAAAATGTAACAATCACACTAAGAAACTCGATAACAAAACGAATCGAAAATCCAATATTTTTGGGATACCCACTTGAGGTTTCCAACAACGTTCTTCATCTGCCGAGAAATCTCAAACCCCCTTTTGAGATTCAACTAGGGAACACCATCATTTCCAATGGAACATAAGTGCAGAAATTTGTAATAATGATCGATTGAGGTTGAGCAGAACCCCTAATTTTAGAGCCTTGTCGTAGTGGCAAAGTACTTGAGCAACATCTCCTTCCTTTGAGCCCACAGTGGGAACCACACAAATCCAAATCTAAGAAAGTTGCTCCAAAAACCCTATAAATCTAAATTTGGCACCGTCATTGTAGAAACATTCAATGGGAAGTCGACGACGGTCGCTAAATGGAAGCTAACAGTGGTCTTGGTCGCACGTTTGACGGTGGCGCACGGTAGCAGCACTTACAGCAATTCATCATCTTTGTTCTTTGGGGGATTATACAGAGAAACAAAGAGAACCTAAAGGATAAAGAGCAAAAGAGTAATGCTTTTTTCGTTTAGTTTTCTTTAACGGAAACTTTATCACCATTTGTAGAAAAGTTCCCAAAGCAATGTAAGAAATTGGATGGATATCAAGTGTAATAAAGTTCCCAAAGCAATGTAAGAAATTGGATGGATATCAAGTGTAATAAGTGAATACATGGGAATACATGGGGTCTATGTAATTTACTCTAAATAATATTCAAATAGTTAAATAAATAGTCCAATATATTAGAGTGTAAAATAACTGAATTTTATGGATTTTGAGTCATGAACCAGCCTATTTATTTGTTAAACCCTAGAATACTGATAGAACTATAGAAGAGCTGTTGTGGAAAGTAAAAGCGCAGCCGCAATACTTTATCAGAGACCCTCACGTTAGCCTTCATCAATCAAAAGCGTCAGAGTGCTTTCTTCCTCTTCCTAATTTTATCACCGTCTCTCCGTCTCTCCTCCTCTATTTCTTCTTTATCTCACGTTTTTCTGTAGCCTTTCTTTATCTCCTGCTCTGTTTTATCTCTCGTCTGGATTGTAAGGTTATAGATATAGGGCAGCATGAAGGATATGAAATTGGATGCTTTATAGGTTGCTTAATATTGACTCTTTATGGCTTATGCTGGTTGGTTAGAGATCCGCAATTAATCCTTACTTTTTTCCAGTCTTGAATACAAGTAAAAGAAAATCTTTAATGATAATTTAAAATATAAGTAAATTTAACTAATTTTATATTATTAAGTTATTCTCAAAATATTCTTTTTTTAATTGAGATTGTATTCCAATAAATGCGTGTATATGGAGAAAGTCATGTATAATTTGTTCCTTGTATTTGAGATTGGACGGAGTATCACTCAAGCATAATTTTGATGGCATGTCTCAGTTGGTCCAGATCGTATTTGAGAATGTGCATGATAATAAAATGTGGTTACGTTACATGGATGCTTGGAATGAATTTTGTAACGTGCATCATTGTTCTCTCTCCACATTCATCTAAAGTAAAAACACATGATTAACGTGAATTTTGGAATGGATGTGGTTTTATAATGTTCCAAACACGCAATTGGTAGCCAATTGCTGTACGATGTTGTAAAAAATGGGTGTATATGGAGGAAGTCATGTAGAAATGACATTACTCACTACTCATAAATTTACTACATTTGTATGTGAACAACAATGACAATGGTTTGTCTTCTCCATCTAAAGAACTAAATTTCTCCAACTACCTACCTAGAGAATATAAGCTACAATGACCCCAAATAGACCATAAAAGATGGCACATAGAGCTGTGAACAAAAAGTATGGACCAGAAAAACAATTGATGAAATTGCAATGTAAAACCGTGTGACCTTTTGGTCATGACAACACCAGAGCTAAAATTACACTAATAAACGATGTCAAACACTGAAGGGTGGACACTTGCAAGTTCAAACTAGCTCCAATTGGACTTACAGGTCCAAGTCCAACTGCTGTAGAAGATGAACTCCTTCCACCAATGCTTGCGTTAGCACTGTTATCAAAGTATTCAAATAACCGTATCAGATAAAAAAACATAAGAAATACTAGTAAGTCTATTCATAAATTGATGTGCATAGAGTCATATCTCACCTTCCCGCGTATATACAGGACCCGTAACCTGCAATGCAGCAAAATTTCCATCATTAATTGAATAACTCTTCTACAATTCCTCAACAGAGGGCATGAAGTAAACATTTAACATGAAAGAATGAAATAGAAACTGGCGATATCATGACCCTTTTGTACTCTTGTTAGATAAATTTTTGAAGGAGTCCATCATTATTTTTTACCCCTGTTGATCAAAATATGTGAAAAGTGAAATTTCTTTCTCCTTAAAAGCAATCTTAAGTAATTGATACCCAATAGGATAGCAGCATGATTTTAAAAAATGGTCTGTGACTGTGATGTTGCCCACAAAGTCAAGGTTTCTTGAGTGACAGTGACCGTAATTGTGGCCACATCAACCAAATTTACCTGTAATTAGCTATCAAGAAACATACAATGAAACTGCAACGATGACCACAATTTAAAACCTTGCTAGCAGAGTATGGGATCCAAGCTTATCAATGTCAGGTTGCAATAAGAAAAGAATTCTAGGAGCACATGGTTATAACTTTATATACAAGGTTTTAAATCACATTCGAAAACTGCAATTGTGGCTATATTTGTCTACAATTTGTGCAATCTCAAATTGCAATTTAAAACCTTGGTTACATATATTTTGACAGTACAGAGAAATAACTTATAAAGTATGACAAAAGTAACATACCAGCAGATTGGAAATAAAACAATAAGAAGGCACATGGACTTACTGGGATCCTCAGTAGTTGTTGTAGCTGTACCATCAAAGTCACATGTTCCACCAGCATTATGCATTTTTTGAAAATAATCATTATAAGCATAAGAGGCATGACTCTTCACGTTATCGGGGGAATAGCAAGGTCTCCCTGGTTGAATAGCTACACAGTTAGCTTGGCCTTGTCCACAAGCCCAGCTCAAACCAGCTTGCAATTTATCAGTGTCTGCATCATCTTTAGCCACACAAAATGATCCTAGAGAATTTGCATTACTCATGTTGGCAGCACTAAAACTCAAGGAATACACACTACTTCCATTAGCATAAAAAACACCCCAATTCCTTTCTGATATAGGACCTTTCCTCTTGTCCTCATTGAATAATTCATATAGGTAGGTATTAATGGCTATCTTTGGTTGGCTAGGGGGACCTGAACCATTGAGTACTCTCATGATTAAATTGTTATTGTAGGTGTCAGCATTCTTTGTATTTGCATCTGGTTCATTTGCTCCACCAAAACTTGGCCAACCAGTTTCTGTGACAACAATAGGTATATTATTGAAATTGAAGGCTTCTATGGCATAGTAGGTAGCATCCACCATAGCCTCAAACATGCTGTTGTAATGGAATAGTGTGTTCGGGTCATACTTATTAATAGCGGCGCAATAGCGCGCTATTGCGGATTAGCGGTGCGGTGCGGCGGCCGACCGCCACAGACCGCACCGCAACTGTTCACATGAAAAAGCGGCTATAGCGGCCGCGATAGCGGGTTTGGGTGCGGCTGAAAAAGCGGGCGGTGCGGCGCGGCTGAGAAAAATGAAGAGGAAGACGAAAAGGTTGGTGAAGCCGAAACGGAAGTGAACTGCGCGAGAGCTGAAGAAGAAACTGAAGCACCGCTACGTATTAATTATGCCTCGTAAAAGTGTAAAACAGAGAAGCTTGACGGTGCCGCAGTGCTTGCCACTAATATTAAAAAATAAAACTGCATATGTAATTATTAGTGCCTGCCGCTAATATTAAAAAATAAAAATAGTAAAATACATATGTAATTACTAGTAAATAGTAATTACAGAAACTCTCCTCTCGTGTAATTACTAGGACAGTGACTAGTAAATAATATTACTAGTAATTGCAGAAACAAATAATATTACTAGTAAATGCAGAAACTCTCCCCCCCCTAAACCGTAATTACTAAGACTAGTAAATAATACTTGATATGATAAAAACTCTCCTTTATAACACACAGGCTAGCTGAAGTAAGAACAGGCCATACTTTTAGAAACACATAAACTCTTAAGAAACTCTCCTCTTAAGAACAGACTTGAATCCTTCATTTTGCTATTTCTGAATTCTGATTTTTCATTTTTCATGTTTGACATTATTCATGTGAGTTACTGAGTTTGTTTTAGTCCTTTATGTTTGACATTTATGTCATTTTTTTTTTTTTGAGAGGGATTATGTTTGTGAAGTTTATATATTATATATATTTCACTATTTCACTTATATACTTCGCTGTAGCGGTGTAGCGCTACCCGCTATAGCGCTATAGCATTTTTAAGGGGTGGCCGCTACGCGCCGCTATCCGAGATTAATAAGTATGGTTCGGGTCAACAATTTGCTTCACTGGAGAGAGGGGTCTGAATAGAGCATATTCAATTGGGAAAATGCCATCTCCTTTGGTGTATCCATAATAAGGGTAGGCATTTAACATGTAAGAGGAATTTGTGTTCTTCAAAAACTGAAGGAGTTGGTAGATTGTGGAGTTCCATGAGGAGTTAAAGGTGGCTGTAGAAGGAGGAAAAGGCCTAGAAATTATATCCATGGACTGCGGCGTTGAAACCTTAACGCGAAAGTTGAGGTTTGAAGCAACAAGTGCTGTGTGAAGATGGTTCATGGCAGTAACCAGAACAGGTGCAACATTTGGGACTGAGGTGAGAACCTCACTGCCTACTGATATTGCTGTGATGTTAGTGGATGGCATGTATGCAGCCACATTCTTACTAATCCATGCTGCAGCAACTGATGCAGATTCTCCAATGCCTAGTATCTCTTCATCTGTGACACCAACAATCACTTCAATGCCAGTCTTTGAAAGGGCTTGTAGCATGTGCTCGTTGGCATTGTACAGACGCACGTATGTAATTTGATGTGCTTTTAGAATAGCAACCACGTTTGAAGCAGATGGAAGATCAGTAACATCAGTGCCAATGTTCACCCCCACAAATGCACCTAGAATAAAAAATGTGATGCTTCATCAACTGAAAAAATATGATACACATTCAAGTATCTTTATCCTGTATTGCATCTACTTATCACTTCTCCTTACCCAGTTGTTCAAACAACTAAGCAGAAAAAACTATCATGCATACTGTCAACATTTATGCAAGAAAAGCAAAGGTTTCAACTTAACATCTTAATTTGACTAACAATCAAGTAGGTTTTAAAAAACCGGTTTCTGCAACCGCATTGTGGTTGCATTTGTCTACAATTTCCTGTAATATCAAGAATTGTGACAAAAACACAACCGTGGCAGCATTTTAAGACCTTCAACTGAATCAGATGGTCTAATAGATGAACTAGAAAACCATAACATAAAAAAGTGAAATTGTGATTTACCTGATGCATTGCTCACTGTAGCAACAATGAGGAACAAAACACTCGCGAGCCACCTTTTAAGCTTCATCCCTTCCAATATTGTTCCCAGGCAAAGCCTTAATTAACTATAAAGGATTCAGCATTAAAGGAAGTCACTTCTTTAACAACTAAATTGGCAACTAACAAGTATATAGCATGTACATAGATGAGAACACAAATATTTTTAATGAAAAACTAAAATGCACACGTTTGTAATTGTATATTTATCTTACTATATGATATGGAGGAAATTGATGAGCAATCCACTAATGAACAAACTTTACTAGTTACTAAAATATTTTTTTTGGTCTTTTTATTTAGAAAAAAAATATCAAAACATGGATGTGGTAAATAGTAAATACCTCATCTAGCTTGTCAAAAATTGAATGTGATATGGAAGGGAGTGGAAATGGCTGCTTCACTTGATAGCAGTTTTTGAGTTGAGTTGTGAATGTCCTTTTCCTTGCAAAACTTTGTTTGAGAAATTGAGACTTTTATGTCATGCCATGCCTGCTGCCTTTACCATTGATTTTCATCCTTCCAACCCCAAAAGTCATTCAGTATCTATTATTTTCTTCTGCAATCATAGTCATAAATCAGTCACAACTCACAAGTCACAGTGTTCATACCAAAACTAAAAAGCAGCCGAAAGGTCAAATGACGCGTTAGTGCGTTACTATATTATTATTGCCACTGTGTACTCTCGTTTCTGCCTTCTCGTGCTTCTTACAAGCCAAGCTATACAGTTGAGTTGATCGCTACTTGATTGAGTAGAATTTGGAAAGGTTAATTATTACTAAGGAATATTTCTTAAAACTGGTAGTTTTTTTTTTTTATATTAGTCAAGAGATTAAAAATATTTAATGTTAAATCAAATTAAAAAATTCAGGCTTTTAACTTAATAAATATTTATTTTTATTTTTAAATAAAATATTTAACACACTCACCAATCAAGCGTTCATGACACTAACAAGCATATCATAAGAATAATTCCATATGGAAGAGTTTATATATAAATTATTTAGACTTATTTTATGACATAAATACTTGTGTATCTATTTGGTAGAGTTTATGAAAATAGTTTATAATAAGTTTATAAGTTATTTTTAACGTATTTCGATAAGCTCTTCAAGATGGGTTGAAAGAATAACTTATAACTATATAAAATCAATTTAATCCTATTTCTCATTCAATTATAAAAATAATTTATACATAAGCATTTATTTAATAAAACTTTAATTACGTTGCTTATTCAAACGAGTCCTAAATCCACTCTAACTTAAATTAGTTAGGAACTTGCATTAAAAAAATTAGTATGAACTTAAAAGCCTAGAGTCATGACGTCATTTAAAGCAACTAGCAATTCTAAGACAGTAAAAAAAATTAATAAAAATTCTTATCATTAGTGTAAATAATGAATGGATTGTTGCAGTCCAAAAAATGAATGCATTGTTTGTATAGTGATAGTAAAAAGAAATTAAACTCTTACTATTGTTACTATTATACAGTAAATTGTCTAAACTTTCTGTTCAACTTTTTCTTAAAAATATATTATTTCTATACAAACTTTATATAACATTTTTACAACTGATTTTTCTTCTGTTTTTTACCACCTTATTTTTCTTTTTTTTATTATCTACAAATAAGTATATATGATATATATATATATATTAGAAACGGGTAAAAGAGATACCCAAATTACAAAAAGTATTCCCTAAAGTCTGTAAGTGATTCGTAATGTGTTTACCAAAATTTATGTTCCACAAATCAGAACTGGAGGAAAAATTATGGAGAAGTGAGAATTAAAAACTATCCCAAAATCACGTTGGTGTCACTGTTGTGTTCATGAAACCAAGAGAAAACGCGAGTAAACTTTATCCAAGTTCAAAAACCCGACAGGACAAAGAAAATTTGGGGCCATTTCAAGAACCGAGGAGCGCAGCTCCCTATATATCGAGCGTGGAAAAATGACCCATCCTTGGTTGTAAAGTGCCTAAAGTTTCTCCCCACTGTTCCTTATCAAGGGATCAAATGTCAAAAAGTGATTTTAATTCTTCTTCTCCTTTTCACAGTGGTTTACTAATAAGCGACAACGCGCAATACCTGCTACTGGATTCGGTGATGCTCCCTCAAATTTCAAATTTCTAGTATGACTTACGGTCACTCATGGTTTCGGGACACATAAATGATAAATCCCACTCAAATTGCAAATATGTAATGCTGCTTGCTTTTGTAATTTGAACTTGTTTGAGCTGAACTTATGAAGAGTTTGGTTTTATAATGGAGGTCCCATTATTATGAAAGAGAGATTATTAAATGGGTTTCCTTCTCATTAGTTAAATTAAACAATGTGCTGGTTAGGTAGATGAGGAGTTTGACTCTTATAAATATATCTATAGTACATAAAATAAATTCGTTGGTAAAAAGAAAAAGAAAAAGTATATATCGTGTTAGACTGACGTGCAACACCAAATAACATGAAGTGAGAGGATTTCACGAGCCAACATCAATTTCTCTTCCACCATAGAAACATGTGTAACGAATCGCTGCCACTACATGATAATTCGAAAACAAAAGAAATGAAAGATTTTATTTTAATTTATTTCAAAAAATATAATAAGTTTATTTATGAAAATAGTTGTAAAACTTTCACGTTTCAAAAGGCAAAATTAAAACCAACACATTACTAAAAAAACTAGTTTTAACATCGTTACGTCAACATTGATTTTTGCTGAAAATCAATATTAACAAAAACATGGTGACATTTTTGTAAATAAGTGAGTTCATTAATGTCGGTTTTTAGATAAATCGATGTTAACGAAGTGATGTTAACATCGGTTTTCATAAAAACCGTTGAAAACCGATGTTAACGAACTTATGTTAACATCGATTTTCATAAAACCGCTGAAAACCGATATTAAATAACTCTGTTAACATTGATTTTTTAAAAACTGAAGAAAATCGATGTTGAGTTTATGTCAATAACATCGGTTTTGTTTGGAGAACCAATGTTGTTTAATTTTTATATTATATTTTTCTGGCGTCCATTACTTTCTTCATCATTGTCGCTCTCGCTCTCTAACTATCGTTCCTCTCTTCACTCTCAGTGTCGCGGCGGTTAAGAAGCTTCGGTGTGGTTGTCGTACTCTTGCGGTGTGGTTGTCGTTCCATTGTCGTTGTCTTAGCCTTCGTTCCTCTCTGCATTGTTGCTCTGTCATTCTCGCACCAAGTATATATGTTTGGCAACTTAAACAATGATTTTTGTTTTGTATTTTATTTTCGTTATTGATGTATTTGTTACTCTGGCAAACTATTCTTTCACGAAACCATGAAAGTTACTTCTGCAAGCAAAACCATGACCAAAGGGATCAAAGGCTCGCCATCTTCAATCAAGAAGACCCGTCTCTGTGTATGGGAGCTTAAACCTTTTCTATTCTCTTCTAATTTGTTATAAGCCAACATGAGTAGCTAGGGTAAATTTTGTCATTCTCTGTAGATTGAGTTTTTTGACCTATTTTGTGATTCTCTATAGCATAAGTAGTTTTTTGAGTTGTTTTGTGATTTTCTGTAGCATGAATGTGACTGTTGAAAACAATAGGAATACCCACAATAACCAAGAGGGGGGTGAATTGATTAGAATTTGGTCTTTTAAAATTTCTTTATAAAATCAAAGTAAGGATCTTAATCACTTTTAAACCAAGAATGCTTTTAATTAATCAAATCACTTAGCTCAAGAAATCAATAGCTCAAAACAGAACTTGTTGAGTAATGATAAAAATATCAAGAACAAATGAACAAGATGACTAATAGAGATTGAGAGAGAGAATTTATATTGGTTCACTTCTCAAAAGAAGCTACATCCAGTTTCTTCTAATCAACACTAGATTAAAGTTCCACTATTATAAATTTTAGTTCTTACAAGCTTTATTACAAACACTCTTTATCAACTCTACATAAAGAAAAGAAATCTAAAACCCTATTAGACTTCTAGTGAACAAGAACCAGAGAACACTACTTTGTTCTTCCCTAGAGAACACTACTCTAGTACAAGCTTCAAAGAACAATTTACAATAGCACCAAATAACAAAAATTGCAAAAAAAAATTTACAACCAAAGAGAATGGATAGAAACAACCTGATGATCCAATGAATATGAATGCATGTGGTTTATCAATCAGAGTTGAATGTACAAAATGAATTTCAGAACATGCTCTCCTATTCTTCTTTGAAAACTCTTGCCCAATAAATCATTGAATACCCATGGAGATTAAAGAATGGGACAAGAAGAGTAACCCAGAAAATCACTTTCTAACTTTGTGAAGGCATGTGTGTATTCAGAAAATTCGAAGTATTCAAGTTAAATCTCAAGCCAAGTCTCACTCCTATTTATAACAGTTTTTTTTGTAACTAACTGTAATCGATTAAACGCGTCAAATAGCCGATTAAAAAGCCTTGTGTAATCGATTAAATTGCCACTTAATCGATTAAAGTGTTCATGCTGATTTCTGGGTTTGAACAATGAACAGAATAATCGATTAAATCGAGTGGTAATCGATTAAAGCAGTGAAGATTTGTTACAGAAGCAGCTTGTGTAATCGATTACAAATCATGGTAATCGATTAAAGCAGGAAACCATGTTTTTCTAAAAAGCTTTGTGTAATCGATTACAAGAACTGGTAATCGATTAAAACAGTTGATATCACATTGTCGATACGCATAAAAAACAATTTAACTAAGCTAATTCTGCAGCACAAGGTTAACCTAGGTCGACTCAGAGACACGATCAATATGGTTCTAGCTTCAAATCATTGGTAATAATAAGGGGGAAATTTTGTCGAACAGTTGGTATGCGCAAAGTAAAACATGCAAGAACACAAACTAAAATTAAAGAACAATGCAGAAATTAACAAGATTATCAAGGAGT
>CM023954.1:12791064-12804459 GCA_013407115.1 Glycine latifolia
TAAAATGAACCAATTAGAATTAAGATAGAAGTTGCCTTGTAAGTAAAATCTGAATAGCACTCTGTATAGATTACTTGTGAGTAATTTTACTAGAATTAAAGTTAGTTCTGGAAAACTCTAGAATGCTATTATTCAATATTATCTTTAGGTAGAAGAGTTCAAATCAAACTTGACTTCCTTTTAAGAAATGCCATGTAGAAAGAAAAGCATAAACTAAAATATTCTCCTTCATTTAAAAGGTGACATATGTATTCAAAAGAAGCCTTATAAATTTCTTTTCTTTAAAAGATAATGAAAAATAAGATAGAAGAAGAAGAAGGAAGACAAAAATCTTTTCTCTTGGCCAACCAAATTTCACGTGAAAAGGAGATAAGGAGGAAAGGCTAAAAATCATATTTTGATGCAAGAAAACATAAAATAAAGCAAAGTCTTCTACTTCCCTCTAGATCCCACGTGAACAACCAAGAAAATGGAGAAACTTCAACAGCTTGGACAAGTGTAGGGACACTTGTAAAGTGGTAGCCAAGTGGAAAGGTAAGTCATTATGGCTTATGAGATATTTTTCTATAAAGAAAAAGGATAATAATGAATCTAGTTAAAACCTAAAGGAATAAGTATAAACTAAGTTAGGACTTAATGAAACAAGGAAAAACTAAGCTGGAATGAAACTAAATTAGTTGGAAGGGCAAATATGTCCTTGAATAATTAATTATTTTCCAAGTGCTATATAAAAGGGTGGTGGGGACCTTGCTTGAAAATCACTTTCAAGACATTCTTTCCACTAAACTTCACGTGAAGTACCCTCCCACATCCCTTTCATCCTTTCATTTTCAAAAGCTTAAATCAAATAGAAAAGACCCCACCATCATAGGAAGAATCACGTGTAGAAAGAACTAGCTAGGAGGAAGTAAACAAGCATAGCAAAAAGGTTATAAGGTATGGGGAAGCTTTATGATAAAGATACTTTAAGTGTTATTTTGTTTGAATAAATGTTTGAAATGTTCATGTGTTGTTGAGTGTTTCCATGAAGTTCATACGTTGCTAAAAGTTTCTATGAGTTCCATGTGTTGCTGAGATTCTGTACATGAATATAAAGTTGAGTTCTATACTTTATGTTGAGTTTATGAGTAAAATAAATATGAGATGATGAAAAGAGTTATACCTTAAATTGAATCAATCTTATATATGTCTCATATGCATATGCCCGACGAGGGTTAGTCCGCGTTATTTGCCTCAAGAGGAGGTGTGTCAGATAGCTACAGGAACTGAGTTCGAGCGTTCAGACAAAAGGAGTCTGAATTGGGGGGTAGTTGGCAGTGGGGAAATCACGCCACCCATGATGATCGCATGAAGTGTGGGTGAGAATCCTATGCACCACTGTGGTACCCTGATTGATCTTTTTGGTTCTGTGCCACTGGGATGGGGCTATCTTGACAATTGGTACCAAATATTGAAAGAGTTTAAGAGAATCATGCATCATGATAAGAGTCTAAGAGAATCATGCATTTTCTAGGATGTGGTTGTGAATATCTGCATATTGAATATAATCTGTTGCTTAAATTATTTTTATCATAAACTTACCCTGTGCTTTGTGTCTATGGTTGACACCTGCCATGACCTTGATTTTATTCGGGCGAGCAGATGAACAACAAATAGAGACTATTGGCTGTATACAAGAAGAAGATTTTGTTTGAAGATGTGTTATTTGAAGATTATATGTTGGAAGATGTATTCTTTTGTGACAGAAGGTTTTAGATATTTGTACTATAAAATTAATATCGTTTGTACTATAGAATCAATATCAGTTTGTACTCTTATGTTACATTACATCATATTTATAAATATTAATCAGTAATGGAAATCTTTTTGATATCAGTTAAATTTTCTTGGAGTATCAGTTATTGGCAAAATTTTGTTATATTCAACTTGATATTTTGAAGTAAGTTGAAAAAGATTTTCATTAAAAATCAATAATAATAAGAGAATAAGTTGAGGTGTTACACGATTATCCAGAGGAAGCTTCCACCAAAGAGGAAGGATCTAGGGAACTTTAACATTCCTATTGCTATAGGTAATGTTGATGTAGGAAGAGCATTACGTGATCTGGGAGCTAGCATAAACCTGATGCCATTATCTCTATGCAAGTCATTGGGAATTACCGAACTCAAGCCCATAAGAGTTTCATTACAGCTTGTAGATCGTTCATTGAGGAAGCCAACCAGAGTAGTTGAGGATGTCTTGGTAAAAGCTGATAAATTTATTTTTCCTGCAGACTTTATTGTTTTAGATATGGAAGGTGAGAGTGAAATACCTTTGTTACTAGGTAGATCATTTTTAGCTACTGCTAGGGCATTAATTGATGTAGAGCAAGGAAAATTAGAGGTTAGAATGGATAATGAATCTGTTGTTTTTAATGTTTTTGATGTGATGAAACATCCTACTGACAAACATGATTGTTTTAGATTGGATATTTTAGATACATTAATTCATACAGATAAAACAGATGATCAAAAGTTGGAAGAAGATCTTGAAGTATTAGGAACAGCTGAAGTGCAACAGGAAGTGGAGACAATTATGGAAGTGTTAGAGAAACAAGAAGCTGACATAGTGAAGGAAACACCAAAGATGGAACTTAAGGAACTACCTAATAACTTGAAGTATGCATTTTTGGAGGAGAATGAGACATTTCCAGTCATCATCAACAAAGATTTGAAATTAGAAGAAGAAGAGAAGCTATTAAAGGTTCTTAAGGAGCACAAGACCGCAATTGGGTGGTCTATATCTGACTTGAAAGGAATTAATCATTCCTTCTGTACCCATAAAATTTTGATGGAGGAGGACGTGAAGCCTGTGAGACAACCTCAAAGAAGATTGAATCCTACTATGAAAGAAGTGGTAAGGAAGGAAGTGGTTAAGTTATTAGATGCTGGGATGATTTATCCTATATCAGACACTACATGGGTGAGTCCTGTTCAAACAGTCCCTAAGAAAGGGGGGATGACCGTAATACAAAATAACAACAATGAATTGATTCCCACTAGAACCATCACTGGTTGGAGGATGTGTGTGGACTACAGGAGACTCAATGATGCTACCAGGAAGGATCATTTTCCACTTCCATTCATTGATCAGATGCTGGAAAGATTAGCCGGTCATGATTATTATTGTTTTCTTGATGGGTATTCTGGATATAATCAAATTCCAGTGGCACCTGAGGACCAGGAGAAGACTGCTTTTACATGCCCATTTGGAGTCTTCGCATACAGGAGAATGCCATTTGGCCTCTGCAATGCACCAGCAACATTTCAAAGGTGTATGCTTTCTATTTTTTCTGATATGGTAGAAAAATGTTTAGAGGTTTTTATGGATGATTTTTCTGTTTTTGGATCTAGTTTTGAATCGTGTTTAATTAATTTATCTAGAATTTTGAAAAGGTGTCAGGAAACAAACCTTGTTTTGAATTGGGCAAAATGCCATTTTATGGTTCGTGAAGGTATTGTTTTAGGCCACAAAATTTCTAAAAAGGGAATAGAAGTTGACAAGGCTAAATTGATGTTGATTGAAAAACTTCCTCCTCCAGTTAATGCTACTGGGGTGAAGAGTTTTTTAGGTCACGCAGGTTTTTATAGGAGGTTCATTAAAGATTTTTCTAAAATTGCCAAACCTCTTAGTCAACTTTTAACTAAAGAGAGTGACTTTAATTTTGATGAAGTTTGCCTTAATGCATTTAACATATTAAAAGAAAGACTTACTACTGCACCTATTTTAACATCGCCCGATTGGAATTTACCTTTTGAATTAATGTGTGATGCAAGTGCATATGCCATTGGTGCTGTTCTTGGTCAAAGAAAAAATAAGTTATTGCATGTTATATATTATACTAGTAAGGTTTTGAATGAAGCACAGATTAACTATGCAACTACTGAAAAAAAAAATGCTAGCTGTAGTTTATGCTTTAGATAAATTTAGATCTTATTTGATAGGTTCTAAAGTTATTATTTACATTGACCATGTTGTTCTCAAATATTTGCTGACTAAACAAGATGCAAAACCAAGATTGTTGCGTTGGATGCTTTTGTTTCAGGAATTTGACTTGGAAATCAAGGACAAGATTGGAGTGGAAAATAAAGTAGCAGATCATTTGTCTAGGATTCAAGAGAAGGAGTTACAGGATGGACCAGAAATGGTTATTAATGAATCTTTTCCTGATGAGAAAGTGATGATGGTAATTGATATGGATTCTTGGTTTGCCAATATGGCTAACTTTAAATCTGTAGGTGTTTTACCTGGAGGTCTTAATTGGCAGCAAAAGAAAAGATTATTTCATGATGCAAAAAGTTATGTATGGGATAACCCTTTTCTTTATTTTAGATGCACTGGTGGTGTTATCCGCAGATGTGTAGCTAGCCCAGAAGTGCCAAAGATTCTTTAGCATTGCCATTCTTCAGACTATGGAGGACATTTTGGAGGACATAGGACAGCACAGAAGGTATTGCAATGTGGATATTATTGGCCTACGCTTTTCAAAGATGCAAGAGATTATGTAGAAAAATGTGATAGTTGTCAGCGGACCGGTAACATATCTCGGAGAGATGAGATGCCCCTCAACAACATATTAGAGGTGGAGCTATTTGATGTATGGGGAATTGATTTCATGGGACCATTCCCCAAGTCACATTCTAACCAATATATCCTAGTGGCAGTAGATTACGTCTCTAAGTGGGTAGAAGCAGTTGCTTTACCTACTAACGATGCAAAGGTAGTTGTCTCATTTTTAAGAAAAAATATATTCACTCGTTTTGAAGTACCAAGAGCAATCATAAGTGATGGAGGTGCCCATTTTTGCAACAAACAATTTTCCAATTTGCTTACAAAATATGGAGTTACCCATAGAGTAGCTACACCCTATCATCCACAAACCAGTGGACAAGTTGAAATTTCCAACAGAGAATTAAAGCGAATTTTAGAGAAGACTGTTGGAAGCTCTCGGAAAGATTGGGCAAAGAAGCTCGATGATGCACTTTGGGCATACAGAACCGCTTTCAAAACCCCAATAGGTATGTCACCATTTCAGATGTTATATGGTAAGTCTTGTCACCTTCCTGTTGAATTGGAACATAAGGCTATATGGGCCACTAAGTTTCTTAACTTTGAACTTTCTAAAGCTAATGATAAGCGATTATTGCAATTGAATGAGCTTGATGAGTTCAGGTTAAATGCTTATGAGAATGCTAGATTACATAAGGAAAAGACAAAGAAGTGGCATGACAACAAGATCCGTCTGAAAGAATTTGAGCCTGGACAACAGGTATTGCTTTATAATTCTCGTTTAAGATTGTTTCCAGGAAAACTGAAGTCCCGATGGTCTGGTCCATTCATTGTACGTGATGTTTATCCATATGGAATGATTGGGATTTCTCCATTGGATAGTTATCATTCTTTCAAGGTAAATGGATGTCGATTGAAGCATTATTATGGAGGTAAAGTGGAAAGACACACTGTTTCTATTCCACTGAATTCACCTGAGGATTAAAAAGTTTGATACGTCAAGCTAAATGACGTTAAATGAAGTGCTACTTGGAAGGCAATCCAAGATATTTCATTGTTTTAGTTGTTTTTTTTTTTTGAATTATTATTTAAGTTTTAGTCAATAAGTAGAGGTTTTGTTTGACATTAGATTTTTACGTTATTAATTATTATGTTATTAATTTTAGAGTAATTAATTTCAGAAGTTTTTAGATAGAAAGTAGTTTTAAAATTTAGAAAAATTGAAAAAGCAAAGTCAGGGTCTAGCGCTGATCGCGCCAACTACACTGGACAACCACGCGAGTCGTGTGGTAATGGTGTCATTCGCGCCATGCACACTGAACTGTGGCGTGACTTGCGTGAGTTGTGGCGTGAGTCGTGTGAGAACTCGCAACTGCCTTTTAAAATTTAAAAAAATAACTGAACCCTAAAGATAACTTCTCATCTTTAACTCAGCAGCCACGACTTTAGGATTACCATTCAGGGGAGTTTCAAACTTCTGAACTGCAAGTAACTTCCTTATCATTCATAACCACCATAACTCTTCTTATTCTAAAGTCTATAAATACAAAGCACTACTTACCTTATTCACATACCATTGCATTATACTTCAGAGCAAGCATTTGAGAGTCTCATCTTTGTTTTTCTTTAAGCACATTGTGATTTTCTTTCAAAGTCTTGAGTGTTCAAAATGGCAAAGGATAAGGTACACATTTTCTTTCTTAATCTTTGTAGTGTATATTCTTTAATCTTTATAATAGAAAGCATGTGGTTAGGATCATTATTGAGACTAATTGATAGAAGTTAAGGCAAGAATGTGATGAACAGTTCTGAATATGCAGGTTTTGCAACCCACGCGACTCGCGTGAGGGCTGGCGCCATCCGCGCCACCTAGTATCTATCAGTATCCATGATATGCAGCCCACGCGACTCACACGAGGACTGGCGCTATCCGCGCCAGCTGCATATCCATGAATTGTTATTTTTTTTACAACATGGTTATGGGATTGTTTAAGTCTTGGATGATTACTCTAATCTATACATGAATTAGACTAGCATGAGAAACCTATTTAGACATGAAGAAATTTTGAATTAATTGAGTGAATGCTATTTATTTTTTATAAATAAATTAGAGTTGTGTCTAAGACTTAAAACAATTGAAATTCAAAACCTAAGTGGGAAATAAAATCTGGAAATGGTTGTTATTTATGTTAAAGATTATGTTTCTTTAGAGTTAAAGATTTTATTTCCAATTGAAATGATAAGAGGATGCTTAGTATACCTTATGAATTTATCATTGATTCATATAGAACCAAATAAATCTGGGAACTATTGTAAAGGATTTATTTGGATATTAATTGACAAATACTTGTTTAAGCTATACATGATGATTCTATATGATGTAATCTCTACTGTTAATCTGAAATAAAGAAATGTTTGAGATATGATTGCAAGCAATCTGGGAATTCATTGCATATAGTTATGAATGTTTTCTGAGTTTCAGGGTAAGCAAGTGGAGAAGGAAAATAGGAAGGGTGTTGCATCTGGCAGCAAGAGAGCAAGAACCACTGACTTCGATGAAATCAGATTCAGAACAATCGAATGTCAGCAAAGGTACGAGAACTGGTATGCTCCAAAGAAGGTCATTCCAAAAAAGATGATAGACTGGGAATTTCTTCCTGACGATTCACCAATTTTGGAGGTAATCAACAGGAGGTAGTGGCAGACTTTGGTTAGTTTTCCTGAACCAAGTTCCAGTGCCATTTTAAAAGAGTTCTTGACTAACGTTAACAGAGAAAATGTAGACAAAGACAGAGTCAGTTGGGTTCGAGGAGTAGAGGTTCCATTTAATCATAACACTATTGAGGAATTTTTAGCCACTGCATATTATCCATTTCAAGCTTGTGCCTTCAGAAACAATTTTTATAAGATGCAGCCTGTCAGCAGCAAAAATATCTTTAGAGATGACATGCCTCAAATTGCAGATGAGATAAGAAGAGGCATTACAGGGCTGTATACTGCATGGAAGACCAAGTCTGGAATGGACTATGTACCTGAGAAGTTAAGGAAGCAAGACTTAACTGGAGAGGCAGAATTTTGGCACCAGTTCAACAATCACACCATCATTCCATCAACCAATCTCACTGATGTGAATGTTGAGAGGGCAATCCTTCTACATGTGCTGCTAGGTGATGACAACTTGGATATCGCCAGTATCCTGTCTGATAGGATATTGCACATGATACATGATGGTAGCAGTAAGTCCCTCCTTGCTCATTCTTCCTTGATTTCTCATCTTTGTATGAAAGCAGGTTTAGAGATTCCTGAGGAGGAACCCATGGATGTCAAAACTGCATCCGTCATGACACACAAGACATATCTGGCTGCAGTAGAGACTCAGTGGCAGGAGCAGTTGATTAGAGCCTCAAAAATATCACCTGAGGAGATTGCTGAGAGGAGTCCTCGTACGGACATTCCTCAACCTGAAGTTAGAGCAGTGCCACCACCACGAGCACCTTCTTCTACTGCTACTAGAGGGCCACGTCATAAACTGATCTATGAGGATTCTCAAAGCTACCAGCAGATTCAGTTTGACTTGAGATCTCAAAACAGACTGTTGGAGCATCAAAACAAGATGATGGAGGACCTGTTCAGACACTTTTCCATTGAGTTCACCCTTTACCAGCCGCATGATTCAACAACACCAAGAGTTTCTCCTGAACCTTCACAGCCATCAGCTGCTGTTGATGATACTATGGAGGATTAGGAGTAACATTGCAGTTTAAAGGACAATCATTTTATTTGCTTTATGTTTAATGGTTCTGTACTTTAATTTCACTTTGTTTGGCACAATTTAGTTTGCTTTTAAATATTTTTAAGTTGGACATGGTTGAATTTGCTTATATTGGTTTTAACTAAATAATTCTGTTGGATGAATGTTATGCATAAAGATGATTTTTTTTTTCTTTTGCAGAAATGTGTTTTCCCTTGAATAGAAAAGTGATTGCTGGGGACAACAATGTCTAAAATCTGAGAATGGGGAACGCATTCTGCATTATTTTGAAAAATCATAGTTGATATCTGACAGAATTTAGAGAATAATATGGTATTTAGATTCTTAGATTACATAGAATTAATTAGAAAATTAAAAAGAAAAGAAATTTGGATGAGATGATGTTAGAGATTAAGTTTAGAAATTTGTTTGATAATAAGTTAGGAATTCTCTTTAGAAGTAGATGAATAAAATTCTTGAGAGCTTTGAATAATTTTCAGATTATTGAATTGCTAATATAGTGATAAGTAGAATTAATGATGATTGTTTTGGAATGATATATGAGATAGGTAGAGTATAGAATTGCATATTACTTGATTAGAATTATTATAGTTTGTGTGATTGAAGTACATTGTGAAAAGAATAGATGCTTGATAAGAAATCAAATGAACTTAGCGTGATACCATAGCTTGTGAGGATTGAGCCTATATAGTATATTTTTTCAGAGTGACCCCATTGTGAATAATACTCTAGAACTTGACTTGTTTTTCTACAATAAGTGCAGGGTTGATATGATAAAGGCAGTTTATTCTTTAAGCTAGAGCCAAATGACCTTACCTTAATAATTTTCCATTGTTAAACCTCTTTGAGCTTATGCCTTTTATATTCATTCACCTGAAACTTAAAACTTATCCTTTACCACCTTAAGTGAGATTGGAAGAAGGAGAGTTAGAATCAGGTCTACTAAATATGGAAAATATAGAAAGATGAATGTCCATAGAAAAGGGAAAGAAGAAAGATGTTACCCAAGAAGACAATTCTTGTTTAAGGTTGAAGTGTCAACAGAAAAGATCTGGAAAAATCAATTCTAGTGAAAAGTCCAGTTTGGAAGTAACAAGTCTGAAATACCAGCTGGTGGATCTAAATATATCTTTTCATCCTTTCTGTTACAATTTGTTGAAAAAGGAAAAATAAGAGAAAAGAGAAGATATAAGAAATAAAGAAAAAGGAAAGATCACATGAATGAAGATAAGCAAAAGAATAAGAGTGGTGGATTAGCTAAGTAGACTTGAATACTTTTGACAAAATCCAATCTCAATGATTAGCTACTATCCAAAGTATTCCTACCTGAAGCCAGGCCAAGTTACAACCTTGAAAAGACCTTTTGATTAACTCTGCATTTATTCATATTTCTTATTTTCAAGAATTTGAGAATATAGTCAAGCCTATGGTAGTATTACAGCTTTGGAGGAATTGAGAGATTATAATTACCCAAAACACTTGAGTGATAAGTGATTTATATCTCTAGTGAGGGGTAATCAAGTTAAGATTCTATGATTGATGGACTTGAAGAGTATTCTTGACATTTTCATATGAAATTCAATTGCATTTAACAGAATAGTTCTGAGATTGTGTATGTGATGATATGCTTGACTATTGAATATGATTTCCACTACAATTAAGTTTTATTTTATTTTATTGCTAGGGACAACAATATCTAAATCTGGGAATTATTTGATATGCTGTTAGCATATATAGTTTTTAGGTTAGTTTTTTTAGGAAAATAGAAAGAATATAGGGAATAAATGTGAGAATAAGTGTGAAAGTCATTAGTTTTATGTTTATCAGTGATTCTATGCTATTTTGATGTTTAGGGTCAAGAAAAGCAAGAAAAGAAGCAAAAGAAATAGCCAACTAAAGCTGTGATCTCACGCTAATCGCGCCATAGCCATGCTAATCACGCCAAAAGCACTGGAGGTTCACGCCAATCGCGCCAAGCTCGCGCCAGTCGCGCCAGATACACTTGAGTCTCGCGCCAGTCGCGCCAAAGCTTGCGCCAGTCGCGCGGACAAGTACCGGATTTCTGAATTAGCTAAAAGATAACATAAGATTGATGGGTTTCTAGGGTTTTAGGACTTAGATATAAATATAACATTAGTAAGACACAGGAGGGCATCACTAGACACTGAAAAACAGAGCAAGAAGGAAAAATCAAAGGAACAAAGATTGAAGGTCAAGAAGGAGCAAGAAGAACAAGAAGGAGGCAAGATTAAGGGGTTTGTGACTCTGCATACCTTAGCTTCTTCCTTTTCTCCTTCTTCATATTGTATTAGGCCAGACATCATCATGTCTGGCTAATTCCTTTGTAATTATGGTTTAGTCAAAAGCCAATGTGAACTCTGTGTTTCTTGAATTGAGTTTAATAAAGTTTCTTATAATTGTTTTACTCTACTTTATTTTTCCATTATTATATCTAACTATACTTGATCAATCTATTAGGTTACTTAGGGCTATAATTCACAATAGGAATATTGGGGTTTTAGTTTCTGAACGCAGTAGAGTGACAGTTGCAATATTACCTAAGGATAAAGATAAAGGACTGCAGATTTTTATTATGCTAGCTTCATGCTTAATCTAAAGGGAATTACTAAGGGATTATGATTCTTAAAATAGGTTAAAGGGTTAAATGACCGAGGAATCAGGGTTTAACTATATTAGGAAAGCATACATCTGAATAATTATATTAAATAGAGTTAAATTATCAATTCAATTACATAGAGTGAACTGCGGTGATTGTACTTTACCATAATTATTCTTAAGTCTTGATCAACATCTAAATTACATTGTTTTTAATCTTCTTTTATTTACAACAATTAAATCTAAACAAAAATTCATTCTCTCAACAATTTCATTCTTTCTCCAATATTAAGAATTATAAATTACAATTGATATTAGTGCCTCAATCCTCGTGGAGACGATACTTTCTTATCACTTTATTACTTGGAATGATCGGTGCACTTGCTGTGTCGCAACACCTACACTCCTCACACCAAAAACCAATTCTTCTCCTCAAGAAAAACTCTGCCTTTTCTTGTTGTTCCTCTTCTTCTCCACTACCAATACTCTGGACATTCCTATTTCAAAATTATTCTCTTCACCATGTCTCAACCATCCTCCTCAAAGAAGCTGAAAACCAACAAGAGGAAGGTTAGCCAAAGTTCTAAAGCTGTTGAGAACATGCTAGATACCTGGTTCTCCACTGAGGCTGAAAGGAATAACTACATGCATTTTCATGCCACAAAGCTTGTTCTGCCTCCTAAGTACTTGGAGCTCAACTAGTTTGTCAATGAGGGATTCAATTTCCTTGAGATGCTATAGGCATAGGACTCACCAAATTGCTTGAGATGAAGGGTACCTATTATCCTAAATTGGTGAAAGTATTTTATACTTATGCCAAGGCTAGAATAAATGGTATTCTTCGCTCCAAAGTGAATGGAGTGGCTATGGTGATTGATGAAACTGTGTGGAATGCAGTGCCTGGCATCACTTTCGGATGTGTCCGAAGGTTTGCTACAGAATCTTAATTTTCATATTGGAAACAAATTAGGTGTTGGCCACATGACAACTGAAGATAGGCTTCTTCACTACATCATCACTTACATCCTAACACCTAGATCAACCAATCATGCTCAGATCATTGATGATGATATTTAGTTGGTGTATGGAATGAAGACTAGAACTCAAATCAATTGGGTTCTAGAAATTGAAGAAACTATGATAAAAGCCAAGAGGCTGCTGAGCTATCAATTTCCTTACGCTGTCATGATCTCAAGGTTTATTGACTACTTTGAGATTGATGTGACAAATGAGATTGTGGACAATACCACCAACATAACCAATCTCGTCTCCAAGAAGCATCTCACCAAGCTGGGAATGATGAACACCCCAAATGGGTGGACCATGGCTGGAGCTCAAGCTCCTCAAGGAGTTGCTGATGAGGACCAAGAAGCTGATGAGGACCAAGATGCCAAAGTTGCACCTGTTGAGCAACAATGGAGTCCTTTTGAGTCTCTAGTGATTCAAAAGATGGATCCTATGATTGCTTTGCATCATGAACATTCAGCTGAAGTTCATTCCTTTCTAGATTACCTTACCACTAGATTAGGCAGCATTGAGACTAGGATGAGTATCAAGAACTTTGATGTTTAGTTTAGCTTAGTGGTTGTCTTGAATAAATAAAACTCATTTTAATTTTTTTCTGATCTTCCTCTGCTTATTTCACTATTAATGATATATTTTGCCATTGATAAGCCAAAATAGGGAGAAAAATAAACATATGCAGGGTGCAAAGGGAGAAAAATATATGAATATTTGCTCTGATTAAACTGAACATAACAATTGCCCTGTTTTGAATTAATATGAAATTACTAAGAAAGGGGGAGCAATAAAAATGCTTATGATGTGTATAGTTTATGCCAAGGATACTTGACACTTGATCTTGGCTAGCAAGCTGATTCTTTTTCAGGTATCAAATAAAAGCTCCTGGAAATTATCTCCTAAAGAACACTAAGGAGCTAGAGAGGATTAATGAAGTTTGGCATGATCAAAGCCTAAAAAAGGGGGAGATTGTTAGACTTAGGGGGAGCTAGAGAGGATCAATGAAACTGAGGGTCTTAGACATTGAATTATTTAGGCTTTTTACATGCCAATTCAATTGAATGACATTTGTAATTTGTGTATGTCTAAGTTGATGCCACCTATGATCCATTGCATAAATCTCATTCACGTTTTTTGATGTGTTGCAAACACATCTAGTTTTTAGTATAGTTTAATGATAGATTTTAATTGAATATGTAAGAAATAGAATAGAATTAGGCTAGTTTAGTATTTTAATTACTTTGAACTAAATTCAATACCATTTGAGCATTTTTACAGGTAAAAAGGAGGAGAACTCAAGCAAAAAGAGAAAACCAAGTTTTGAAGCCCACGCTATTAGCGTGAGAACTCACGC
The DNA here is from genome assembly GCA_013407115.1 of Glycine latifolia. Lineage (NCBI taxonomy): Eukaryota > Viridiplantae > Streptophyta > Magnoliopsida > Fabales > Fabaceae > Glycine > Glycine latifolia. Next base: position 12,804,375 of record CM023954.1, read on the forward strand.
TATCAGCGCCACATGCAGGGAAAGGAGGATAAACTCTTGCCTAACTCACGCTACTAGCGTGGAACCTCACGCTGGTAGCGTCAAC
>CM023954.1:12815545-12834815 GCA_013407115.1 Glycine latifolia
GTTCTTCTTGCTCCTTCTTGACCTTCAATCTTTGTTCCTTTGATTTTGCCTTCTTGCTCTGTTTTTCAGTGTCTAATGATGCCCTCCTGTGTCCTACTAATGTTATATTTATATCTAAGTCCTAAAAACGTAGAAACCCATCAATCTTATGTTATCTTTTAGCTAATTCAGAAATCCCGTACTCGTCCGCGCGACTGGCGCGAGCTTGGCGCGATTGGTGTGAACCTCCAGTGCTTCTGGCACGATTAGCGTGGCTATGGTGCGATTAGCGTGAGATCTCAGCTTCAGTTGGCTCTTTCTTTTGCTTCCTTTCTTGCTTTTCTTGACCCTAAACATCAAAATAGCATAGAATCACTGATAAACATAAAACTAATGACTTTTACACTTATTCTCACATTTATTCCCTATATTTTTTCTATTTTCCTAATAAAACTAACCTAAAAACTATATATGCTAACAGCATATCAGTAGGCTCTTGGATTATGAATTTATAAAGCCATAACTAGTTAAAAATTTGAAATTTCAAATCAGAATAACTACTCTCACGAAGCCCTACGAAGTTTAAGTTCACTGAACCAAATTTTGAATTAAGAGATAAGGTTTCTAAATTTTCATTAAAAGCTGTACAGAGTTGCAGAAATGGCAGTAGCAATCAATTACGAAACCCTTGTAATTGATTATCCCAGGGTGTAGGGATTCCTCTGAACCTCATGTAATCGATTAATTTGTAGGTGTAATCGATTATTCTAGAGAGTTTTTAAACTTTACTAACCTTAAAATCTCATGTAATCGATTACATCAGTGAGTTTTTGCATAGTAATCGATTAATCTGTGGATATAATCAATTAAGTTAGTGAGTATGGCCTAGTTCTGGCCTTTGGTAATCGATTACCATATGTGGTAATTGATTATCACAGAGAATTATGCAGTTCGAATAGTGACATTTATCAGGATACAAGTTTTGCTTAATGTGATGCATAATGTACTTGTGAGTTAAATTGCATGTTATCAAACACATCATTTACATGTTAATCAATGTTGGATTCATCAAGAATGCCTAGCATGTTTCTTAGGAGAAAGAATCTATCTCTAGCAAAGGATTTTGTAAATATATCAGCCAATTGATTATTTGTATCAATGAATTCAATTGAGCAATTACCCTTTTAAATATGGTCTCTGAGGAAATGATGTCTAATCTCAATATGCTTTGTTCTTGAGTGCATAATTGGATTATTGGATAGATTGATGGCACTGGTGTTGTCACACAACAATGGAATTTGATTCATTTCAACACCATAGTCCTGAAGTTATTGCTTAAGCCACATGCTTTGACACAACAACTACCAGCTACAATATACTCTGCCTCAGCTATTAAGAGTTCAACACATGACTATTTCTTGCAGTGCCATGAGATCAAGAAACTTCCTAGTAGATGGCATGTTCCACTTGTACTCTTTCTATCTAACTTGCAACCTGCAAACTCAGAATCTGAATAACCAATTAAGTTTAGAGATCCACCTTTAGGATACCATAGACCAACTTTTGGTGTTGATTTTAGGTATTTAATGATCCTTTTGACTATTGTGAGGTGTGACTCTTTTGGATTGGTTTGATATCTTGCACATAGGCACACACTCAACATGATGTCTGGGTGACTTGCAGTCAAATACAGCAGAGATCCAATCATTCCTCTATATATTGACTCTTCAACCTTTTTGCCTTTTTCATCAGAGTCAAGATAAGTTGTGGTTGTCATAGGAGTTGCAACATCCTTGCTTTTCTCCATTTTAAATTTTGTAATCAAATCATTGCAGTATTTGGCTTGACTGAGAAATGTGTCATTCTTCATTTGTTTCACTTAAAGTCCAAGGAAGAATGTTAGCTCTCCCATTATTGACATATCAAACTCATTTTGCATTGAAGATGAGAATTCCTTGCACAAAGAGTTGTTAGTTGAACCAAAGGCAATGTCATCAACATAGATTTGAACTAGTAATATACCACTAGAATATTTCTTGATGAATAGAGTTTTATCAACTTGTCCTCTTATGAAGGATTAACTAATTAGAAAGTTGTTCAATCTTTCATACCAAGACCTGGGTGCTTGTTTTAAGCCATAAAGGGCTTTCTTTAGTTTGAAGACATGATTTGGATGTTTGAGGTCTACAAAAATAGGAGGTTGATCAACATAAATTTCCTCCTCAATGTAACCATTTAAAAAGGCAATTTTTACATCCATTTGAAATAATTTGAAGTCCATCAAACATGCAAATGCAAGCAGCAATCTTATTGCTTCCAACCTAGCAACAGGGGCATAGGTTTCTTCATAGTCAATGCTAAAAGTAGTATGAACACACACAATAACAAAGAGGGGGTGAATTGGTTTAAACTTGGTCTTTTAAAATCATTAAAACAATCAGAGTATGAAGGATCGTATCACAAAACACCCTTTGATATCTTTCAGTCAATCAAATACCACCCTTTAAAGAAAGCAATAACTGAAAATATATTTCTGTTGATTCTGAAAAGATTATCCAAACGAATGACAATTATTAACAGCAAGAAGAGATAAATAGAAAGTATTCAACACTAAGAACTATATTGGTTCACTTCTCACCTTGAAAAGCTACATCCAGTTTCTTCTAACCAAACTTAGTTAGAGTTCCACTATTCAAAAATTCTTTTCTTACAAGCTTACAGTAATCACCCTTAATCAACCCTAGATTAAGATCAGAAATCTAACTCCCTTAGACTCTTAGTGATCAAGACATAAAGAGTCCCCTCTCTACTCTTCCCATTAGAGAAACCTACTCTAGATAAGCCTTAAGAAATCTTTTGTAATAGTTACAAGCAAACTGAAATTCTAAAATGAATTACAAACAAAGTTTAATGGATAGAGACAACCTGATGATCCAATGTATATGAATGCATATCATTTAGCAATCTTGATCCAGGTTGAATGAAAACAAATTTCAGAGCAAACTCTCCAAGAACTTCTTTAGAATCTTGCCTAAGAAGAAATCTTTGAAAGTAACATGAAGTTTTAGAATTTGTAGGGCAAGAGCTCAATGACTCAAAGTATCTCTTCTCACTTTAGAAGGATTTTGAAAATCTATGAAATTTTCGTAGTGTAATGATCTGTTTATTTCAACAGACCAAACTACTTTTTATAGAAAACTATTGTAACTGAATGGAATCGATTAAATCGTCAATGTAATCGATTAATTTCACTTATGTAATCGATTAATAACATATTTAATCAGTTAAAGTGTTCTTGATCTTTCTGAAAAAGATACATGAGCAAAGTAATCGATTAATTTGCTATGTAATCGATTACTACAGACATACTTAGTTTTCAAATACATGCCCATTAATCGATTACCACAAATTGTAATCGATTAAAGCAGGAAGACTGATTCTGTGATTGTTCAGTGTAATCGATTACGATATATGTAATCGATTAAAGTGTTCATCTAAGCTTAAGTAATAGATTACCATAAGTTGGTAATCGATTAAAGCAGTGTAAAATAGTTTTTCTAAAGCTTAAGCAATGAGCACTTGGCTTTTTATGCAATCATGAAATCTTAAAGCTTTTTTCACAAAACATATGCTTTTATGAAAACTATGAATGCAAGCTAATGAATGATGTTTATACAATGCAATGGATCATAAGATGGAACTCTTTAGACATCTAAAGATTGCATATGCCTTCAATTAAATGGCATGAAAAAGCTAAAACATTTCCAAGACTAAGAGCCTCAGCATCTTGATCATTTTCAAGCTCCCCCTGTATCTAACAAATGCCTTCTTCTTGGTTGTAACCTTTGCAACCAATCTGCCCTTATTTCTGACTATGATGCCACTCTCATCAAGTTTGTTTCTAAAAACCCACTTGGTGCCTATTGGCTTATGAAGAGGAGGTCTAGGAACAAGTTCTCATACTTCATTTCTCTTGAACTGATTTAGTTCATCATGCATAGTAAGCATCCAGTGTTCATCAAGTAATGCTTGATCAATATATTTGGGTTCAATTTGAGATACAAATGCCATATCACAACATAAATTTCTAAGAGATGATCTAGTGGATACTCCCTTAGATGCTTCACCAATAATGTTGTTTATGGAAAGGTCTCTTGTAGTTCTCCAATCCTTTGACCTTTAAGTTGGAGTTGAAGGTTAAACTACATCATTTGTTTCATTCTTTTTCATCTCATCAGTTTCATTGGTAATGACATTTTCTTCCAATGGTCCTGCATCATTTTCAAAACTCTTTTCCTCTTTTGAGGAGTTAGATTCATGACAGATAACATGTACAGATTCTTCCATGTATAGGGTTCTTTTGCATCAAATTTGCCAAGAAATTCCTTTCCATTGTTAAAAAAAAAAAACCATTTATAGCCAAAAACTCTAAGGTGTCAGATGTTTGGTTTTCTACCTTTGTAAAGTTCAAAAGGAGTTTTCTTTAAAATGGCCCTTAATTCAGCAATCTATTTAGAGTATAGCAAACAGTGCTCATTGCATCAGCCCAAAAATGTTTTGGCAAATTAGTTTCATTAAGAAGAGTTCTTGCACCTTCTTCAAGTGATCTATTTTTCCTCTCCACAACAACATTCTATTGAGGTATTCTTGGAGTTGAAAAATTATGGTTTATTCCATGTTCTTCATAGAATTTTTAAAAATGTTCATTTAGGAATTCACCACCATAATCACTTCTTATTGAGACTATCTTGCAACCCTTTTCATTTTGTAAAAGCTTGGCTAATTTTCAGAAAGCATTAAAAGCATCACTCTTGGATTTCAAGAACAAAGTCCATGTAAATCTTGAGTGATCATCAACTATGACAAGTCCATAGTAATTGTTAGAGTCAGGGGAGCTCAAAAGGATCAAGAAGCTGAGCCTCAAGTCTACAAAGTGTTTAGGTTTTTTAAATGTCAAATCAATTTGATTGGTAGTTGTAATTTGTGTATGAGATGAAACTTCCAATGATCCATCGCATTAAGCTCATTCATGGTTTTTGCATTCATGTTTTCATAAAAGCATAACTCTTATGGAAAAAGCTTTTCTCAAACAAATGGTTTTCATGATTGCATAAAAGCTAAAGTGTTCAATCTATTACTTAAGCTTTCAAGAACCCTTTAATCAATTCTAAGACAATGGTAATTGATTATACTTCACAAAGTCACAAAAAAGTCTTCTTGCTTTAATCGATTATGATGTGTGATAATCAATTACTTGGTGCGTATTTGAAATCAAGACTGCCTATGATAATCAATTACATGACAACTTAATCAATTACTGATGTGAAATCAGCAAATGTACCGTTCGTTTCAAGTAATAAAGTGAGTAAGTCAAGTATCGTCTCCACAGGGATTGAATGCAATCTTACGTAACTTAACGTCTTAGAAATTGGAAGACAAAATAATAAGTTTGAGAGAGTTTGTTGAGTTGTATTTGAGTACTGTAATTTAAATAGCAGAAAAGTAACAAGAATGTAAGCGAACGTAATTAGATTTTACTGCAGTAGTGAGAGATGATTGTAGTTAAGCGCAATCCCCTGTGATTCCTTCCTACTATGTTTCGATTGATTATTAACTTGAACTAATCCTAATTACTCAGCTGATGTGTTCTCTTATGATTAGCTAAATCCTAATCCCTTAGTAATTTAACCCTTTGATGAAATTAAGAACCCTAATCCCTTAGTGATTCCTTCTTAAACCAAACATTAAGCAAACACAACCTAAAAGTGCTACAACCACACATCCCTGAATCCCAAGCCTAAGTGTCTTAACAGAATGGCCAGTCCAAATTAAGAATTATGCAGTAAAGAATAGAGCAAGACAAAGCAATCATGATAACTTCTTATTAAAACCAATCAATACATAGAGGAATTCTTCATAGGTTCATGGCTCAACCACAATACAGAAATTAGCCAAGCATACTCTGAATTGATACTACTTCCATGACTAACATACCAGAGGAAAAGGAAGGGTTACACAGAGTGTTGTTCTGCAATTCTTCAAGGCTCCCAATCCTCTCCAAAGGTCCTTTAATGGCTTCCTCTTAAGCAATTCTGTCCAAAACCCAGTAAAAAGCTCCTTCTTTGTGACCCAGAGGCTCCCTTTTATGCCCCAAAACGTCCTAGGTCTAATTCCAGTAATGGGGATCCCCCAATAAATCAATTCCAAATCTTTTAAATCAGGAAACCCGAGTTCGTGGCGCGACTGGGGTGGCATCCCACGCTGATCGCGTGGGATGTTCGAGCTAATTAGGCTGTTCTGGAAGTTTGACGCTGATCGTGTGGATCTCCACTCTGATCGCATTATTCATTCGAGCTGAATACCTGAGTTTTGATAGAATGGCGCGACTCGCGTGGATGACCGCGCTAACCGCTTGGCTTGTTCGAGCTGAACTTGTTTATCTTTAACACTTCCACCTTGATCGCATGGTTCATTCGAGAGCACTGGCTTGCTCTTTTTGGATTCTTTTCCTCTCTTGTTGGTTCCTAGATGATAAAATAACTCAGAATTTAAATTAATATGCAATTAAATGATAATTCATCAATTCCTAATCTAATTTACTAATTCTTAAACAATTTATTAATTAATTAAACCTAAAAACTATTATATGCTGGAAGCATATTAATTACTTTGTTCAAAAATCTTTTCCAGAAATCTCAAGAACACTTTAATCGATTAAATGTGCTAACAATCGATTACATAAGAGTATTTAATCAATTTTACATTGGCGATTTAATCGATTACTGATAGTTATAAACTGATTTCTATAAATAGCTATTGGTTGTTTTGAATATAGAAGAATGAAAATTACAAAGTTCATTCATAAGCTTTTTGTGCAATAAAAGGTTTCAAGTGCTTAACTTTTTCAAAGTCCCAAAATCCTCAAGATTCAAAGATTTCAAATGAGGGTTTCTTCTTGGGAAAGCTTTCAAAAGAAGTTTTGTAAAGATGGTTTTGTAGTAACCTCTTCCATCTTTCAATCCAAGTCTGGTAAATCATTTGCATACTTCATTTATTGGATCAAAGGTGATTTCTATCTTTACACTCTGCTATATATTCTTTTGATATTTTTTTTTGTATTAATAACATAGGATTTCCTAGAGCTTTACTAGGATAGGTGTTCCTAGGGGATAAGAGTAAAGGTGGGTGATCTCTATGTCTTGGATCACAGAGATTCTAAGGTGTTAGAAGTCTCATTCTTAAGCTAGGTCTGATTAAGAGTGATTGTGTTAAAAAGCTTGTAATAATATTTTGTTATTAGTGGAACTCTAACCATAATGGTTGGAAGAACTAGATGTAACTTCTCAAGGTGAGAAGTGAACCAGTATAAACCATTGCGTTGACTACTTCCTTTAATCTTTTCTTGCTATCTTAATCTGTGATTCTTTGGTGCTATCTTTCTTATTCAACAAGTGTAAGTTTTGTGATTGCTTTCTTGAGCTGAGTGGTTTGATTGGTTGAAATATTCTTGGTTCATTTGTGATACAATCTTGATTACTCTTATTTGTTAAAGAAAATTTTAAAAGACCAAGTTAACCAATTCACCCCCTCTTGGTTAGTATGTGTGCTCATATTGTTTTCAATAATTACACCCAAATTCATAGTTCTTGAAGAACCAAACAAATCCATGTGAAGCAATTCAAGAGGTCTTGAGGTGGAAACAATGTTTTTGTTTTGAAATGAAATTTTTGTTTGTTTTCCCTTTTGACAAGCATCACAAAGTTTGTCCTTTTCAAACTTGAGTTTAGGCAATCCAATTACTAAGTCCTTCCTTATGAGGTTGTTCATATGATTCATGTTGATGTGACTTGCTCTTCTATGCCAAAGCCATGATACATCAATTTTACTCACTTAGCAGTTTATGTTATGAATAAATGTATGTTTTATTCCAAGCAAGTAAATGTTTCCTTTCCTATTACCAACATGGATTACCTCATCAGTTTTTCCATCATATATTAAGCAACAATTATTGTTAAAGGATACCTTTAATCCTTTGTCACAAAGCTGGCGTATGCTAAGCAGATTATGCTTTAGACCTTCAACATAAAGCACATTTCTAATTTTGCTTTTGTAGCTATCACCAATGTTGCCTTCTCCAATGATTTTTCCTTTGTTGTTGCCTCCATAGGTGGCAAATCCTCCTACCTTTAGTATCAGATTAGCGAGTGCCTAGAGCATCGACTATCCAAGTACCATAGTGAAGTTTTAGCTCTTAAACACACCTACAACAATCAAATCAAGTAGAAAAGAAAGGTACCCAATTGAGGTTAGGTCCATAGGGGTTAGCTATTTTATTCTTTTTCTTAGGAACACATATGCATTCTCCATTTGGCACAAGGAACCTTCTAGCATAACAATTGTGTGAGGTGTGACCTTTCTTCATGCAGTAGTGCCAAGTTATAGATTTTGATCCCTTTTCAAAATGAGTCATTTTATTATGCTTTGTTTTTTAAGACCTTTTTCGATTCATCTGTTTTGGGGGTACAAACTTGGATTTTTGAAAAGGTTTTGATTGATAGTTGTATCCCAATCCATATTTATCATAAGCATAATTTTTCACACTTAACATTTGGTTCAAACTACATTTCCCTCTATACAGCTTTCTTAAGAGATCTACCAAGTAGGAGTTTTTAGTTTGTAAAGTCATGCATTTTTCAAGATGGCTCTTTTTGAAATCATCAAATTCCTTTTGTAAGACTTTGTTTTCATCTACTTTTGCAGAAGAAAAGGAACACACACAACCATTTTCTTTGTAGCTTGAAACAAGTTTTTCATTTTCTTGTTTCAAGTTGCAAAGTTCTGCTTGTATTGAAGCTAGCTTAGTGGTATGCCATCTAAGATCACCTTTGAGCTTATTATTGGAGATAGCAAGTTTTTGAGCCTCCTCATGCACTTCATTAAAAGCATCAACTAATTGATCAATTTCAGGATTTACCTCAGATTATGCACTTGACTCTTCTTCATCAATGATTGATGTTAAACAAACATTGGCTTCTTCATTCTCACTTGAAGAGTCAGAGGTTGTTGATGCATTATCTTCCCAAGCTATGTAGGCTCTTTTGGGTTTCCCTTCTTTCTTTCCTTTCTTTTCCTCTAACGGCTTCTTCAAGAAGATTAGACATTTAGATTTGATGTGCCCTTGCTTTCCACACTCGAGGCAGTTGAAGTTGTTGGTGTTATTCTCTTATTATTTCTTTTGTTGGTTCTAGGGAACCTTCTATTTTGTTTTTCCGTACTAACTTGCCTCATCTTTTGACAATCAGATGTATATTTTCATCACCTTCATCTTCACTTGAATCATCATCTTTCTCAGCTTTTGAAGATGCAGCTTTCAAAATAATGCTTTTCTGTTTCTTGTATGCATCTTTTGCATTTGTTAGTTGAGACATTTCTAATTCATATTCAAGCAACTTACTAAAGAGTGCAACCATGGGCATTTTTGACAAATCTTTGGATTCTTTGATTGCTGTTACTTTTGGTTGTCAAGGTCTTGTCAAGCATTTTGAAATTTTGATGTTAAGTTCCTTTACATCAAACATTTTACCAAGACCAAGTAGATGATTGACAATATGTGTGGATATGGTTTGGAGCTGAGAGATGTTTTCTATTGTGTTCATCTTGAACATTTCGTACTCATGGATCAAGGCATATTTTCTTGATCTTCTAACTTCATCAGTTCCTTCATGAGTGATCTCCAGCATTTTCCACATCTCTTTTGCACTCTTGCACCTAACTCTGAAAAACTCATAAGAAGACAAAGCAGAGGTTATCATGTTTATAGCTTTAAAATCATATTGAACTACCATATTTTATATATCAATCATTTCATCCAAGTATTTGGGAACCTTTTCATTAACAACAGTTTTGGTAGATATCAAAGGACCTTTTCCAATTGCAATCCATGCACCGGGGTCATGTGATTGAATGAAAATCAGTATTCTATTTTTCCAAAAACTGAAGTGTTCTCCCTCAAACATTGAATGACGATTGAGGGAGGCACCCTCCTTAAAGGTAATTTTTGTGGAATTCGTTTTCTTTAAAAAGAAAGTAGTGATCTTGAGTAACACACAAGAACCTGCTTTAATACCAATTGAAAACAATATGAGTAGCACACAAACCAAGAAAGGGATGAATTAGTTGTTCTTGACCAATTAAAATTTCTTTAACAATCAGAGTTGAAAGGGATCGTATCACAAAACAAACATAGAACACTTTTATTCAATCAAACTCCAATCTTTATAGAATGCAATAACAACAAAAAAATTTATATTGATTTTGAAAAGTTATACCAACGAATGACAATTAATAACTAAAAGAAAAGATAAATAAGAAGTAATCAACACCAAGAATTATACTGGTTCACTTCTCAATCCAGAGAAGTTACATCCAGTTTCCTAACAAACTAGTTAGCATCTAACTATTTGCAAATTGTTTCTTACAATCTTATACAATCACTCTCAATCAAACCTAGATTAAGAACAAGAAATCTAACTCCCCTAGACTCTTTGTGAACAAGACTTAGAGAAAACCTTTCTCTAATATTCCCTCTAGAAAAAGATGTATTCTAGACAAGCTATAAGAAAACTATTGCACTAGTTACACAACTTAGACATTCTAAAAAGAATTACAACCGAAGTAGTATGTAGAGAAACAACCTGATGATTCAATTCAGATGAATGCAGATGATAAAGATTCTGAATCAAGGTTGAATGAATATCTCAAAAGAATCTCTCCAAAGCCTTTTTCTTTTTGCAACAATGCTCAAAAAATAAATTCTCTCATGGTTTCTTTATGAATGATAAAACTGAGCATTTGTAAGTCAAAACACTGAGTAGCTCGTAGTATCTTTTCTTTCTTCATAAAGGTTATAATATTCGTTGTATTTAGTTTAAACAAGCAACATCTATTTATAGAGAAAACTGTTTTAACTGTAAGTAATCAATTAAATCACTTATGTATTCGATTAAAGTGTTCTTGAGGCTTTCTGGAAAAGACTTATGAATAATGTAATCGATTAAAATACAATGTAATTAATTATCACAAGAAGCTTTATTCAAAATAATTTCCAAGTAATCGATTACCACCATGCTGTAATCAATTATCATAGAAAGTCCATTTTGTGATTTTGAATTGTGTAATCTATAACATCCTCAAATTATCTCTTGAGTTTATATTTATGATTGAATTATGGAAGTGTAATGATATTTGGATACAAGAAGAGTAGGATAGAATTTATTTTAATACAAGTTTCTCAAAACTGTCTACACTTAAAAACAGTTTCTGCCACCCATATTTAAAAATTTATTTCTCTCTCATTTCTTAATAAAATTGGGTGTATGATGTATGGAATTAAATATCTAGATGTAAAATATAACATATAAAAAGTTCAGATAAATATAGAGTGTGTACTGCCTGCAATAACAAAAATACTAAGAGATGTCGTTGACCTAAGCTGAATTCACTGGCAGCTTTGGAAGTTTAGATTAAAAATGTTATATCTTGAGTTTTATAACTCCAAATAAGTCATGTGATACCTTGTTAGAAATCTTAGGAAGTCTAGTTTAACATACTAAAAGGTGAGAATTTTTGGACTAGTAGATTGGTACAGAATAAACAATGAGCGAACCCCATCTGGTTAAGTGTTTCTAGCCTTTTGGACCTTTTGGATTGGGCACAACTTGTAACTCTTGGAATTTTGGCCCAAGGAATCAAATATTCAGCTCAAATTTGGACTATTCAGAAGTGGATTCACGTGCAACAGCCATAGAACAGTCATAGCTAAGTGAACTAATAGAAAGAAAATTTGGTAAACCAAAGTCAAGGCAAAGTCAATAAAGGTAATGAGACAAAGTTGAAACCAAGATTCCTGAACCATCTTATGAGATCATCCACGTGGAAGCTTAGGGAATTAAGTAAAAGGAATGATCTCAGCCAAATATTTTAGAACCAATCAAAATTGGTCATTTATACAAAACTTTCCACATAACCACATGGTCATTAATGAATGGAATCTTTCCTTAAAACATAAAAAATTGGTGCTGCAATGATACTTGCCTATTGTTGTGTATTTAACCTTGTGTGTAGCTGGAGAAGATTTAGCAAAGGATATGAAGATCTCCAGCCTAGTTCCACATAGCATATCCAGCTGCCCAAGTCAATAAATTAGAAGAATCTTCACCAAAGAATCAAAGTCAAGATAAGACTTAAGGTTAAATATCTCCTAATGAAATGATTACCTAGTTAAAACCTAACTAAACTAACTTCTAAAATCAGTTTTAACCCAGCTAAAATCCTTAAATACGAACCAATTAAAGTAGTATAAATAGGTTTAATTCTTCCAAAATTTGTGCACGTAAATTATCAGCACAAAACCTATCACACCTACTACTTGCTTCTTGCACCCAATTTTCACTTCCTACCTCCTTTGCTTGCTTTTGACCGTGCCTTCTTTCTACCACTTATCTATCAGCCAATTTCTTCTTTCAAGACCTCATTTCTTAGAGAATTTTCCAAGGAAGACAGCCCTTACTCCATTCCATTTCAAAAATCAAACTCACTTGAGGTAGGCTATCTCTAGTTAAGCATTTGTTTGGATTAACCTATATGCTTAAATGGGCAGATTTATGGTTATTATTTAGGCTGCAAATTCATGTTATTTGAAGGTTATTTTATGATGTAAAAATGTTGATTTTAACCATAGGATAGGTGATGATTCATAGGCTAAATTATTAGTGATGTTTGGAATCACATTTGATGTTCTTTGGAAGTGATATGATGACCTTTGGGCTGTTTGTTCATATTTTTATTTATGGGACTGTTTTGAATTAAATTTTTAAAAATAGCAGTTGAATGGTGTGTAGTTAAATGGTTCAAATACTAGAGTGATTCAATTTTGAGGCTGAAGTAGTAAGGTGGTAGGTGAAAGGAGATTAAGATGCATGCTAGGTTTTAATCTTTTCTTGTGAAGGTTTAAAGGAATTAGTAATTATTTGAAAGATATATTGTGGTTTATTAGTTAGATTACTAACATGATTCTTCTGTAGCTTGAGGATATTCAATTGTCATGCCTAAGTTGGTATAATTTTGCTTGAATAAGGTATGGTAATTTAACCATATTTTTGGTATGTATGATGTTATGATGAAAATATTTTCCATGAGGTTGTATGTATTTTCTCATGGATTTTATTATTGATGAAAATGATGGATTTGATGTGATGATATGTTGATTCATGTTTCCAAGTCCAGTACAAGATTTGTGAAACAGAATCTGATACTACATCCAGTACGAGATGTAGGGACCAAGTGCAAATACATGGAAAAATCATGCTTGTTTGCGTAAGACGATCGTAGCGTCTACATCCAGTACGAGGTGTAGCTACATACAATATGATATATAGAGGCCATGTGCACCCTGGGAAAATTCATTTCATGCATACATCTAGTTTGCATAATTATTTATTGTTTGGATTTATTTGGGTATATTGATGATTTACTAACGTACTAACATGTTTGGTGGTTTAGATTTTGCCTACTGAGAAATTATATTTCTCACTAGATTTGTTTCATTTTTTTTATATATATAGATGACCTTGGTGATAATCTTTCTTGATGGATCTGGACTGAAGATGGAACAGAGATGAAGCTAGCACGAGATTTTTCCTAATACCCTTATGTGTTAGAATATTAGCAAGTATCGTGTGCTTGTATAACAAGAAGGGATGTAACAAGGACTGTGGCTACGTATAAAACATATATTAGTTCGACAACTTCTATCATATATACGTTTTATAATTTTTACTGAACATACATTCTTTAAAAATGAAATAGTAATAAAAATCATCTAGAAATAAATTAGGTCGCTACATGATCGATTACCATAATCTCGTAATCGATTAATTTGTTCTTAGTTCTCAAGTAATAGATTACCACTTGCCGATAATCGATTAAACTAGTGAGAAAATATTTTTCCAAAACTTGAAACATGGAACACTTAGCTTTTTATGCATTCATGAAAACCCTATGTTTCATAAAAGCTTTTTATGAAACTTTTGCTTTTTTGAAAACATGAATGAGTTTTATGCAATGGATCATAGGAGGCATCAACTTAGACATACAGAAATTACAAATGCCATTCAATTGAATTGGCATGTAAAAAGCCTAAACAATTTAATGTCTAAGACCCTCAGCTTCATTGATCCTATTTAGCTCCCCCTGAGTCTAACACATGTGTCATAAAAATAGAGAGTTTATGCACTTTTGAGAAAGATATATGACAACCAATTACAATATTGTATGGTCTGGTCCAAAACTAGATGGAAATTTAAATTTTCATTATTGGAAACTTTTGATGGCCACACATTTGAGAGGTCACAATATTTGTGGTTTTGTTGTGTCAATTAGCAGAAGGAGCTAACAATACAGCTAAGAAAAGAGACCAGTTAGTGTTGTCACATATTCACTAAGGAGTTGACTATCCCATTTTCGGCAAAATTGCAAATGCCAAAACCGCCAAATAAGCATGGAATATTTTAGAGTTGTCTTACAAAAGAGTGGAGAAGGCCCAAAAATCCAAACTACAATCTCTGTGAAGGGAATACGAAAGGTATGAAATGTCTAGTTCTGAATCTGTGGAACAATATTTTTCACATATTACAAATCTTGTCAACAAGAAGCAGCTGAATACAGAAAACATCCAGACAACAAGGTGGTGGGTAAAATTTTACGTACCATGCCGATGAAGTTTGATCATGTGGTGACTACAATAATTGAGTCCCGCGACATAGACACCACGACAGTAGTAGAGTATAAGGGAAGCATTGAAATCCACATGAGCAGAATCTTGGAGAAGATAGCGAAAGTAAGTGAAAAAGCCTTAAACAATTAGGTGAATCTCAACAAAGTTTCCGAATCCAGTCAAAGTGAAGAAAATAGAGGTAGGAATAATTTTAACAATATAAAGGAAGATCAAATTTAAAAGGAAATGGTCGTGGAAATTACAGAGGAAGAGGACAAGAAAATTTCAACCAAAGAAGAAACAACAATTCTAGGTTCTTCAACCAAGGAAGAGATAGAGATACGTTTGGTGCTGCTAACCAAGGAAGAGGCAGTGGTAACAATTACAATATGGTTTTTCATGTGGATAAAAATGCTGGTACCTGGGGGCATATGACTCAATTTGGAACTCCCTTGTGACTTAAGCTGATCACCATGAAGGGGGAGTTTCCTGTGCACGACAGGGGGACCTCGACCAGTTACTCCATCGATTTCCTAAGTGAGAGTGTCATGTGAGCACGCTTAGACTATTTCCTGATGAATGGTACCACATTGCATTTGAGAGTTGAGTCAGGTGCATGCATCATTCTGAGCACAATTGATTTGAATTGTGGAAAAAGTTGATGACTAGTTTGTTGAATGTATGTTGGACTGATTGATTACTAAGAATGATTGTGGTTATTATTATTGTTTCTTACTAATCATCATCATTTGGATCTTGTTGACCTTGTATAATAATGTCACCCTTGCAATTTTGTATTGTGTGATTGGTACTTGTGATGATCGCAAACCTTCGTTCGTGGAAGCAGATGAGAAACAATATGTGATGTTGGAGGGAAATCCTTTTGTTGGAGCTGACAAGCCGACGTGATAACGTTGAAATTTATTTTGGGAGTTATATTTTGTTATCAACTCTTTCTTAGTTGTTTCCTTATTTCTCTTTGATTGAGCATGTAATCTCAAGCTTAGATATACGTAAAAACTAAATTATGTTCTGACATGTGAATGATATGTAATGGTTTAATATATATATATATATATATATATACGTATTTGTGCATTTTGTGTGAATTATCACAAGAAAATTACCCTCATTTTCATAATCAAATTAATAGAGTTTTCATTTAAAATTTGAAAATTTTACTTTTAGAGTAGTGATATCGTAGCGACGAAGCAAGTCATTACATTAGTGGTATCAAAGCAAGTCGAACCTTTTCGGTCAGTGAGTTGTGAGTTGGTTGTGGTTCTCTATGCATTTTGTGTTTGTTGTGTTAAATGTTTGATATTTGAGTATTTGACTATTTTGTAGTTGCTTGGGTTGTTTGTGTTTGAGACTTACACACATTGTTGTTTTACATGGGTTATGGAGATTTTTTGGTGTTGTCATTATATGTTTGTATTCTTGATGTCTGTTATACCATGAGTTCCAATGCCTTGTCACGAGCTATCAGACTGGCCATCTAGATAATTCGTGAAGTGCAATGGGACACTATGGCAAGCAGTCAGGAATACAAAAGGTTGGAGAATGAAAGTTAATGTCTTGAGAAAGAACTGTTGTAAAGGAGTAATTTCTCGAGGCATCAACTTTCAGGAGTACTTAAGTAGGGACTTAAGATATGTATAAAATTGTTTTATTCCTTTTTCTTGTGTGTATACCTTCCATGTTCTCATTTCTTGGGATGTGCGGGAGTGATGACTGGATGAAATAATCATGCAATAGTTGATGCTCTCCAAGGTTTAGCCCAAGATATGGGGAATTAAGGGTTGATTCCTTCAAACAAAACAATCCCCCTGCTTTCAATGGAGGATACAACCCTGATAATGCTCATAACTAGATACGAGAGATTGAGAAAACCTTTTGAGTGATGGCATGTTCGAAGGAGCAGAAGGTTGCTTTTGGTGTAACGACCTGCCACGTTGCTACTGTATCACTAACTCTTAAACACATCATTAATGTAATTTTTTGATAAAAAGAACACCCATTTTTATTTGTCAAAGAGAAGTTGTGGTAAATTTTTCGCAATCACATGAGAATCATGATCATAAACAAGACACGTATGAAACATTCCAATCGCATATATATACGAAACATGGTTTAATTGTAAGTACAATTATCCATATTTAAAACGTACAAGTGTTTTACATATGAAGTAAGAAATTAAACGTCAGGGGTTTAACTAGCAAAACATGGGTGTAACTATCAAAAGCAGGGGTGTAATCAGCAAAACATAACCCTGCCCGAGATTTGTCACATCGACGTCCCGACAACTCGGTGGCTTCACTCAAAAGTTGTCATCTTCTCGGTTCACCTACTGCTGTCCGTCTGCTCACACGAACCTGGTTTGTGATCATCACAGATGCCAAAGCACACGGCACAACAAAGCAAGGGTGAGTTCATCATATATAAAATAACAAGCAAAGGATAACATCAATCAAGGAAAACTATCCAAGCGTCACAATATCACCACAAATTTCAGATATATCCATACGCAACCAACATGAATACGCATCCAAGAACATTTCACAATTCAAATTAAAGTGCCTAGCATGATGCATGCTTCTAACTCAACTCTCATAATGCAATGTGGTACGATCCCAGAAATAGGCCAAATCCATGGTTCAAATGATAGTTGTAGTTGACCTCGGGGTCACTCTGTCGTGCACAGGACTCACCCCCCCGTGGTGATCAGCCAAACGGGTGTCATATGGCCCCCCAGTACTTCTCATACTATTACAGTCAATCATCCTATTTCTGTCATGCAAATGAAGTATGTCTCTCATGGGCATCATCAACGTATGGACTGTAACACCCCGTAGGCCTCCGGTGCGTTAACATTAATAATATCAGTTTAGCGTGCAATTATCATAAAATAGTATTCAGCGGAAGTGCAGAATCGTTTTTCTTGATTCATTATGTATGGAATATTAACCTGTGAAATTATAATTATACAAAACACAATACAATCCCATGCTGATCCAGTTTCCCCATTCATATATCAAAACCAGACATCTTAATAATACAGGCAGATAACAGATATAAGACAATTATACTCAGGGTAAAATCACATATCATATATAACAGGGTTCTGTACATGTACATATCGATGTCCATAGTCCACACCACACATACCGTGGTGGTACAAAAGAATATCAACCCTCCATGAGGGAGTACAGAACTCTTCATCAAAATACAAACAAAAAGAGCCATCTAACTTCTAGCCTAGTCTCAACTGGGCCTCCTGCCCTGAAACTGCTCTTCTCTTCCAGAATTATCACCTGAAATCATGTAAGCCCCACAAGGGGTGAGATAACATATCTCAGTAAGCTCAGGGTCCTGGGAAATTCCTTCCCACCCTGGCGCACAATTCATAACACAAACATCAGACAAGCATACATATCCATTTAATATCACATCCATGGCAGAGATTCACTCAATGCCGTTTCACATGGCAGAGATTCACTCAATGCCTCCACTATCTGGCAGAGATTCACTCAATGCCTCAGCTCATGGCAGAGATTCACTCGATGCCGTCAGAATCTGGCAGAGATTCACTCAATGCCTCAACTATCTGGCAGAGATTCACTCAATGCCATTCACAGATCACAACGCAGTTCATTTCATTTATACAGTATCATATCAGTATGCAACAACCAATGCATGCAGTATGAATATGACCATCACTCCCCAGGAGTGTGGTGTGCAACCAAATGGGAATCAATTCCCCAGGGACTCAGAACTTACCTGGTAAGGTATCAGTCAGTAATTCCTTCCCAGGTCTGTGGCTTCCACCGCCAACAGTCTCAGAATCAATGCCTAATCAAGGCATAAGTAATTTCATATCAAAATCCATGTCACAAACATTCAATTACAGAATGTATCAGATCTCAAATCCCCTATCCTAGGGTTTAATCAATATCTGCCCACACAAGGCTTTTTCTCAGACTCAACATAAGCATAACTAAGGCTCTGGTATCTCAACAGATAATCATAAGTGACCATTACACAGGTCACACAGATAACACAGAGCCAAAATTCAAAGTCATCAGAATTACAAACTGAAAGCTAATCCTTCATCATTACATTGCCCTGAGTAAGTTTCTCTACAGGACCCTGGGCTAATTCTAGCCCCATCTCACTGTGGGTGACATTATTCAGAAAATCCCAAATTCCTACTTACCCAAAGGAACTTGAGTTTCTTACCTCAGTGGTGACTCAATTAACCTCAGGACAGCTTCCTCAAGCTCTATTGTCTTTTCCCCAAGCTATGAGTCCTTGCCCACTCAAATTCTCTGAGTTTTCTCTAAGGGAAGAGATTTTGCTCAAATGTAGGGAATTGATGAAGGATTTTCGTTTTCAATCGGTTAAAACTAGTTTCTAAGTCAAAGGAAGGTGTTTAGGCTAGTATATAAGGTACTAGGGAGCTTGGAACGTCCATTAATGGAGGCTGGAGGTCCAGGGAAGAAGAAAACCTTTTTCCCT
>CM023954.1:12834825-12951826 GCA_013407115.1 Glycine latifolia
CTCCATTTTCGCGTTCTGCCCTTTATATACTCAGCCTGCCCGAGCTCCCGCGCGATCCGCGCCACAATGTCGGTGCTTCTGGCGCTACCCGCGCCACCTCTGGCGCTGTCCGCGTGAAATTCCAGTGAGAAATGGTTTTCCAGGCCACTTGCCGCGCGATCCGCGCCACCCATGGCGCTATCAGCGTGGGCTGGAAAACTTTGGCGCCATCAGCGCCAGACCTGGCGCCATCCACGCCACACCCTTAACAGGGTTTTTTTGATGTGAATCCCCGCGCTATCGCGCGGGGAGGTATGGCACCAACCATGCCATAACTTAGGGTTATCACATTCACCCCTCCTTTTTAGGAATTTTGTCCGCAAAATTCAGAAACATACCTGGTAGCCAACTCGGGATACATCTGCAGCAGCTCCTGCTCCCGCTCCCAAGTTGCTTCCTCAGGCGTCCTGCCTTCCCACTGTACTTTCACTATAGGGATGCTCTTGCTGCGGATTTGTTTTTCCATCCTATCCAAAATCCTTAAGGGCCGTGTAGGACTTGTCAAATTCTCTCTGATCTGAACTGTATCAGGCTCAACCACGTGTGAGGGATCTGCCACATACTTCCTCAGCTGAGACACGTGGAATACATCATGAAGTCCTGACAACTGGGGAGGCAAAGCTAGCCTATATGCTACTGGTCCTATCCTCTCAAGGATCTGGTATGGACCAATAAATCTAGGACTCAGCTTCCTCACACCCAGAGTTCGTCCTACACCCGTCACTGGAGATAATCTCAGAAACACATGATCACCCTCCTCAAACTGCAAGGGCCTGTGTTTCTGATCATAATAGCTCCTCTGTCGACTCTGAGCTTTCATCAACTTGTCTCTGATCATCTTGATCTGGTCAGAAGTCTCTTGAACCATCTCAGGTCCAAGGAGCTGTCTTTCTCCCACTTCTGTCCAACACACAGGGGTTCTGCACCGTCGGCCATACAAAGCTTCATAAGGTGCCATGCCCAAACTGGCATGAAAACTGTTGTTGTAGGAGAACTCCACCAGAGGTAGATATCTATCCCAGCTAGAACCTTGCTCCAAAGCACAAGCTCTCAACATATCCTCCAGAGTCTGGATGGTCCTCTCCGTCTGACCATCTGTCTGAGGATGGTAGGCTGTGCTGAGTCTGAGCTGGGTCCCAAAAGCATCCTGAAGTGCACCCCAGAATCTGGAGGTGAACTTAGGATCTCTGTCGCTAATAATACTGTCAGGGACTCCATGCAATCTCACAATCTCCCTGACATAAAGCTGGGCCAACCTCTCTGTGGTGTAGTCAGATCTCACCGGTAAGAAATGAGCGGACTTGGTCAGCCTGTCTACTATTACCCAGATGGAATCATATCCACTCTGAGTTCTCGGTAATCCAACCACAAAATCCATGGAAATGCTGTCCCATTTCCATTCAGGAATCTTTAAAGGCTGAAGTAGACCAGATGGTCTCTGATGCTCAATCTTCACTTTCTGACACACCATGCACTTAGCCACATACTCGGCTATGTCTTTCTTCATCCCTGGCCACCAGAAACTCCTCTTCAGGTCATGATACATCTTGGTGGCTCCTGGATGAATGCTGAACTGGCCCTTATGTGCCTCAGATAGGACGATATCTCTCAATTCGCCCTTAGGCACCACTATACGATTTTGGTATCTCACCAAATCCTGATTCTCCCAAGAGACATCTTGTTGGCCAATTAGGGCCCTCACTGCATCATCCTGCTGCTGAGCTTCTCGGATCCTCCTGATCAGCTCATTGTTTACCTTGGTCTTGTTCAACACAAGACCCTGACTCCCTTCTGTCACCGTCAAGTGCATGTCTCTGAATTGCTCTATCAACTTGCAATCAGAGATCATCAAGCAAGCAGCAGTCATATGCTTCCTACTCAAAGCATCAGCAACCACGTTAGCCTTGCCCGGATGGTATCTCAGCTCAAAATCATAGTCCTTTAAGAACTCCATCCAACGCCTCTGTCTCATATTCAACTCTTTCTGATCAAAGAGATATCTGAGACTCTTGTGGTCACTGAACACTATCAGCTTGGCACCATACAAATAGTGCCTCCATATCTTCAGAGCAAATACCACAGCTGCTAACTCCAGGTCATGTGTAGGGTAAGACTCCTCATGAGACTTCAGTTGCCTGGAAGCATAGGCAACCACCTTCTGATCCTGCATCAACACACATCCAAGTCCCCGCTTGGATGCATCACAAAACACCTCGAAGATTCCTTCAGGATCTGGAAGAGTCAGCACTGGAGCTGTGGTCAATCTCTCTTTCAGCTCAAGGAAACATTGCTCGCACTCATGGGTCCAGACAAAAGGAACCCCCTTCCGTGTGAGTCGAGTCAGAGGTACCACCAATTGGGAAAACCCCTGTATGAATCTCCTGTAGTAGCCAGCCAATCCCAGGAAACTACGGATCTCAGACACGTTTGTGGGCCTCTCCCAAGAAATCACTGCCTCTATCTTGCTGGGATCCACTGATACACCAGCTGCTGAGATCACATGGCCAAGAAACTTCACCTCTGTCAACCAAAACTCACACTTGGCCAACTTAGCATACAACTGTTTGTCCCTTAAGATCTGAAGGACTGTCCTAAGATGCTGGGCATGCTCTATCTCTGTCTTGGAATAGATCAGAATGTCATCGATGAACACCACCACAAACTGATCTAAGAAAGGTCGGAATACCCTGTTCATATAGTCCATGAACACTGCTGGGGCATTCGTCAGACCAAACGGAATGACCTGATACTCAAAGTGACCATACCTAGACCGGAAGGCTGTCTTAGGTATGTCTGCTGGCTTGATCCGAATCTGGTGATATCCGGATCTCAGGTCTATCTTGGAGAACACTCTGGCTCCCTTCAACTGATCTAACAGATCATCTATACGAGGCAGAGGATACTTGTTCTTCACAGTAACCTTGTTCAACTGCCTGTAATCCACACACAGTCTCATACTGCCGTCCTTCTTCTTCACAAAGATTACCGGTGCTCCCCAAGGCGAAACACTCGGTCTGATAAACTGCTTGGACAGCAGGTCCTCCAACTGGACCTTCAGCTCCCTCAACTCCAGAGGAGCCATGCGATAAGGTGCCACAGAAATCGGTCCCACACCAAGAACCAGATCAATGGAGAATTCGATTTCCCTCCATTTTCGCGTTCTGCCCTTTATATACTCAGCCTGCCCGAGCTCCCGCGCGATCCGCGCCACAATGTCGGTGCTTCTGGCGCTACCCGCGCCACCTCTGGCGCTGTCCGCGTGAAATTCCAGTGAGAAATGGTTTTCCAGGCCACTTGCCGCGCGATCCGCGCCACCCATGGCGCTATCAGCGTGGGCTGGAAAACTTTGGCGCCATCAGCGCCAGACCTGGCGCCATCCGCGCCACACCCTTAACAGGGTTTTTTTGATGCGAATCCCCGCGCTATCGCGCGGGGAGGTATGGCACCAACCATGCCATAACTTAGGGTTATCACATGGCCCGGCACAGGAACATCCCGTCCTGGCTAGGATCTCCATACCCTCCCATGTTACATACATACTGCCCCAAACGAGGGCCACCCCAACATGGGCTACAAACGTTATATGTTTCTCATGGGCACCATCAACATATGGCTCGGCACAGGACCATCCCGTCCTGGCTAGGATCTCCATACCCTTCCATCTTACATACATACCACCCCAACACGGGCTCATCGATGCACTAATCATGGTCCTTGCAAGGTTCACCACTCGGTCCCAGCATCTCACGTATCTATACATGGTCTCTCACCATGGCCCTATCAAGGTACAAACATCTCAAGCCATCACATAGGCTGACCTCAATGTAGTCACATACATCATACACAACACTACAAACAAGTGAACCAGTGTGAAGTATTAGGTGTCCGGGTTAGTGCCTGGATTTAATAACTTAAGGTACAAATTCGAACAAGGTCAGACGAGGTCGGTCGAAGTCGGACAAGGCAGTTAATGATTCAAGGCTTGGACTTAACTTTAAAGAGAATCGCCCAAACGAGTAAAGGACCCGATGGCTTTCTTCCTGAGGAAGCACGAGTTCATCCGAGTTAGGGAACCCGGTAGTTTATGTTGGTTTCAAAGGAGTCACTTGAAGAATGGACAAAATATCAAGCTTTGTTTTGAACTTTCAACATGCCTTGAAGCCTTGAAGATTAATTTGTGATTAAATGTAAAAGGAAGAAGCATTTCTGGTGATCCAAGTGCATTGCATTCATTTAAGTCTTTAATTAGAGTTATAGAATTCACAAGGCTTTGATAAATTGATTAAGTTCTTGAATTGAAACAAAGGTTTTTGGAAAAATGCAGTTTCTGCTAGTTTAATCGATTACTTAAAAGGAATAATCGATTATTTTGTTCTTCGTTCATTCTGGAAAACTTTCAAGAACAAAGTAATCGATTACATATCGGATTAATCGATTATTTTACCTACTTTTACATATAAACTGTCTTGATAAACATTTTAATCGATTACAGAGGCCAAATAGAAAACACCAGCCTTCTTCCTTAATCGATTACCAATGCTAGTAATCGATTACATCATATGCCTTTGCTTAACTTGTTTTGATACATTAATCGATTACCAAATGTAGTAATCGATTACATAGTTCATATGCCTGATTTCAAGTTTGTGAAACTCTCTATCTTAATCGATTCCCAAAAATCGTAATCGATTACACAGCGTATCCCAAGTTTGTGAAGCTTCCTGTGTTAATCAATTACAAGATGGAATAATCGATTATTTGGTTCGTTGCCCATACCCAGATTTTTGTAGAACACTGTAATTGATTACGTAAGTGAAATAATCGATTATTGGGCGCATTTAATCGATTACTGACAGTTGCAAAAGTTTGTTATAAATAGAACCCTTGCTCAGCTTGATTTGTAACTTATAATTTCGTATTCTGAGACTACACAAAGCTTTCTAAATACTTTCTTGGTGATTTCTGGGTTCTATGAGTTCTTGCTTTCACTAATACCCTTATGGGTTATTGAGTGATTCTTGAAGCAAGAAGATTCTTTTAAAAGTTTAAGGAAGGAGATGTTCTGAGTTTTATTTTCATCTTTCAACCTGATTCATTCATTCATGTGCATCATCATTTACTGGATCATCAGGTGATTTCGTTCCTTAGCTTTGTGGTTGTAATTCTGTTTTGAATTTGTATTTGATTTTTTATTGCAAATGGGTTTCTTGCATGTAATCTAGAGATAGGGTCCTCTAGGGGTGTGCTGAGTAGTGTTCTCAGTGGGTTGGTCTCTAAGAATCTAATAGTGTTTTAGATTTCTGAACTTTATCTAGGGCTGATAAAGGGAGACTTTGTAATTGCTTGTAAGAACAAAAAATTGCAATAGTGGAACTCCATTCTAGTGTTGAGTGAAAGAAAACTGGATGTAGCTTCATAGTGTTTGAAGTGAACCAGTATAAATCTCTTGTGCTTTGTTTTTAATTTCGTTTTTGATTATATTCTGTCCATCTTGATAATCTTGCTTTGCTTGTCAATTCAATCTTGAGCTAGTGAATACCTTGGGCTGTGCATTTGATTGAATAAGGATTCTTGGTTTCAAAAGTGATAAAGATCCTAAGGGAAACTCTGATTTTGTTAAAGGAAATTTTAATTTACCAAGCCTAACCAATTCTCCCCTCTTGGTTAAGTGTGAAGTGTTCCTATATTTTACAATTGGCATCAAGAGCTGGTTCTTGTAAGTTACTCAAGATCACTTTTTTCAAAAATGAATACTTCACAAATAACCTTTAAAGAAGGTGCTTCTTTAAACAGACCTCCTTTGTTTGAAGGGGAGAATTTCAGTTTTTGGAAAAATAGAATGAAGATCTTTATTCAATCTAATGATCCAGGAGCATGGAATGCAATTGAAAAGGGGCCTAGGGTACCCATCAAAGTTGTTGATAATAACATGATTCCCAAAGATTGGGATGAGATGAATGATGAGGAAAAGAGGATTGCTCAATATGATTTTAAAGCCAAGAATATGATAACTTCTGCTCTTTCTTCTGATGAATTTTTTAGAACAGTTAGATGTACAAGTGCCAAGGAGATGTGGGAGATGCCAGAGATCACCCATGAAGGAACTGAAGAAGTGAGAAGATCAAGAAAGCACTCCTTGATACATGAATATGAGATGTTCAAAATTAACCAAAATGAAAGCATTTCTCAACTCCAAACAAGATTCACACACATAGTGAATCATCTTTTGGGACTTGGAAAGACTTTTGATGTTGAGGAATTGAACATCAAAATCTTGAAATGTCTCACTAGAGCATGGCAACCAAAAGTGACAGCTATCAACGAATCTAAAGACCTTTCACAAATGACCATGGCTGCTCTCTTTGGTAAGTTACTTGAGTATGAATTAGAATTATCTCAACTAACCTTTGGTGAAGATGCAGATAGAAAAGGCAAAGGAATTGCACTAAAGGCTGCAGCACCTAAGGTGGAAAAAGAAGAAAACTCAAGTGATGATGAAGATGGAGAAAGCATGAACTTAATTGTGAAAAAGTTCAGCAAGTTTCTAAAGAAGAATAAGGGCAAAAGATTCACAAGAAATAACAAGAGCAATACCAACAACAACACTAGCAACATCAAGAAGATTGACAACAACTTCACATGTTTTGAATGTGGCAAACTTGGCCACATAAATTTATAATGTTCAATCTACTTGAAGAAGCAACAAAGTGACAGCAAAGGCAAGAGAGAAGCAAAGCCAAGAAGAGCCTATATTGCTTGGGAGGACAATGACTCTACTACCTCTGAATCCTCCACTGAATCAGAGGAAGCTAATATGTGCCTTACTTCAATTGTCAATGAAGAAAATGATGATCTCTTAGAAGAAGAAGATGAGGTAACCTCTGAACTTGATCAAGCTATTTTTGCTTTCCAAGAGATGCATAAAGATGCTAAAAAGCTTGCTAAATCCAATAAAAAGATTAAGAAAAATATTTTGAACCATCTTGATAAAATAATGGAATTACAAACTGAAGTTTGTAACTTGAAGGAAGAAAATGAGAAACTTACTTCAAGCTACAAATCAAGTGGTTGTATTTGTGCCTCTTCCTCTATAACTATTGACAAATATGAAATGCTGGAAAAAGTTTTTGATGAGTATAGATTTAATCAAGAAGAAAAATATATGCAGATTGTCTCAAAGAACAATGAGTTAATTGATATCTTGGAAAAAACTCAACAAAGGAAAATGTGATTTAGATGATATGTTGAGTGCTCAAAAATAGTTTGGTGACACTTCTGGATTGGGATACAAAAAGATTTTTAAAAATGTTCAAAAGACAACATTTGTGCTCCCAAAACAGAAGAAAAAGAAGAAACCAAGATTCAATCAAAACAAGTTCTTTAGAAACTCATATAAGGCTGTTATTTGTCATTATTGTATGGAGAGAGGACATACATCTTACCAATGTTTTGCAAGAAGATTCTATGTACCAAATGGTGAGTGTATTTGGGTGGAAAAGAGAAAGCAAGCAACTAACCCCTTTGGACCCAACCTCAATTGGGTACCTTCTAATATGAAGTGATTTGTTCTTTTTGTAGGTGTGTCTTAGAGCAAGCTCTTCCTTATGGTATCTTGATAGTGGCTGCTCAAGACATATGATCGGTGACAAGTCCTTACTAAAAAATCTTACACTTAAGGATGGGGGCTATGTTACTTATGGAGATAACAACAAAGGAAATATTATAGGAGAAGGAAACATTGGTGATGGCTTGAACACAAAAATCAGCAATGTATTCTATGTTGAAGGCTTGAAGCATAACCTACTAAGCATAAGTCAATTATGTGATAAAGGTTTTAAAATTTCTTTCAATCAAGATTGCTGCATGATATGTGATGGTAAAAGTGGAGAAGTAATCCACATTGGCAAAAGAAAAGGTAACATTTATTTGCTTTCCATTGACCATGCATTATTCCACAAGACTACATGCTTAAGGAATAAGTTAGATGAAACTTGGTTGTGGCATAGGAGAGCTAGCCACATTAACATGCACCATATGAATAAACTCATTAAAAAGGACTTAGTAATTGGCCTTCCAAAACTCAAATTTGAAAAGGACAAACTATGTGATGCATGTCAAAAGGGGAAATGTGATAACCCTAAGTCATGGCATGGTTGGTACCATACCTCCCCGCGCGATAGCGCGGGGATTCACATCAGAAAACCCTGTTAAGGGTGTGGCGCGGGTGGCGCCAGGTCTGGCGCTGATGGCGCCAGAGTTTTCCAGCTCACGCGGATAGCGCCATGGGTGGCGCGGATCGCGCGGCAAGTGGCCTAGAAAACCAGATCTCTCTGGAATTCCACGCGACCAGCGCCACGGATGGCGCTGATAGCGCCAAGTGCACCGACATTCTGGCGCGGATCGCGCGGGAGCTCGGGCAGGCAGTATATAAGAGGGCAGTCGCGTTTTGGAGAGGAGGAACTTCTTCTTCTTCCTTTCTTCAGCCCCAGCCTCCATTTTTAATGTTTCCAAGCTTCCTAGGACCTTGTTTATCAGCCTAAACACTTCCCTGTGACCTAGAAACGTGTTTTAACCGATTGAAAGCTAAAATCCTTCATCAATTCCTTAGATTTAAGCAAAATCCTATCCCTCAGAGAAACCTCAGAAACCTGAGTGTTGGCAAGAACCAGAGGCATATAGTGGACGACAGAGCTTAGGAAAGCTGTTCTCTAGCCTTTTGGGTCGCCACTGAGGTAAGAAACATGAGTTTCTTCGGTTGTTTTTGATATTGAGGAATCCTTGGATTTTGTGAATTATGTTGCTCTGGGGCTAAAATTAGCCCAGAGTTCTGTTGGGAAACTTGTTTAGAATTGCTTAATGATGAAGGAATAGCTTTCAGTTTTTGATTCTGATGACTTTGCATTTTGGCTCTGTGTTATCTGTGTGACCTGTGTAATGGTCACTTATGATTATCTGTTGAGATACCAGAGCCTTAGTTATGCTTATGTTGAGCCTGAGAAAAAGCCTTGTGTGGGCAGATATTGATTAAACCCTAGGATAAGGGATTTCTGATATGTTATGTATTGTGAATTGTATGCCTGAGGGCTTATTTTAATATAAGGTTTACATGTGCCTTGATTAGGCTTTGATTCTGAGACTGTTGGTGGCAAGAGCCACAGACCTGGGAAGGAATTACTGACTGAGACCTTACCAGGTAAGTTCAGTGTTTCTTGGGGATGAATTCCCGCTTTGGTTGCAACCACACTCCTGGGGAGTGTTGGTCATGATTCATGATGCATGCATTGGCTATGGCATTACTTGTATTGAGATTGTATGCAATTGCATTTGATGTTTGTGATGTGCTTGAGACATCTGTTGGCCAATAGAAGAATACCGACGTTGAGGAGCTCCGTCGGGTATTCTGGACGTTGAGGAGCTCCGTCCCTGGCATCGAGGAGCTCTGCCAGAACTGTTGGCCAACAGATACATACCGGCGTTGAGGAGCTCCGCCGGGTATTTATGGGCGTTGAGGAGCTCCGCCCGTGGCATTGAGGAGCTCTGCCACACTATGACAGGCACTGACGTTGAGGAGCTCCGTCAGTGGGCGTTGAGGAGCTCCGCCAGGCATCGAGGAGCTCTGCCTCCTGTCATAGATCGGTTTGTGATGATGTTTATGTTATGTTGAGGCCAGTGGGCCATATTTGATGTATATACCTGTTTATGTGTTGTGAATCTGTGGGCCAGGGTGGGAATGATTTCCCAAGAACCCTGAGCTTACTGAGATATGTTATCTCACCCCGTGTGGGGCTTACATGATTTCAGGTGATGATTTTGGCAGAGAAGAGCAGTCTCAGGGCAGGAGGCCCAGTTGAGACTAGGCTAGAAGTTGGATGGTTCTTTTTGTTTTATTTTGATGAAGAGTTCTGTACTCCCTCATGGAGGGCTGATATTCTTTTGTACCACCACGGTATGTGTGGTGTGGACTGTGGACCTTGATATGTACATGTACAGAACCCTGTTATATATGATGTGTGACTTTACCCTGAGTATATTTGTCTTATATCTGTTATCTGCCTGTATTATTAAGTTGTCTGGTTCTGATATATGAATGGGGAAACTGGATCAGCATGGGATTGTATTGTGTTCTGTATTATTATGATTTCATAGTTTGATATTCCATACATAATGAATCAAGAAAAACGATTCTGCACTTCCGCTGAATACTTTTTTATGATAATTGCGCACTAAACTGATATTATTAATGTTAACGTACCGGAGGCCTACGGGGTGTTACAGGAAACAAACCAAAATCTCTTTTCAAAGTAAAAACATTGTTTCCACCTCAAGACCACTTGAATTACTGCACATTGATTTATTTGGTCCTTCTAGAACCATGAGTTTAGGTGGTAATTACTATGGACTTGTTATTGTTGATGACTACTCTAGATTTACTTGGACTTTGTTCTTGAAATCCAAGAGTGATGCTTTTCATTCCTTTAGAAAGTTGGCCAAACTAGTTCAAAATGAGAAAGGTTATAAAATTATCTCAATTAGAAGTGACCATGGTGGAGAATTCCAAAATGAACATTTTGAAAAATTATGTGAAGAAAATGGAATTAACCACAATTTTTCAGCTCCAAGAACACCCCATCAAATGGTGTTGTGGAGAGGAAAAACAGATCACTTGAAGAAGGTGCAAAACACTTCTAAATGAGACAAATTTGCCAAAGTATTTTTGGGCTGATGCAGTAAGTATTGTTTGTTACACTTTAAATAGATTACTCATAAGACCCATCTTAAAGAAAACACCTTATGAGTTATACAAAAGAAGAAAGCCCAATATTTCTCATTTAAGAACTTTTGGCTGCAAGTGTTTTGTTTTGAATAATGGGAAAGAATCACTAGGGAAATTTGATGCAAAGGCTGATGAAGCCATATTTCTTGGATATTCATTACAAAGTAAAGCATATAGAGTTTTCAACAAAAGAACCATGTGCATGGAAGAATCTGTTCATGTAATTTGTGATGAATCTAACCATTCAAAAGGAGAAAAAGATTGTGATGTAGATGCAGGTCAAATGGAAGAAAATGTCTAGCTAGAGAAATTATCTATCAATGAGAAAGGTGAATCTTGTGCTGAAGCAATTCCATCAACTTCCAATCAAGAGCCAAAAGAGTGGAGAACTACAAGAGACATCTCATTTGACAACATTATTGGAGAAGTTTCAAAGGGAGTCTCTACTAGATCTTCTCTTAAAAATTTATGTTGTGATATGGCTTTTGTTTCTCAAATTGAACCTAAAGATATTAATCATGCCTTACGAGATGAACATTGGATGCATGCCATGCATGAAGAACTAAATCAATTTAAAAGAAATGAAGTTTGGGAACTTGTTCCTAAACCATCATCAATTAAGGCTATTGGTACAAAGTGGGTTTTTAGAAACAAACTGAATGAAAGTGGAATCATAGTAAGAAACAAGGCTAGATTGGTTGCTAAAGGTTACAACCAAGAGGAAGGCATTGACTATGAGGAAACTTTTGCTCCAATTGCAAGATTGGAAGCAATTAGGCTATTACTTGCATATGCATGCTTAATGGATTTCAAACTTCATCAAATGGATGTCAAAAGTGCCTTTTTAAATGGTTATATAGAGGAGGACATATATGTTGAACAACCTCCAGGTTTTTCTGATTTTAAACATCCTAATCATGTCTTTAAACTTAAAAAGGCCCTCTATGGTCTGAAACAAGCTCCAAGATCATGGTATGAAAGATTGAGTAAGTTCCTACTTGATCAATCTTTTGTAAGGGGCAATGTTGATAAAATCTTGTTGATGATATTATCTTTGGTTCAACTAACCAAATGCTATGTAAGGAATTTTCTGTAGCTATGCAAAATGAATTTGAGATGTCTATGATGGGAGAGCTAACCTTCTTTTTAGGACTTCAAGTTAAACAAATGAATAATGGAACCTTCATAAATCAATCAAAATACTGCCTTGAAGTCATCAAGAAGTTTGAAATGGAGAAAAACAAAGATGGTACAACTCCAATGGCAACCTCAACATACCTTGATTCAGATGAAAGAGGGAAGAAGGTGGATGAATCCAAATTTAGAGGAATGATTGGTTCCTTACTTTATTTGACAGCTAGTAGACCAGATATCATGCTAAGTGTTTGCTTGTGTGCAAGATACCAAACAAATCCAAAAGAATCACACCTTACAGCAGTCAAAAGGATCATCAAATACCTCAAGGCAACACCCAAAGTTTGGCTATGGTATCCTAAGGGTGCACAAATAAACATTATTGGATATTCTGATTCTGATTTTGCAGGATGTAAACTTGATAGGAAAAGCACAAGTGGAACTTGTCATCTTCTTGGAAGCTCACTCATATCATGGCATTGCAAGAAACAAGCTTGTGTGGCTTTGTCAACTGCTGAAGCTGAATATATCTCAGCTGGGAGTTGCTGTGCACAAAGCCTATGGCTTAAACAACAAATGCAAGATTATGGAGTTGATCTTAAGGAGATACCACTACTTTGTGACAACACAAGTGCAATAAACATTTCAAAGAATCCTGTCATGCACTCAAGGACCAAGCACATTGAAATTAGACATCATTTCTTAAGAGATCATGTGTAGAAAGGTAACATCAAGGTTGAATTCATTGATACCCATAACCAACTTGCTGACATATTTATTAAACCATTGCCAAAGGATAGATTTTATGCACTTAGAAACATGCTAGACATTCTTGATGAACATAATCTATGCTAGTTTATTTAAATGTATGCTTTTCCACAAATGTTTGAAGCCTCACTGCTACATTTGCTCTTGAATAATTGAAATACGAAATGATCTGCAAAATGCTCTATTTCTGATGTATTTACAGTAGTAATCGATTACACCACGGGTTAATCGATTAAATTCATCAAAAATCACATCTTGTGTGCAAGTTGTATGCCAGTAATCGATTACACTGACCTTGTAATCAATTATTTTTCATATTACAATCCATTTCTCAGTTTAAGCAACTCACTGGAAGAATCGATTACACATCGGGATAATCGATTACTATGCTTAGAATCCTTCCTCAGTTTAAGTTTCTCACTGTAAAAATCGATTACTATACATAAAATCCATGCCTCAGTTTAGGCATTCCACTGTAAGAATCGATTACAACTATAAGGTAATCGATTACACATGTGCTTAGAATTTCTGACCTTACTAAAATAATCGATTACCACTCGGGATAATCGATTACTCAAGCTCTGGTACTTGAGAAAAATCCCAAATTAGTAATAATAATCGATTACATAATCATATAATCGATTACAGGTCATCTTCTACCTCTGACTGGTAGGGAAATAATTGATTACACCACGTGATAATCAATTACCATGTGCAAATTTTGTGTCCTAAATGTGCCAAAATAATCGATTACTTAAGGAAATAATCGATTATTTATGCGGTTGTGCGTGTTCTGACAGTTTTTTTTTTGGAAATGTAACTGCCCTATCAAATCTAAAGGAAATCCAAGGCTAATAAAGTATCTTAACTGCCACCAACAGCTAGTTTTTCAAAAATATGGATGTTAGGAGCCTAATTTTTGCCTATAAATAGTGCATTGCATCAATGGAAAATCTGCACCATTGTCTATCTTCTTTCTCTGAACTTTCTGATTTTCTAAGACTTCTTGTGTCCAAACCTCTCTTCTGAAACCATGTCAAACCCTACACCAAAGTGTGCCAGATCCTTCATGAGAAAAGTGGGTGAATCTTCATCCAACCCACCTCCACCTCAACCTCCAAATAGACTTGATTTGTGGTTTTCCACAGAGTCTGATAAAATGAACTATTTACAGTTCAATGCCACCAAACCAGTAGCCTCCCCTAAATACCTAGAGTTAGATTGGTTTATTAGGGAGGGATTCCAATTCCCAGCCTTCCTTGAAGCCCAAGGGCTTAGAAGATTCTTAGAAATGAAGGGTACTTTCTACCCTGAATTAGTGAAGGTGTTCTACACCTGTGCTAGAGGGTCCATGGATGGGAGTTTGGTCTCCAAAGTCAAGGGTATGACAATGGAGATTACTCCTAAAATTTG
This sequence comes from Glycine latifolia, assembly GCA_013407115.1. Lineage (NCBI taxonomy): Eukaryota > Viridiplantae > Streptophyta > Magnoliopsida > Fabales > Fabaceae > Glycine > Glycine latifolia. The sequence continues at coordinate 12,848,954 of CM023954.1, forward strand.
GGAGACTGTGGCTGGTGTAATCTGTGAGGGTGCTAGGAGATTTGATGAAGAACCAAATGGGTACAATAAAATGGACACATATAGGGAGATGTTGCATGACCCACACATGCACATTAGGAATAGATTAAGCATTGGACCCATGACTGCTGAAAATAGACTTCTCCATTACATTATTACATATGTAATCACTCCAAGGGCTACCAACCATGCCCAAGCAATAGATGAAGACCTTCAATTGGTCTATGGTTTGAAGAACCACATACCCATGAATTGGGTACTTATTTTTCAAGAAATCATGCTTAAATCAAAAAGGTTAGTTTACTATCATTTTCCTACCCAGTGCTAGTATCTAGGCTCATTGACCACTTCAACATTAATGTTGAAAATGAAGTGGTTGACAACACCAACTCCTTCAGCAGTTTGATCAAGGAGAAACATCTCACCAAGATGGCAATGAGAAAGACTCCTGAAGGTTGGATAATGGCTGGTCAAGCCCCTCCTCCTGCTGCTGCTGATGATGTTGAAGAACAACATGTTAGATTCAAGTGCATGAAGAAACAGAAGATTAGAAGTGTTTTAATATTTGATTCATGCCCAATCATTTGTTGATGGCATTTGTAATTTTCATTTTTGTTTAAAGCTTGGTTCATTAAGGGTATGATCTAATAATCCTTTGCAGCTATTAAATAAAACAAACATGCATGCATTCATTCTTAGTTTTAGAATCATATAAGTATATATATCTAAGTAGAAATACATTGATGAGTTTAAAACTTGCATAAAATGTTTTCTCACTGAAATAATCGATTACATAAGGGATATAATCGATTACATAAGGCATTTGCATATTTCTGTTAAGTAGTGAGAACTGGTTTAATCGATTACCAAGTAATCGTAATCGATTAAACGTGCTTAGAGTGTAAAATGCATCCTTCTGGTGAAATCGATTAAAACACCAAATAATCGATTACCTCTACTTGTAATTCAAACATGTTGACCTGGCGTAATCGATTACATTAGTAAATAATCGATTACTTTGTTCGTTCATATTTTCCAGAAACATAATGAACACTTTAATCGATTAAAAATTCGTATTAATCGATTACACATGTTAAAATAATCGATTAACTAAACGAAATAATCGATTACTGACTGTTAAATCTGTTTTTATAAATAGACATACATTGACTCACAAATGAAGAGTTTAATAATTCGAGAGCTTTCATTACAACAGTGTATTAACATTCTCTGAGTGCTCTAAAGTGAAGAACGAGTTTTTTTTTAATTGGGTTGTTCATATATGTGAGAATCATGAAGCTTGAATAAAAGAAGGAGTTGCTTAGTGATCATTCATGCATTAATCAGTTGCAAGATCATTCAAGACTGCATTTCATTCATCAACACAGGTTTTAAATTTCGTGTAATTCCTTTTCTGCTGCAAAAGGATTAAGGTGATATCCTTCTTGAAACTCTAGTTCTATTTGTTGTGATATTTCATTTGTTTTCTCTAGTTTGAGTTGAATCTTTTCATGTAACAGATTTGATTTCTTTAAAGCTTTACTAGATAGGGTTTCTAGTGGGTAGAACTGAGTAGGGTTCTCAGGTTCTAGGTCTTTAGATAAATCTAGAGGGTAGATTTAGAATTTTGCCTAGGGTGGGTGAAAGAGACCTTGTTGATTGCTTGTAAAGAATATTAATCTGTTAGTGGAACTCTAATCTGATTTGGATTAAAAGGCAAACTGGATGTAGCCTCAGCGGTTGGAGGTGAACCAGTATAGATTGTGTGTATTTAATATTTGAATTGCATTTCATTTAGTTGCTAGTGATATTAGTTTGTGTATCAACTCACACTTTGATTAAGCAAATGAGCCAATTGATTGGAGAAGATAAACTGATTACTAAACTTGTTTTGTTTTAAGATACGATCTGAATTAAATCTTTCGCTGAGCTTTTGATTTTCAAGAAAAGTTTTTAAAATTGGTCAAAAACCAATTCACCCCCCCCCCCCCCCTCTTGGTTTATTAGATTATGTATTCATTGTATTTTCACAACAAGTGGCTGATTTTGGAGATGAAGAAGAAGGGAATCCTCAACAGCCTCTCCATTCCCAATTTGAGTCCTTGATGCTAGAGAAAATGGACTATATGCTCAAGATGCAAGAGGACTTCAAAGTTGAAACTCCTGAGGCTTTAGAAGAAATTAGGGATAGGCTAGATTCCATAGAAACAAACATGAATGATACTACTTCTGCAGAATTCTAGGACTCTGTAATTTGCTTTCAGTATTTTCATTTTTATCTGAAATTATATTTATTTTCAAATCTCACTATGTAATGGCTTCCTTCTGCATCAATATAATATTTTCAGTTCATTTTCCGTTGTGCCTTAATTGTTTTTTGACTTTTAACAAGCCAAATAGGGGGAGAAATGTTTGATTAAGGGGGAGAATCACATGCTCTACATAACACTCTGTTTGCCCCTGTACTTTGTTTCATTTTGCCCAAACTTTTGAACTGAATGGATGCTGTAATTTAGGGGGAGCTGTGATGTTAAAAGGAATTTAATCAATGTATATGACTTATAATTGAATGTTATTTGAATCACAAATGATTTTAACACTTGTCTTGGCAAAGGGATTGAAAATTTTCAGGTTTGTAAAGCTCAAAGTTCTTCAAATTAATTCAACAATTAACTCCAAGCCTTACTGTTAATCAACTGAAGATTTGGCATGTTTGAAGCCAAAAAGAGGGAGATTGTTGGTTTCAAAGGAGTCACTTGAAGAATGGACAAAAGATCAAACTTTGTTTTGAACTTTCAACATGCCTTGAAGCCTTGAAGATTAATTTGTGATTAAATGTAAAAGGAAGAACCATTTCTGGTGATCCAAGTGCATTGCATTCATATCATTCATTTAAGTCTTTAATTAGAGTTATAGAATTCACAAGGCTTTGATAAATTAAGTTCTTGAATTGAAACAAAGGTTTTTGGAAAAATACAGTTTCTGCTAGTTTAATCAATTACTTAAAAGAAATAATCGATTATTTTGTTCTTCGTTCATTCTGGAAAACTTTCAAGAACAAAGTAATCGATTACATATCGGATTAATCGATTATTTTATCTACTTTTACATATAAACTGTCTTGATAAACATTTTAATCGATTACCAATAGACTGTAATCGATTACAGAGGCCAAATAGAAAACACCAGCCTTCTTCCTTAATCAATTATCAATGCTAGTAATCGATTACATCATATGCCTCTGCTTAACTTGTTTTGATACATTAATCGATTACCAAATGTAGTAATCAATTACATAGTTCATATGCCTGATTTCAAGTTTGTGAAACTCTCTGTCTTAATCGATTCCCAAAAACCGTAATCGATTACAAAGTGTATTCCAAGTTTGTGAAGCTTCCTGTGTTAATCGATTACAAGACGGAATAATCGATTATTTGGTTCGTTGCCCATACCCAGATTTTTGTAGAACACTTTAATTGATTATTAAGTGAAAGAATCAATTACATAAGTGAAATAATCGATTATTGGGCGCGTTTAATCGATTACTGACAGTTGCAAAAGTTTGTTATGAATAGAACCCTTGCTCAGCTTGATTTGTAACTTGATAATTTCGTATTTTGAGCCTACACAAAGCTTTCTAAATACTTTCTTGGTGATTTCTGGGTTCTATGAGTTCTTGTTTTCACTAATACACTTATGGGTTATTGAGTGATTCTTGAAGCAAGAAGATTTTTTTCAAAGTTTAAGGAAGGAGATGTTCTGAGTTTTATTTTCATCTTTCAACCTGATTCATTCATTCATGTGCATCATCATTTACTGGATCATCAGGTGATTTCATTCCTTAGCTTTGTGGTTGCAATTCTGTTTTGAATTTGTATTTGATTTTCTATTGTAAATGGGTTTCTTGCATGTAATCTAGAGATAGGGTTTCTCTAGGAGTGTGCTGAGTAGTGTTCTTAGTGGGTTGGTCTCTAAGAATCTAATAGTGTTTTAGATTTCTGAACTTTATCTAGGGTTGATAAAGGAAGACTTTGTAATTGCTTGTAAGAACAGAAAATTGCAATAGTGGAACTCCATTCTAGTGTTTTCTGGAAGAAAACTGGATGTAGCTTCATAGTGTTTGAAGTGAACCAGTATAAATCTCTTGTGCTTTGTTTTTAATTTCGTTTTTGATTATATTCTGTCCATCTTGATAATCTTGCTTTGATTGTCAATTCAATCTTGAGCTAGTGAATACCTTGGGCTGTGCATTTGATTGAATAAACATTCTTGGTTTCAAAAGTGATAAAGATCCTAAGGGAAACTCTGATTTTGTTAAAGGAAATTTTAATTTACCAAGCCTAACCAATTCACCCCCCCTCTTGGTTAAGTGTGAAGTATTCCTATATTTTACAGTTTACTCTCTCAAAGTGAACTTGAGCTAAATAGCTCTAAGGTATCATCCCGAGTAAGGAACCCGGTATGCTGATGCCTGCCAACAAGGACTGTCACGTTCTGCCTGTACACATGCATGCTACGTAACCTGCTCAACTCGGCCAACCCATCTCGGTAGTTAACATCGCAAACACATATATATACAACTCGGCCAACCCATCTCGGCAGCCGTTATCACAAGCACATGTATATACAACTCGGCCAACCCTACCCGGTACTCAACACCTTCACGAACACTTCTGCAAAGTGTTTTGGGAGCTTTTCAGCATCAAAATGCCAACTCCACACACCTGCATGGGGATTTCTTACAACATCAGCTCCCCCTTTCCATACTACCATACCAGAATACCATTAAACATCAACACAAAACACCAATCAATGAACATAAAGCATAACCCATTCCATTCATTCAAAGACATAACTTTCTGGAAAATAACACACACATGGACATGCAATCATCACCATGGTTGGACTTCCTTGGTCCTCAACCATGCTACCTGAAATTGTTATCAGACATGATAAGCTCCCTTTACCTAACCAGAGGTTCGTTTCGTAGCTACATGACGTGTTGTCCTAAGCTTCTGTTTTGACCACGAGGTCATTCTCGACGTCGGGATATCGTAGCAGCAACAACGAGTTGAAGGTGGTACAGAAGGGTTGAGGGAGAAAGGGTTCTGGGTGGGAGTGAGCTTGGGAGGAAAGGAGAGAAAGCTCAAAGGTTGGTGAAAGGAAGAGCATTTTCTCCTGTGCCAGCCTGCTGCTTATATACACGGCTGACAAAGCACGTCCACTTAATGTGCACGGCCAACAACCACAGCACAGCAGTGTTGACTTATGTCCCATCACCCATCAAGCACGCAACCCAAAACAAAGTACTCAGGACAGCAATAATACAATAAAGCATACACCAAAACATATAATTAATTAATATAATACACACATCAAACATTCACTAAGCAACTTGTAATCAGGGTCGTTACATTTGGCACCTACACTCTGGTAGAAGAAGCAAAGTATTAGTGGGAGAACACTCACCAATGCATGGAGGTTGAAGGTCAAGCTATGACCTGGGAAACCTTCAAGAGGGTATTTCTGGAGAAATACTTTCCTAAAGATGTTAGAAACAAGAAGGAGATAGAATTCCTAGAGCTTAAGCAAGGGAACATGACTTTGGCTGAATACGTAGCTAAGTTCAAAGAGTTGGTGAGGTACTTTACTCATTACCAAGGAAGAGATGGTGAAAGCTCAAAGTGTGTGAAGTTTTTGAATGGCTTGCGACCTGAGGTGAAGCTAGCTACGAATTATCAAGATGTTCGTCAGTTCCCACTGCTGGTTAACATGTATAGGATATGGGATGAAGACTCTTGAGATAGGGTGACATATTATTGGAATATGGGCCCAATGAAGAACTAGAAGATTGGATCTCAAAATTGTGGAAACCCATACCAACCCCTCTTAAGCAATATGGTAATCATCCCAACAATCAAAGGGAACCCTGCTACGGGGTTTTCTGGTGGTAGTGGTAGCAAACCTACTACTTTCTCGACTCAGATAATTTGTTTCAAGTGTGGTAAGCTAGGCTATATCTCTTTGAATTGTGCGCATAAAGACAAGACTTGTTTCAACTATAGACATAAGGGTCAAATTCAGAGAGTTGCCTATATCCCAAGAAGGAGTAGAATGGTGGAGGTCTGAATGACTAGACTGGACAACCGAAGGCCTCGAGAAGAATCTTTACTCTTAATGGTGTTGAAGCTTTAAAATCCAAAGATCTAATCCAAGGTAAATGTTTCATAAGTGGGATTCCATTACTTGTGCTATTCGATTCTGGTGCAACCCATTCATTTATATCTTGTTCGTGTGTAGAGAAATTTAAGCTTTTTGTATCTTATTTGAGTGATGATCTTGTGGTAAATACCCCAACTAGTGGTTCAGTTTTAACTTTTGATGTGTGTTTAAATTGTCCTATAGAGATTTCTGGTAGAAAATTCTTTATTGATCTCATTTGTTTGCTTCTCAGCCAAATTGATGTTATTTTGGGTATGGACTGGTTATCGTCCAACCATGTCATGTTAAACCGTTTTAATAAAATTGTGGTGTTTAGTGATTCTGAAGTAAGTAGGGATAAGATGTTTATATCTTCCAACCAAATTGTGACATCTTTAAAAGAAGATGCTCAAGTGTACATGATCTTGTCTAACCTGGAAGTAGAGACCAAAGTTTTTTATAGGTGACCTCCCTGTTGTTAGAGAGTTTCCAAAAGTGTTTCCTGAGGATATATTCTATTTACCACCTGAGAAAGAGATAGAGTTTTCTATATATTTGGTACCTAGTGCTCGACCCATGTCCATAACCCCTTACAAGATGTTTTTTTTAGAGTAAGTTGAGCTTAAGAAACAACTAGAAGAGTTGTTGAATAAGCAGTTTGGGAGACCCAACGTGTCTCCATGAGGAGAACCAATGTTGTTAGTGAAGAAGAAAGATGGGACCATGAAGATGTGTGTAGACTACCGTTATTTGAACAAAGTGACAATTAAGAACAAGTACCCTTTGCCTAAAATAGATGACCTTATGGACCAGTTGGTAGGAGCTTGTGTGTTTAACAAGATAAACCTTAGGTAAGGTTACCATCAGATCCGATTGAAGACTGAGGATATTCTGAAGACTTCCTTTAGGACCCGATATGGTCATGTCGAGTATCTAGTCATGCCTTTCGGTGTGACTAATTCCCCTAGTGTGTTTATGGATTACATGAATAAGATCTTTCACCCCTATCTCAATAGTTTTGTGGTAGTATTCATGTATGATATTTTGGTATACTCTAAGATTAGAAAGAAGCATGAGGAGCACTTGAAAACCCTTAAGGACAGACAACTTTATGCTAAGTTGTCCAAGTGTGAGTTTTGGTTAGAGAAAATTAGTTTCCTAGGACATGTGATGTCCCAAGGCGGTATAGTTGTAGATCCTTCTAAGATAGAAGTTGTTCTTAAGTGGGAGAGTCCTAAGTCGGTGTTTGAGATTAGAAATTTTTTGGGTTTAGCAGGATATTCCCGAAGATTCATAGAAAGGTTTCTCCAAGTTAGCCTTGCCTTTGACCAAGTTGACTCGTAAGGGTCAAGCTTTTGTGTGGGAGGCCTAGTGTGAGCATAGTTTCAAAAACTTAAGGAAAAGTTGACGATCGCACTTGTGTTAGTTTTTCCTAACCCAAGAGAACTCTTTAAGGTGTATTGTGATGCATCAAAGATGGGTTTGGGAGGAGTGTTGATGGACAATGGCCAGGTAGTGGCCTAAGCTTCTAGACAACTAAAGACTCATGAGAGGAATTATCCTACCCATGATCTAGAGTTAGCTGCTGTAGTTTTTGCTCTTAAGTTGTGAAGACACTACCTGTTCAGCTCCAAGTTTGAAGTGTTTAGCAATCATAAAAGCCTTAAGTATCTGTTTAGTTAGAAAGAGTTGAACATGTGTTAGAGGAGATGGTTAAAGTTTCTTAAGGACTATGATTTGGAGCTTAGCTATCATCCCGACAAAGCCAATGTAGTGATTGATGCTTTGAGTAGGAAGTCCCTACATGTATCTACTCTGATGGTTAAGGAGTTGGATCTCTTAGAATAGTTTAGGGACATTAGTCTTATGTGTAAGGTTACCCCTAACAGTGTAAGACTGAGAGCTTTGAGAATTACTAGTGAGTTGCTAGGAGATATCAGACAGGGAAAAGCCTGATCCTTTTTCGAGGACTCAGTTAGAATTCATAGCGTTAGGGATAGATAGTAGTTTCAATGTGGGATCAGATGGAGTCTGGAGACTTTGAGATAGAATTTGTGTCTCTAATGTACCTGAACTTAGGAAGGGCACAGGAGCAACTTGAGCATCCACCCTGGTGCTACTAAGATGTATCAGGATCTCAATACAATGTTTTTGGGGCTAAATATGAAGAGAGAGGTTAGTGAGTCTGTGTATGCATTTTTAGTATGTCAGAAGGCTAAGATAGAACATCAAAGACCCTCAGGTAAGTTGCAACCCTTAGAGATACCCTAGTGGAAATGGGATAATATCTTCATGGATTTTGTTGTAGGACTACCTAGAACCCTGAGAGGTTTAGATTTTATCTAGGTTATTGTTGACAGTTAACCAAATCTGCTCACTTTATCCCCATCAATATCAGATTTTCCTTTAAAAAGTTGACCTCCCTGTATAATAGTGAGATTGTCAGATTACATGGTGGGCCAACTAGCATATTCTCTTATAAAGATTCTAAATTCACCTTTAGGTTTTAGTAGAGTCTAAACAAAGCATTGGGAACCAAAAGCTTAGGCTAAGTTCAGCCTACCACCCTTAAACCGATGGTCAGACTGAATGGACCATTCATTCGTTGGAGGACCTTTTGAGGGCGTGTGTATTAGAACGAAAAGGGAGTTGGGATAGTTTTTTATAGTTGATAAAGTTCACCTATAACAATAGTTTTCATTCTACCATTGGCATGGCTCCCTACGAAGCTCTGTATGGTAGAAGGTGTAAGACACCCCTGTGTTGGCTTGAATTCGGAGAAAAGCTCACCTTAGGACCTGAAGTGGTACAATAAACCACTGAGAAGGTCAAGTTGATCCAAGAGAGAATAAGGACTACTCAGAGTAAGAAAAAGAGTTATCAGAACAAAAGGAGGAAAACCTGGTATTTGAGGTTGGTGATTATGTATTCTTGAGAGTCACTCTGTGGACTGGGGTTGGTCGAGCTTTGAAATCCCGAAAACACACACCTCCTTTTATTGGTCCCCTCCAAATTCTTAAAAGAGTCAGCCCTGTGGCACATCAAATTGCATTATCCCTGTCCCTTTTTAACCTCCACAATGTCTTTCATGTGTCTCAACTCTGTAAATATATCCATGATCCTTCTCATGTGGTCGAATTAGATGATGTTCAAGTAAAGGAAAACTTGACATATGAAACATCGCCTTTAAAGATCAAGGATCGGCGAACAAAGCACTTAAGAGGGAAAGAGATTCCTTTGGTCAAGGTGAACTGGGGAGGTACATCAGGAGAGGACGCAAGGTGGAACTAGAGAGTCCAATGTGAGAAGCCTATCCAACATTATTTGAGCTAGGTAAAATTTCGGGGACGAAATTTCAAAAAGGGTGGGAGAGTTGTAACACCCTAAAATTTCAATAACTGAAAATAAATGTTTTATGTATTTCTTTGATATTTAATTATTTGATTAGTTTAGATTAGCTGAAGTGTTGTGTAAATTATCCTTGTGCAACTGCTTGGTGTGAATGTTAGTTTATGTGAAGTTTGTTTGATCTATGTTAGAAATGTGTGATTTATAGTTTGACCCAAAACCTATTTCCGTAAAAGCCCAATCTCGGATGCGTTAACCATTGGATCGCCTTACCATTCTAAAAATAGATTCACAACACACCTCTACATGTTTTGACCGTTGGGATTTTTAAAATAATAACTTTTGATGTCCTACTTAGCGAAACTAGCACGCTAAGCGCAATTAGAGACAAAGAAAAAATTGTGCTTAGCGAGACAAGGCCGCTAAGTGAGATTTGTATCTTATAAATACATTCATCAGCATGAAAAATATGATTTTTCACCCCTCTCTCTCTCTCTAAACCCTCACCCAAAGCCATAACCCTTCTCTTCCAATTATGGGGATGTATGCATGTCCTTGTTGCGTGTTGATTTTCAAGAAAAACTCTGTTTTAAACTAATGGGATGCGGTATATTTGTTATTGATCAATGAAATTGTGAATGATGTTGTTGTTGTAATTATTATATTTTTGGGGGAAAAATCTTAATTACAAAGGAGACTCTGTCCAAAATTTTATATTTGTTCTCATATTTAATTATTTATTAAATTTTAAATGGAAATAAAAGTTTGTTTTGCATACCATAATTCTCCTTTTTCACTTAAAATTTTCCTAAAATATCAGCCTCGTGGTATTATGGATTGTGAATGCATGAAATTTGTGTTATCTGAAGACCTGGAGAAAGTGAATCTGACATATGTTATATGTATATATGTGGAATGCGATTGCATGTGATGTTGATAATATTGAAATGAGATTATGTTGATGAATATATTAATATGAGATGATGTCTTTGTGATGTTGTGTATGTACATGGGGGGGAAGTGACCTGTTGGATATCCCTGGAGAGGGAAGATGACTGGTTTAAAAATTTTAAGCATCCCTAGAATGGGAAAGGGATTGCTTAGAATTTTTAACTATCCACAGTCAGTGCATTGATGGTGTCGATGTTTCATACTTCATAATTGCATGGAAATAGTATAAATGGTGGTAGTAAGTATCTATGGTTTTTCATGAGGATAAAAATGCGGGTACTTGGGGCATATCACTCGATTTGGAACTCCCTTGTGACTCAGGCTGATCACCATGGTAGGGAGTTGTCTGTGCACGACAGGGTGACCTCGACCAGTTACTGCATTGTTTTCCTAAGTGAGAGTGTTATGTGGGCATGCTCAGGCTATTTCCTGACAAATGTTACCACATTGCATTTGAGAGTTGAGCCAGATGCGTGCATCATTCTGAGCATAATTGATTTGAATTGTGGAAAAAGTTGATGACTAGTTTGTTGAGTGTATGTTGAACTGATTGATTACTGAGAATGATTGTAGTTATTATTATTTTTTTCTTACTAATCATTATTATGACCTTGTATAATAAAATCGCCCTAGCAATTTTGTACTGTGTGGTTGGTACCTTTGATGATCGCGAACCTTCGTTCGTGGGAGCAAATGAGCAACAGTAGGTGATGTTGGAGGAAAATCCTTCTGTTGGAGTCTCCAAGTCGATGTGATAACATGGAAATTTATTTTGGAAGAGAGTTGTGTTTTGTTATCAACCCTTTCTTAGTTTGTTTCGTATTTCTCTTTGACCGAACATGTAATCTCAAGCTTAGATATATGTAAAAATTGAATTATGTTCTGACATGTGAATGATATGCAATGGTTTAATATATATATATATATATATACACATATACATATTTGTGCATTTTTATGAGTGTATTATGGCGAGAAATTTACCCTCATTTTCATAATCAAATTAATAGAGTTTTCATTTAAAATTTGAAAATTATACTTTCAAAATAGTGATATCATAGCAATAAGGCAGGTCGTTACAGTCCCTAAGATGATTGCCTACCATCAAATTTTCTATTTCATACAAATCCATCAAGGATTCAAACCCATCAAGGACTTGTTCTTTATTTTGCCAAGATCTCATAGGTGGCCTATCCCACCAACCCACACATTGCGTCTCTAGGACGTACCCACTCCTCTGGTGACACATATGCAAAAGTAATATGTGTGCCTTGCACTCGCCCGCCACAAAAGCAAAAGCAAAATGTTTATCTTTAATGTGCTTTCTAAAGATCAGAAAGGGAAAAATTGGCAAAAACAAGGGTTGTCTTTTGTATAACACACCGACTTTGCCTGCAAAACAAAAAACATAAGCACCCTAGACAAAGCAACCTGGACAACATATGTCCAAGATGTGGTTCTTGACAAGCTTGACAAACCTACAGCTCTCAAACCCGTCGAGGCTACAACCCTCGACATCAGGCAACCTCTTTCGCAAACAAGGTGGACTCAGAGCTTGGGTGACTTATGTACTGTCCGGGTCCACAAAGTTGACGTAGCCAGTGACATGGTGCTCAAATATGCACGTTAACCATGACACAAGAGCATAGACACACCACCCTTAATAGCCAGGCTACTGGGCCGACAGGTAAAATGCCTTGATTTTTAATACTAATGATAATGTTACGACTTCTTTATCAAGTTTACAGGTACTTAATTATCTATAATAAACAAATTATCTATAAGCTACGATTTATCTACTAGCTATTATCTACAAGCTATAAATTATATACAAGAGTTGTTACACCACTATAACATCTCTTACAATCAAGGACCTGAAGCTCCTATCCCACACTATAAATACCAAGTTCTATCTCACCCTTTTCAATTTCATTCTCAACTCACTCACTTAATTACTTGAGCGTTGGAGTAATTTGTTTGCATTAACCCCTTTTGTTCTCCTAGGGAAGGGTACCTATAGTCTGACGTGTGAAGATCGTGGAGCCCATCTTAGTTACATCGACCCTGATGTTAGCAGCTATAGATTTTGGTAAATACACTTTCTTTTAAAATATGTATAAAGGAGAAAGTTATTTAGCTCTATTCTTTTTTGTCCAACTTAATTTGATTGTTTTGTAAATAAATTAATTTGTTTGTCTTGTTTGGTATATTGCAAATGGAGAGATCACCATGTATTAAACTTCCTTATAAAGTTTCAATGGTTTTTTTTTAAATAACATTTTGAGGTCTTTTTTTTAACCTACCTAAAATGTTAACTTTTTAAAACGGTTATCTCAATAACTGTTTTAAAAAGATATTTTTTAGAATAGTTATGTAAACAAATGGATCTAAAATGACAAAATTTTAAAATGGTTTCCATAAGAACCATTCTAACTTTTTAGAATGGTTTTTAACTATTTTAAAAAGTCATGACTTTCTATTATATGACTTTTTACAACGTCCATAAAACCATTCTTAAAAAAAATTCTGCAGTTGTGTGGTAACCCTGAATATGTTTATTTATTTGTTAACTATTTAATTTGTACAATTTGAGCATTTTAGATTGACACCCTTCTACGACTTCTTGGATTGCATATGATATCTTATCTTTCTAACCCTCTGTTAACTCATTTTAATTGTTTTAAATACATTGCACAGGCACCTTTTTTTTTTTAAAAAAAAAAACTTATTATAAAGTGTACCCTCTAAGAGGATTAGTGTAAATGTTGAAAGGGAAAGAGTAGCGTGTGCAATCTCAAGAAACTAAAAAAAGGTGTCTGAGTAATCTTTTCATTTTTATTTAGGTTCAAAGTGTTGTGATTTACATCTCTCTCTCTCCCACACACACACTAGTTGCCAATGGATGAATAACTAAGAGAACAACACACATTAACTTTACAAATTTAAATTTTCTTGTTGTATTTAAAAAAAAAAAATAGAAACCACATTAGAATAAGAGTTTTCCTTGGCCAGAACACTCTAAGATTTTTGTCAACCTTTTATCTATCCAAAAAGTGTATGCAAATATCCTATTTTGTGTAACCTCATTGAAGTGAGAATCTAGAAATAGAACTAAAAGATCTATCAAAGTAGGAAATATGAAGGGAACTCAGAAGTGCAGTAAGGGGACTGATGCTTCTTAAGTGTGTTTATAAAAATAACTGAGCCAATTTTGTATGTCAACCACAAATGTGTTGTGGGTTGAAGACTTGCAGAGACTTGTGAAAAAATACTTGATTTGAAAAATCTATAGGTGATAATGCTGGTTGAAGAACTTACAGGAGGTTGAGAATACTTAAGTCCAAAATCTTCAAAGGTGAGAATACCAATATGAAGAGGTAAGAATACTCAGTGAAAACTTGCAAAGATTGCAAAATTGGTTTGAGAAGTAGCCTGTAGAGGCTTGAGAAGAATATTGTAAAAAATTGAGGAGGCTTAAGGTGAATGAATATCCCTTGTAGTTGGTAATTCTTAGTTGAAAATCTAACAGGTGGTATGGACTGGATGTAAACTAAGTTTTAGCATGAACAAATATAACTACATGTTGTATCCTTTCCCTTGCTTCTCAAACTCTTGTTTGTTGCTGATATGTTTTTGAAAAACCTTTGATACAAAGATTAAATTCAATTAAAACTAAGTTGAAAAAGGTTTTCAAATTAAACTATTCTTAAACTTTAGAAGCTATAGTACAATTTGTTGACACTAAAAAACTAGATTCTGATATATGAGAACCAGAATATTTATTAATCTATTTTGAAAAGAAGCTTCTCGTAATTAGCAATTAACGTGGTGTGTTGTTTACTTGTTTATATTCCATCGAAGTTTGAAATAGGATTCTCTTGCTCCTAACATAGTTTTGATGGCCACGAAGAAAATATTGGAAGCTTGTGTTTGTGCAAAAAAAGGCATTGTTTGTCAAGAATCACTATTTAACCCCCTTATTGTCTCTCTGATTCCCTTGAGTTGGTATCGCAACTCAACCTTCGAGGGTTGAGCACACTTGACAATGTGAGAGGAAAAGATCTTGAAAAATGATGGTTAACACAAGCACTAGATTATACATTTTAGAAACAGCATCCATCAACAAATCACTACTACTAGAAGGACATAATGAAGTTTGTGGAGTCCTATAGATGTGTGGGATATTGCCCAAGAGGGTCCCTACATTCCCACTTTAAAGACTTCTGAAAGATAATTTAGCAAAGACAAAAGTTTAGTGGACTTTAGAAGAGAAGCGGAGATTTCTTCTAAATTCTAAGGCAAAATACATTCTCTTGTGTGCTTTAAGCAAGAGTGAGCATGATAAAGTAGCTAGGTGTGAAATAGTCAAAGAGATATGGGGTACTTTAAAGGTAACTCATGAAGGGACTAATCAAGTCAAGGAGTCTAACTTTTGAAACACTTAGTAGTAGAGAATGTAGAGAACTTGAAAATGCTTTTGATAATTTGCTATTAGATTCACACACACTAATAAAAGAAATTTTACTCAAGAGTCAATTTTCAGAAGCTAAAAAGGAACATAAATTATTAAAATCTCGTATTGATAAGATCATCAATGAAAATTATGTTTTACACCAAAGCAACATGCAAGATACAAGTTCTGTAAAATATAGAAAATAATCTTCTGAGCAAACTATGCATTTCTAAAAGAAAACTAGTTTTTATAAAACAAAGTGAAACAACTAAATCTTGATCCATCAAAATTTATGGATAACACAAAAAGTTTAAAAGTGTTAATTGTAGTCCAATAAGTGCTTTTGATAAAACTTATTTAGGATATTATGATATTATAGCATTTAGAGTTAATGAATGTCACCGTATATAATTATTGATATGTACTTGTGGAACTCATAATTAAATATGTCTCACAAGTGATTAATAGTTGTTTATGATGGAAATTCGTTTGGGTATTCAATTTGGAATTTTATCAAGTTTCTACTTTAATTCTTAATCAACCACAAATAACTTATTATTACTAGTGGGACTTATTAGAATCACAATTATGAGTTTTTTTCTTTTTGTTAAACTAGCAGTGAAAGCCTGTCCACCCTGATTTGAATATAAATTTGCATCATTAAATTATTTGAACAAGAATCAAATTTGAATTAATTAAAACTAATAAGTATTAAAACTTATAGTTTGTATATCAATTTGAGACAGAAATTATTCAAACAAGTAACCAATGCAATCAAAATGTTATGTAAAGTTAAATATCTGCAGATAGTAAATGTATGATCAAATATAAAATCGAAACAGAATATCTTTGAATAAGGTTTGGAATCAGAAAACTATGCAAAAATATATCATCAGAAATAAAGAAATCGTTTAAGTTCTATTTGAAACAGAAATCCTTTGAATATAATCATAATAAGAAGACCATGTGAAATATATCCGTAGAAATAAGGATATAATCAAACAAGAATTTGAGAAAAGTATAACATAACAATCACATAAAAAAGTTGAGTTTAGAGAAGAAATGAGGATTGAAAAAAATTTAAGTTTGAAGAAGAAAGGAAAAAGAAGAGATTGAATTGTAGTAAAGTAAATTGAACGATAAAATAAATGACAAAAATAAAACTGCATTAAACATGCATGAGTTCAAACGTACAAGTTCCTAGAACAGTATCGATAGCTATTTCCAATGCGGTGTGATGGTGTATACTATATACAGAACATCTGCAATTTTCGTAAGAGAAAACTGACTACAAGCGTGCATATTTATAGGTTTAATTTATTGATACAACAATCAAATTACAAGATGAATACACCTGCACAGCCTATTTGAATAGACTATATATCTAAGATGTTGCCATCTGCCTTCGTCACTTTTGTTTGAAAACCATTGATAACTGTTCAGTTTATTAGGAATAGGATGTCCAGCTAGGATGCTGGTAATTTTGATATTGGATCAACTCTCTCTCTCAAGGTATTTATGTGAGAAAAATACCTCCAGAAATATGATCACTATGCTCCAGCAACACTCAATCAGGGGGGTGAGGTATGTGCACAGTGTGAATGGAAAAGAGAAGAGAGAATGGGTAATGTATACTTTTTTTCATCTGAAATCAGTCTTTATTTATACTAAGCTTACCTCCCAGTCAATTGAAGATGTTCTTCGATATTCTTGGCCAATATCTCTAACCACATTATACCAACCTCCTCATGGCCGTTATTATGTTAAGGGTCCACAATCTTTTCCTGCTGTTATATTCAACAGTCCACGATTTGAATTCTTAATGGGCCTTGACATTGAGCCCATATATTAAATTCGTAAGAGTTGTCCCCCAGCCCTGTTGTCTAGCTTCCTAGGCAACCAGGATGTACTAGGTGATACTCCCTTCTGACAAGCTTTGATTTGTGCACGTTATCCTTTACTCTATTCAAACCTGGATTTAAGTATCTCGGTTTTCAGATTTTTAATCGGCTTTGCCTAAGTTTCATTAGCAGAAGGTTTTAACTAGTTCAGGTTTTACCCTTAAGCAATCACTTTGAGTTTTTAACCTTTACTTGGGCTTTACCCTCAAGATCTCTCACAACTTGAGATTTTAACCCGGTTCAAATTTCGGAAGCAACCCGGTTCAAATTTCGGAAGCATTCTCCGTCAACTTAGCCTTCCTCTTCTCATAAGTGAGTTTCTTCAAATTGTACCTCTTGTGTTCCTTCGGGGGCCACTTCTCCGATTTCTTGAGAGAAGGATCAGAATGGATGGCAGCGTGGACCTTCTTGTACAGTGTCTTAATACCATCAGCTTCTATTCCACGCTTGATATGTAACTCAGCACCAAGTTCTTTCTTCTCCTTATCAAACCCAGCAAACCTCTTGTCACTCTTCGATCCCAGCTGCTTTGTTGGGGACTTTACCTACCATCCCAGCTTTATTCACCAATATTCCTATATTAACTTCATTGTCGCTTGAGGCCTTTTCTTACCATTTGATTTGTACACCATTTCTATCCCGGAGGGTGGTACACCATTTATATCCCGGAGGATGGCCGAATTGTACTTATATTTATTTGTGACTATCCATATCCTAGTCTCCCAAAGGGTCGGTACACCATTTATATACCATCTCGACTTTTGTATGTGCCAAGAAACCTATTTATTGCCCCTCGAATTTAGTTAATCACAGATCCATATAAATAATATATGTATTAAAATCATTTGACTTTGTTGTTTATATCTCATCATAGCACTTACTACAAACAAGCGCGTTTAATGCGCACACGCATTAAATATTCTATCATGTCATACTGAGCGCCAATTATGAAATTTGAAATTGAATAGACCATCTTACCCCTAGACCTGACGATTCATCCTCATATGAAGGTTATGCTTATACAACCATTCAATGGCGTCGAATCGTTTCATACTACCCAACAATTACCTTTATTTCCTGTTGGCGCTTATATATACCTTCTTGCCTCTACCTCTATACTCTGTTGCTCACATTGCTTCTTCCCCAAAACTCCTTCACGCTCTTTGAATCTCTCCGTCTGCTTGTTACGTTTCCTACACTTCCAAACACTTTTGCAAACTCAGGGGTATCCTTCATTACCATCGGACTTCTTGCTTTTGTTTTATTTTGACTATAGCTTGTTTGTGTTGAGTCCGCTGCCATCTTTGTTCGTCGTTTATGTTTTACTCTTTTTGATGGCAAATCGCTCCGTTCTTTAGTCATTTTCCTTTTCTTGCTGCCCATATTCTGATTCCTCATCTCTCACAATATACCTTACTTCTGCATTAGTTATGAATAATCATGGGGAAGAATGTAGATTAGAGCGAACCATTCCCCCTAGGGTTGAGTATTGGCTATTTGGTTTACCCCTTTCTCAAGAAGAAAATGAAAAAAGCTTTGTTGCATCAATATACTGGTGGAACTGACAACAAAAAGAAAAAGAAAACACCCCTAAGCCAAATGCAGTCTTCTGAAATTGGAACCCGTTTAGGCCTTCCCAAGGTTGGACCTGTCCCTGAACCTGTTTCTCTTTCTGGGTGTTTGGAACTACAAAACCCTAATCCTTTGCTAGCCCGCAATGATGTCGTCCTTCCCTCAGACCCAATGGTAGAAACTCGATTTGAACCATGCTTCGACTGTGTTCATGAAAGTGCTCTACTTATCAACTCTGGCTGTGACTCTATGGCTGATTCTGTTCTCGGATCCTGTCGTCATAACCCAGTTCTTGTTCCTATCCCGGTCATCACCAATAAGAATATTGTTCTTGCTTCAGGTACGCCATTCTCACTGAATTTTATTTGTTTGACGTAAGTGTGTATGGATCCATCTTCCGAACAAGTTGCCGAGTCCCGACCTTCCGACTCACAACACGGTTCTTTATCCTCTTCCACTATGGCTAAATTCCCCTGGATAACTAAGGAAGTACTACAAACGCTATCCGAACTTAATGCGAAAAACGTTGCGGCCCTCCCTATCGGGAATCAAGAAAATTTTGTTGTGTGCCCCCCAGATAAGGATGAACCTATCTATTCTCTAAGGGAAGGGAATTCCCCTTCTTTTTTCTTTTTCTATAAAGATATAATAACTCGGATAGGAGTACGATTTCCCTTTTTCGAGTTTCAAATGAACATTCTAAACCATCTTCATTTATCCCCTTCACAACTTCATCCAAATAGTTGGGGTTTCATTCAAGCCTTCAAACATTTTTGTGCATTCCTAGACATTCCTGGTACAGTTCCTCTTTTCTTCTATTATTTCAATGTCCAGACTACTAGGACGGGTAAAGAACCTCCTAGTAAGAAAGGATGGACTTCCATCCGGGGCCGTAACGAGCGAAAACTCTTTCTTGTTTATACCGATTCTTTTAAACACTTTAAGAACAAATACTTCAAGGTTGTCGCCGAACCCGGTCAACAACCATTTTTCCTTTCTTCAACTGATTCCCGGGATGTAGAGTCGAAATTTCCCTACTACTGGTCCCGCATTCATCATGATTTTCCTCCAGCCTCATATCATTTTGAGGAAATGGATTTATCAGACACTGATACTTCATCGGTTATGCAGATAGTTGCCTATAAAGAAGCTCATGGCCTTCCTAGTGTGCCTGCTTTTGTCCATGAATACCGTGTCGGGCCTTCCGTATTATCAAGTATGATCTTGTCTATCTTTGTATTTATTCTATATAATTGCGTTCTAACCTTTGCTTGTATTTTGCAGTTCTGAAAATGGAAAAACAAACTGCCGCTACTATGCCTCCAGCTCCGAAAAGTACATCCACACAACCTCGAACCGACGCGTCTCAACAACCACTATGACCGCTTGCCCCCTCTTTCATTCAAGTCATAGAGAAGGAAAAGGGTTCAATGTCTAGTGGTTCGGGACCGCAAAAATGGAAGTTGTCTGATGTCCAAAAAGATAAGGCCCTTACCAGCAAAAATAAGGCCCTTACCCATGAAGATAAGGCTGTAGCCAAAAAGGGTAAAGCTGTTGCCATCCCAAGGGCCTCGGACCCGAAAATAACTCCTCCCCCGGTGCCGACGGATGAACCTGCTCCTAACTCGACTTCCACTGCTACCGGGCTATCACCTGGATCGCTTTGGGATAAGGGTTTATCTGATGATTTCTTCCACGCTATCCATGCACCCAAGCGATTCACGACTCCGATTCCCTTCTCTGAATATGATATTGAAGAACTTGGTGCCACAGAGCTAAGTATTGTGAAAAGGGCATCTTTGATTCAGAGTTTGGCGACCGTGAACAAAAGATTTGCGCGCATTGTTAATGAGCTGAATAACAGCCATGAGGAACTCAAAACATCCCGGAGGAACTTAAAAGGACCCGGGATTAACTTCAAGCATCTCGGGAAGAGACAAATAAGACCCAGGAAGAGCTTTTGTTGTCCCAAAAAGATGCCACGAAGCTTAAATCTAGTGTGGAATCTCTTCACAAAAAGAACCAAAACAGTGCTAAAAATTTTCACCAATTAAACGCACTGTTGGGAAAAACGCAAGAGACATTGCGCCAGACTGAAGCTGAGTTAGCATATTCAAAAATAGAAGCTGAAAACATACGCGCGCAAGTATCGATAGCCGTGGAAGGATCATTCAACAACACTCTGGAGCAGATTCATTGTTTGAATCCCGGGGTTGAGCTCAATGTGACCGGAATGCATTTCAAAGCTTTTTTCAGTGATGGTAAGTTAATCCCGCCCCTTTCTCCTTGTGAGGACTCCATGGCGCCAAAAGAAGAAGATCGTGGCCACAAGGAAGGAGACAATGATGCTACCAAAGACCAAGCTCATTCCCGGTCAACTTAAATATCAAAGGGTCGGGATGCCAATTTACAATGTAATTGGATTTTTATGTTTATGCTTTTTTAGACATTACCGGGTTGATCCCGGCTTCATCTGTAATTGACACAATTTCTTTTATTCACGTATTCGCCTTTTTTACGATTAAATACGCATGAATCCGTACTAACCCGAATTCGTATCAAATTATTTGGCCAAAAGTAACTCTTTTTTCACAGGCTAAATAAATATTCGTTTGATTTCAATTACCAAGTATTTTTTAGTACAGATTATTTTGTCTATAATACATCCTGGATTGACCCGGGTTTAATCCTGACAATGATTAACATGCTACATGTAGACATTTATTGTATCATTAAATAGTCATACATTTCAACCTGATCAGGGTTTAAATAGTGTGTCGTTCATTGCCAAGATAACAATAATTACATTATTCCGAGTTACAAACTTATCGTACCTCGGTTCATATTCTCAATAAAAGAGAAACACATGAATTATGAATTACATTATTGAATAGGAAAACAAATGTTTACTATGCCGTACTCACAGCTTATTACTCCCATCAACAGAACATTGAATCCGGATTTAACTGTAATATTTTTTCAGTTTATCGACATTCCAAGTTCGTTTTATTGTTTTTCCATCAAGGGTTTCTAAAATATAAGCTCATTGTCTGAGTACCTGTGAAACCTGGTATGGTCCTTCCCAATTGGCAGCCAACTTTCCTTCTTAAGCGTTTTTGTTTCCAATATCTGCCCTTCAAAGAACTAGGTTGCTTGTTTCAAAATACCACGGTTTGACCTTCTTGTTATACTTTACGGCTGATAGTTGTTTTGCTGATAAATCCCGGCAATGTGCATTAACCTGGATTTCATCTGCTAGAGTCAGTTCAATGGCCAACACCTCATTATTCTTTTCTTCACCCTCCTAGAGTACTTGCCTCCTTCTCCATGATGGTTGGCCAATTTCTACTGGTATCATCGCCTCGCAACCGTAAGTCATTCTGAATGGAGTTTCTTTGGTAGACGTTTGAACCATAGTTCTATGTCCCCACAAAACATAATATAATTGCTCCACCCAAATAGAACCAGCTTCGTGCATCCATTTTTTCAAACCCTCTATGATCACCTTATTTGCTGGTTCAGCTTGCCCATTGGATTGCGGGTGTTCGACTGAAGCAAAGTGATGCTTGATCTACAACCCGATCATCATCTCTTGAAACCGTTTATCTATGAATTGAATTCCATTATCTGTCACAATTTCACCCGGGATTCCAAACCTGGAAATAATGTTTCGTTCAAAGAATCGTTGCACTCGAGCCGACGTAATGGTGGCGAGAGGTTTCGCCTCAATCCATTTGTGAAATAATCCACTGCCACTATCAACCATTTCAGTTGGCCTTCTGCTGGTTTAAATGGTCCTAACAGATCCATTTCCCACTTAAAGAAGGGTCATGGGGCCGAGATAAACTGCAACTCGACAGGGGGAGACCATAGCAACTTGGCATGCTTTTGACAACTTACGCATGTTTTGATGTGCCTTGCAGAATCAGCTTCCATTGTCAGCCAATAATATTCGGCTCGGAGGCCTTAGCTCCCATGTGTTGACCATTGGTTCCTTCATGTATCTCAGTCAACACGTACTCGATTCGATCTGGGCTTAAACAAACCAGCGTTGGGGTGTACAATCCTTTGCGGTACGACTCATCCTCTAAAATTGTGTACATAGCTGCATTGCGTACCAATTTTATGGCCTCTGTCACATCATCCGGCAATATACCCCATTCCAAGTAATCAATCATAGGCCTTCTCCAATCTTCTCCTGCCATGATTATCATGACACACGTTGGGATGGAAATCTCCTGTTGAATAACCGTCCTATGGTTACCCGGTCTTTTAGTACTTGCCAATTTGGACAGAATGTCGGCCCGTGAATTTTCTTCTCTGAGGATATGACTCATGATTACCTCATCAAAATCAACAACAATCTCTTTAAATTATTCAAATATTTAGCCAATAAAGGCCCCTTCACTTGATATCGCCCCTCGATCTGAGCTGTGACAAGCTGAGAATCAGTGAACACTTTTATTCTCTTTGCCCCTTACTCATTCGCTTGTAATAACCCGGCTATCAATGCTTCATACTCGGCCTGGTTATTTGACATTGAAAAATTTAAATGGAGAGATTGCTCGACAGCCACCCCTTCTGGGTTTTCAATAATGATCCTGACACCGCTTCCTTTCATATTAGACGAACCGTCAACATATAATTTCCACACATTTTCTGAATCTCCTTCAGCTAGTGTTAATTCCATGACAAAATTCGCCAGGGCTTGAGATTTAATGGCATGCCAGGCTTTGTATCTCAGATCGAACTCGGACAATTGAATTGCCCAATTTATCATTCTCCCAGCCAGATTCGATTTGTGTATTACTTGCCGGATTGGCTGATTAGTTCTAACAATGATCGTATGACTCTGAAAGTAGGGGCGAAGTTTCTTCGCAGCTACTAACAGGGCAAAGGCCCTCTTCTCTAACCTTTGGCATCGTAACTCAGAATTTCGGAGAGCTCGACTTACAAAATAAACAGGCTTTTGCAATTTCTGAGCTTCCCTTACCAATACCGCACTAACCACTTCTTCTCCCACTGATAAGTATAGTATTAGTATCTCTCCAGGATCTGGTTTTGATAATACAGGTGATGAAGCCAAACATTATTTAATTTTTGTGAACGGGGCCTCGCAATCCAGGTTGCATCCAGCACTAGCCTCCTTTTTTAGTAGTTTGAAAAAAGGAAGAGCCTTTTCTGCTGATTTCGGGAGGAAATGTGTTAAAGCGGCCAATCTTCCCGTTAATTGCTGAATCTCCCTTTTGTTTTTTGGAAATTGCATGTCCAACACAGCCCTGCATTTATCCAGGTTAGCTTCTATTCCTCTATGGGTTAACATGAACCCCAAGAATTTTCTGGCAGAAACTTCGAAAGCGTATTTAAGCGGGTTTAAGCTAATATTATATTCTCTTAACCTGCTAAACATTTCTTCCAAGTCCTTTATATGATTGTTCATGGTAGCTGTTTTTACAATCATATCATCGATGTAAACTTTGATGTTCCAACCGAGTTGGTGCTCAAAGACTTTATTCATCATCCTTTGGTATGTGGCCCCGCGTTTTTCAACCCAAAAGGCATAACATTATAACAATAATTTGCTTTGTCACCTATAAAGGCTATTTTTTCCTGATCTGCTGGATACATGGCGATCTGATTGTATCCTGAGTAAGCATCCATAAACGAAAGTAATCAGAACCTGGACGAGTTATCTATAAGCTGATCAATATTTGGCATCGGATATGCGTCTTTAGGACACATCTTGTTCAAATCGGTATAATCCCTGCACACTCTCCACTTGCCATTAGATTTCTGGACCATTACTACGTTGGATAACCAAGTAGTATACTGGATTTCTCGTATAAACCCGGCCTCCAGCAACTCTTTGATGTGTGTGGTTAGTGCTTGAGTTCTCTTGGGGCCAAGTTTCCATTTTTTCTACTGGACCGGCTTTGATCCAGGGTACATCGATAATTTATGGCAACAAAAACTTGGATCTATCCCCGGTATTGCCAATGCTTTCCAAGAAAAAACATCTTGGTTCCTCTTGAGGTACTCCATGAGTTTGACTTTGACGTCGGAGTCGACCATCTTCCCGATCTTGGTGATCTGCCACGATTGGTTTCCTATTTGCAATTCTTCTACATCTCCAGCTGGTTCTGGTCTCCATTCGTCAGGGTCTTCTCTCATGTCTAGTTCTACCATATTAACTGGTTTTCCCGGTTGACGCTTAACCATCTTCCGGTTAACATGATCACCTCATCTTATCCGGGGTGGTGAAGATGGACCACCCTCACTTTCCTTGACCATATTGTAATAACATTGTCGGGATTCTTTCTGGTCTTTGCAGATTGTCACCACCACATCATTGTTCCCTACCATTTTTATCTTTTGATGTTTAGTAGACATCAACATATCCCATTTATGGATTGTCGGTCTTCCCAAGATAACATTGTATGGTGAGGGAAAATTGGCCACAACAAACGTAACTCTTTCCGATTTAAACGCATCTTTAGTTCCTAATGTCATCCGAAGGTTAATGGAACCTTTTGGATTAGTATTTCCTCCATTGAAGCCTATCAACATCGTCTTACATGGCTTAAAATTCTCTTCATACAAATTCATCTTCTTGAATACACTCCAGAGGATGATATCCGCTGAACTACCATTATCCACGAACATCCTTCTAACTCGGCAATTTACCAGTGTGCCAGTAATCACTAAACCGTCTTCATGACCGAGTACCACGTCCTTCATATCCTCCTCTGTGAAATATAGGATAGGAAGTTTTGTGCCGATTTTCTCTTTAAACCTGGGTTGCGCTCTCACTGAAAGAACTTCTTTAAGATATTTCCGCCTTTGGTTAGTTGTATCTCCTCCTCCTCCTAGAGCTCCAGAGATAACATTACATTCAAACTCCGGCTCTAGAAATTCATCATCATCAGTCTGCTTCTTCTTCTTATCCTCTTTTTCCTTCCCGGGCTGCACTTCTCCACCTTTGCACTTGTTCTTCCGACCTTGGGTCTTTATTACATACTGCCTCAACCTTCCTTCTCTGACAAATTTCTCAATTGCATCTCGAAGGTCCCAGCATTGATCCGTGGTATGTCCTGGCCCATTGTGAAACTCACAAAATCGGGATTGGTCTACCCCAGCCTTGTTATACAATGGACGTGGTCGTTCCACCTTCTTCATGTCAGTTAAAGCTACCTCCCTCCAAACCTGTGACCGGGATACATTTAAGGGTGTATATTTTTCGTATTTTGCTTCATATTTCCCTGGCCTGAACTTAACATCCAGATTTCTTCCTTGATTAGGAATTCCTTGATGTTGCCTGCCCCTTATTAGCGGACTTCTCCTTTTGGGACTTCTTTCCTTCTCTCTACCCATTGCGTTAGCAACCTCCATCTGTTCCAGCTCTAAATACTTTTTAGACTGAGCTCGAAATTCCAACAGTGATTTCACCGGGTCTTTATATATTGATTTTACTAATCGGGATGATCCATTTAACCCGGCAGAGATGAGGTGTACATGGACTTTTTCCTCTAGCCCGTGTACTTGTAACCCAGCTTCTTTAAAACAATCTAAGTAACTTTGTAATGTCTCATCAGGTTGTTGTCGTACTGTGCCCAATGCACATTCAGATTTCGGTTATTTTTTGCTAGTTGCGAAGTTCAACAAAAATCTCTGATCGAACTCTTCAAAATTATTGATTGACCGTGGTGGCAATGTACGAAACCACGTCTGGGCCGGCCCGGATAAGGTAGTAACAAAAATGCGGGATATGATTGGTTCATCAATTCCTCGCACACACATCTGCATATCAAATTCATCGATGTGTACTGTGGATCTTGGCTTCCATTGTATTTTGATAAAAAATAACCATCGAAATCCTCCAAGTATCGGCCATTAACAATCTCATCAGAAAAGGGACTATTATTGTGTTACCCTCTACTGTACTTCCTTCAATACACTCCCCCTTCCGTTCTCATTCGAGGTACACCTTCCATGGCGGGATTCTGAACTATCATCCGGGCTTGAGTTGTTATCTCGGCATTGACAGGTTGGGTTGGGGCTGTCGGTGGTGCATGCATCATGTTTTCACTATCTTGATGTACCGGGTTGTCATTTCAAATATTCACTCGAGATGAGCCCCCGATTTCAAATCGACTAACTGGTCCTCCCGAATTAACAGGAGTTGTGTGTACATCCATGTGACGGTTAACCAGAATATGACTAGCCTAGCGGTTTGTCCCATTCCTGGCTACATGGATGTCCTGCTGTCCATGATCCGCGTTATAGACCGGGTTCTCCATATTTCTGAGACAATGTTCCATACGTTGTATGCATTGTTCTTCTTCACGCTTCCACTCCCCATTACGCTCCTCTAATTGAAGCATGATGTTTCTGATGTCCTCTTGCCTTTGAAGGGCATATCTTCTTTCCATACTCTCTATTCGATCCAGGATCAAATTTAGAGCATTATTCACAAAATGTGCAACAGGCTCGGATTCAAGGTTTTCCATGATCACTGGGTTCATATGACGAGCATCGTCAAGAATCGCCTGTCCCGCTGGAGCAGGAGATGAAGCTGAACCTGAAACTGCATCACTTACATGCACGACTTCATAACGAACATCATTCTGATTATTGAGAGGTGGTTCACCTTTTTTCGTCGCATCGGAACATGGGTATGGAGTCTGGTGACTTCTAGTATTTACCATTGGGAACGTGGGATTTGAAATTTATCTTCCCCACAGACGGCGCCAATGTTCAGTTTTTTACGAACAGGATGTCCAGCTAGGATGCTGGTAATTTTGATATTGGATCAACTCTCTCTCTCTCTCTCAAGGTATTTATGTGAGAAAAATACCTCCAGAAATATGATCACTATGCTCCAGCAACACTCAATCAGGGGGGTGAGGTGTGTGCACAGTGTGAATGGAAAAGAGAAGAGAGAATGAGTAATGTGTACCTTTTTCTCTGAAATAGGCCTTTATTTATACTGAACTTACCTCCCAATCAGTTGAAGATGTTCTCCGATATTCTTGGCCAATATCTCCAACCACATTATACCAACCTCCTCATGGCCGTTATTATGTTAAGGGTCCACAATCTTTTCCTGCTGTTATATTCAACAGTCCACGATTTGAATTCTTAATAGGCCTTGACATTGAGCCCATATATTAAATTCGTAACAATAACTATATTCATATGCACATTTGCAAGCCATGTATCTTCAATGTGAGTCTGGTAACGCTTTCAAAAGCTCAATGTTTCCAAGAACATCCTTCTTAAATCGAATTCCTCCCTATTTAACACTTACAAATGTTTCTAAGTATCAAACTTTCAACCCTTATTTGATCCAATAGTTTCGACTATCCATTCAAAATGAACATTCCATCCCCAGTACTCTTCTTTCCCATCTGCGACCAAATCCTCATTCGAACATACATTCAAATAACTTATTGGCTCCTTCAATTACTAAGTGCTTTCGAACTTAATCTCAATACTCAAACACTACATTCTGAATCATCATGTAATCAACACACGATCAATTTGATCATAATGATACCTTTGATCGAACCATTAATCATAAGCACCCTGTTATTCTCTTGACACTTGGTAAAACTTATAACACTTTATTTCAAGTGTTAAATTGATAAATCAAATGATAATCATATTTTGAACATGACACAGAACTTCCAAACTTAGAAAATTTTAGTGACCCCCCAACAATAGTGTTGTGAGATTATTGATTATAATTAATTGTACCTTAAAACGTAGTTAACAGTGCTACGTTGACACTGGACAGATGTTTTCATAAACATTAATTTTTCTTTAGATGAGCCACCCACTAAGAGGAGTAACACATGGTTGTTCCTTACCGTTCTTCATGCCACATTCATTTTGTTATATGAAGTTTTTAATTCAAAATCTATGAAGCACATGCAAGTCTAAAGTGAATGCTCCCAAAGCATATTCTCTTTCCACAATTACCTAGATTACCGGCCTTTAGTTTTAAAGTTAGCTTGCTTGACTCCACTCTCTATTTTTATTTCAATTGACACCGTTTGGTAACAGGGAAAGTTAATGTAATGTGACATCAAACATAAAGATACCAACGGTGATCTTTAAAGTTGAGAACTGAAAAGGACTAGATAAAGGGTGAGTGTCTTGACCAAGCGATCGCGACAAAAGTAAGATCAATTGAGAAAGCTCCTTCAATTCTAGCTTGAGTCAAGTTCAACAGAACAATTAGTAGAAAATGATACGTGCTAGAGAAATAGTGTTGGATTAGTGAAATGTAAATTGTTGGCTTTATTGAAATAGGTGAAAAGAAAGTTATCAAAAGGAGTTGAGAAGTAATTTAAAGAAAAAAGTCATTATCATTAAAAATTACTAATAACATTCGCATGCCACAGTGAAAGTGAGAAAAGGTGAAAAGGCAAGGAAAGAAGAGTTAAGAATACCTAAATTTTGCTTATTTATGTGGCTTAGAAATAAAAGACAGAATTTAATATGGTAAGGAGGATCCGTATTGTTCCTACTTTAGCTTTTCTAGTTTATATAGCTACGGGAAGATACTCCTATGATTGATCTACTTCATTAGAGCTCAATATAGGTCTTGATATATTACATTTCAATCATGGTCATGATGAATGAGTATCATATAGGGAGGGATTAGGAACGTATAGATTTTGAAGTGGCAGCCCCTATCTCTACAATCAAATTTGCTTGTCATATAGCCTATTTGCAAGAACTATATAAAATTTTAGACTAGTTTCTATCACAAATGTATCTTTTACTGACTAACAGATAGACATTAATTGCAGTAACCTTCACTATATATTGAAGACGTTGTGCCAAGAATGAGTAATACACAGCAAGCTATAGACTCTATGAATTGAATTTAAGAAAATGAGTGAAAACGCAATGCAGCAGAATCATCTTCTCATTCATTCCTCTCTCTTTGAATCTGTCAACTACAAAGTCTCTCTCTCAACAGTTTCAGACTTTTTCCAGTTACAAGAGAAGGAAGGATTTACAATAAAAAACAGAAACTAATCACTCTACTTAAGAGAAGAGCATCCTAAGCTATTTATAGCTTAAGTCTCTAACAAATAACTCGTAAAAACAATATAACAGAAAATACTATTTTACAGAGGACAGAGTTAAAAGTAAAACCAAGGTGGGTTAAGTAGGCCAAGCCGGCCCATCACGGGTTCAACCCAGGTGGATCAAGTTGTAAGTGGATCGGGTCAAATTATACAACCAACTGCAAAATTTCTCCCCTTTTTTGGGCCTGACCTGGTCCAGATCCGTGGTGGGCCAGGTGGATCCATGTATTTTGGCCCATTTTGACAGTTCTATTAGGAACATTTCCTCCACCATTCTTCTGTTGTGGCTTGAATCCCTTTATATCATGTTTGTTATCTTTGTTAGAGGATTTACCTTTCTCTGTTAACCCTTCATCAGTACTAGGTGACTTTATCTCCTTTCTTTCATTCAGTTCTTTAGAATTCAAAGAAGACTGAACATCATCAAGAGTTAAAAAGTCTCTACTAAACAGCAAACTTTCTTTGAAGTGTGCATAGGTTTTTGGTAAAGAACACAACTATAATAAATCTTGATTCTCACCATCTATAGTAATATCAATGTTTTCCAAATTAAGAGTTAATTTGTTAAACATATCTAACTGTTCTACTATATGTTTTTCTTGATTCATCTTGAATGGATATAGAGCTTGTTTGAGATAGAGACGATTACTTGGGATTGTTCATGTACAGCCCTTCGAGCTTTGACCATACTCTTGCAGCAATCTTCTCTTTGGAGACTTGTCTGAGAACCTTCTCACCAAGACTCAAGATAATTGCACTGTGAGCCTTTTCCAGCATTGCTTTCGTATCTTTCTCAGACATCGATTTCTTGAGCTTGAATTTAAGAACCTCCGCCAGACCCTACTGTACCAGAAGGGCTCTTATCTTCAACCTCTACAGTCCAAAGTCATTTTGACCAGTGAACTTCTCAACCTCCTACTTGGTTGAACCCATGGTCAAGATCCATGCTCACTGCACCATTGTTGTGCCAAGAATGAGTAATACACATCAAGCTATAGATTCCAAGAATTGAATTTAACAAAGAAAGTAAAAACACACTAAATGCTGTGGAATCAGCTTCTTCTCATTCATTCCTCACTCTTTGAATCTTTCAACTACAAAGTCTCTCTCAATAGTTTCAGACTTTTCCCAGTTACAAGAGAAGGAGGGATTTGCAATGAAAAACAGAAATTAATCACTCTACTTAAGAGAAGAGCATCTTAAGTTATTTATAGCTCAAGTCTCTAACAACTAACTCCTAAAAACAATTATAACAGAAAATAACTGTTTTACAAAGGACCGAGTTAAAAGTAAAACTAAGTTTACTGAACCAATTACAACAGAAGACATTGTACAAAAAACACCATTGACTAGGTTGTTAACATTACACCTCTTTTAGTATCCAACCTAAGGGGGAGACTAACACAAAGAAATCATAGCTTATTATTTAAAGATGTTAGCAGCGAGTAATATGTTCTCAAAATATGAATGTCAGATCACATGCTAACTATAGTTAAACGTTTTAATACCAGTAATAACATTCACCATAATATTTGGAAATCAAATCAACATTATTAAGGCCTATACTCTATGGCAACAATTATATCATATTAAAGAGACCATTTTATTTTTCCACCCCTAAGTTCTTACCCATGATGCGCAAAGAAAATATTTGGCTTGTATTATGTACAAGAATTGTAAAATATTACATGCAAGTCCAATAAATACAGTTAATGACCATGTAGGTCTGGATTGTATGGTTAAATCAGTTGGTTAGCAGCAGTGTGATATTCATCTGTGAGTAAGGTATTCTGCATGCACTAGGGAATATATATGCTTTATATTTACATTACAATATACAAAGGAAACTAACTCAACTTTGTACAGGAATGACAGGATCATAGTGATTATCCAATTTTTGGCGGTCGACACAAGACAGAAGACTGTGACTGCAGACTGCAGTGTGGTAAATTGTTTAAACTAGTCAAATGGATTTCCTCTTGTATTTGAAAAAGAATTTTCAGTTTTGGAGGCCATGAGTCCCCTATTTGACTGCTGAATGGGATCTAGAGATCCAAAAGCAGATAACTCACTGTTGAAGCTGTCAGTTCTTTGTGGTCTACAAAATATTAAAAGCAGTTACAATTACAACAAGATTAGCATTTTCAGCTGAGAATATCATGTTATCATTAGCTGTGAAATCTCAAATAATAAACATATGCGGCAAAATACTGAGTATTTAACAGAAAAAGGATGGAATATGTGATCATGAGAAATGCATAAAGTCTTCTGAGAACAACTCACCATGTACCCTATATTCTCTTTAACCACCAAATTCCACAAGAATTCCTAGCAACAGCATTGGAGTGTAATTTTGTAAAATTCAATCCAGGTTTTTCAACAACCCACCACAAATACTCCTTCCATTAATGAGGTGCAGTTTTATTGGGAGTTATCTTCCTCTTATTTTATGATTGATTTATATTTGGAAAAGACTGTAGTAATAAGGATAAATTAGGCAGAGCCAGAGCTACAAGGCATATGAGAAATGGAGCCAGTTGTGTCTTGTTTCATAAAATTATTCTTTTATCTATATTGACATTCAATTCTATAGAGAGACTATTGTTTCTTTAAATTAAATAGACTTTTTTTCTTCTTTATATCGATCCCTTTTTAGATAAATATTCTAATAATATGAAATGCATGACTACTATTTTAAATTAAGAGAATATAGCTTGTTCATAGCTTATAATCCTTTGACTATACTATAAGGAATCCAAAATAATACCAAGAATATGATTTACCTTGTGGGTTGCTCCTTATTATTAACTTGGTACTCACCTAAGAAGAGTGAACAAAAATAACCATGACAAGAAAAAAAAAAAAGGAGTCTTCAATGGAAATAGAAAATACATGGGAAATAAATACCCTTGGGAACTGGAGATGCATAACATGGGGACTGAGATACCATTGTCCCTAAAGACCCAAGGCTTGAAGCATGCATTAATCCTGTTCTGGGTGATACAGCGGGAGGAGGTACACCGTGGAAAGATGCCATAGTAGGAAGCTATATTTAGACAAAATACCACCAATCTTGAAGGTTAAAACAATTTATTGGCTTCATTCGAAGGTGTTAATTTAAAGAACACAAGCCTAATAACACTGCAGAAAGAGAATGTGATGAAACTTATACTTCAAGATAAACTATACATGCCAATGAGGTTGTTTGGAGCAAATTTTATTGAAGAAAAAAGTAAAGAAAACAAGAGGTTGAGAGCACAAGATTAGAGGATAAGACATTTTCCAAGAAAAATAAAATAAAAGTAGCATATGATATGAAGTAGCATCAAAGTTGTAATGACCCTAACCACTGAATGTGTAACACCCCAAAATTTTGGAATCACAGTCAATTACTAAGGTAAAATGTTGATCAGAGGCAATATAAAAGATTCAGGGAAAATGACGAAAACACCCCTGGACATTTTAGAAATGACCAAAATACCCCTAGGTATTTTAGCAAAATATTTTAAGGAGGAAATTTCATAAATATCCTGGGATGTTTTAGAAATTACAAGAATATCTTGAGGATGACAATTGCAGAGATACCCTGAACATTTGTTAGAAATAACGATTATACCCCTAGGTGAATGGTGAAATTACCAAAATACCCTTATGTCAAAAATGACCAAGATGACTTCAAAAATTTGTGGGGACCTGAGTATAGGATAAAATACTTTTAGATAACAAATTATCAGTAAGGTTGAGGGCAGAGAACCCTAAAATAGAATTTCTAAGAATTTTGGAAGATAGGTTGAAAAGAGCTTAATCTAGACTACCTCAGACATCAGAAAAATTATAAGAGAAGGATGAACATAATCTATGGAATTTTCTCTTAAATATGGGAAGAATCAGTGATCCAAATAAGTTAGTTTAATAATTTTAAGAATCCAAGTAAGATGGACCAATAAGAAGCAAGATAAAATTACTTGGTAACAAAAAGCATAAAATCCACTAAACCTAGGCTATTCTATGTGTAAAATAAAAAATACTTGTGAAGAGTACTCTTTAAGCTAGCAATCCTACGTATAACATGAAGAAGAATGTGGAAATTAGACACTTGGAAGATAAGGATTCAATAACCAATGAAAATCAAGCAAATGGAAAATAAGGTAATTATGGTTTTAAGAAATATTTTGCACTTCCAAGGAGTAGAAACCGAAATTGGGAAGGCTAGACCAAGGGAGGCTACGTGAGATTGGAAAATAATACAAGAATTTTCAAGATGAGGCCACTTGTAAGGAGGAAAAGATTAGCCAATCAAATGAAATCTAGTGGAAAGTTAGCAATGATAACATTAGGAAGATTTTTTTGAAGAAAACTTCCTCCTTGACTCTTATGGGCACGGAAAAAGCTCTAGATATTATTTCAAAAATCCCAACGGTCAAAAGTTAGAAATATGAGATAATAGTATACCCTTAAAATTTTAAAGAGATCCAACGGTTAACAAATGTAGAAGGAGTATTTTAGTAAAATGGGTTTTAGAAGAGATGTTGTATGACTAAGCTAGCATCCCACGTAAAAAGAAAATGAAGACTTGCCCTTCAAGCATTGAAACTCCACGTGCAAAACAAGACAGCCAAAGAAAGGTGTGGAATTTTCATGAATCAAGCCACTTGGATGGTGCAAATTAATTAGCCAATAAGGTGAAGCCATAAGGAAAGCTAGTCATTATGACCTTGAAGGATATTTGTAGAAAAATCAAGCTAAAGCACCCTATAAAAGGGGAATAAGGACCGGAAATTTGGCTGCCCAAAGGGAAGCCAAACGTGCAAAATCTCTAAAGCTTGTTCATTTCATTTCATCTTAATCCCACTTTTTACCTAGAACACAAAACAAAAAGCCTAATCTTTGGAAGCTCACGTGAAGACTAGCAACCCTAGGAGCAAGGATTATTCAATTTCAAAGGAATGAAGCTGTCCAAAATCTTAAGGAAAGCAAGGTATGGGGAAGTTTATGATAGGCTAAGTTTGAATATTAATCCTTACTTAATTTCATTAAGCTTTGTAGAATAGGGTTTAATAAATTAACTCAAAGAACCAAAGATTGCTATATGAAGTATTATTTGAGAAAGTAAATTGATTTTAGTGTTAAAAATTGAGAAGAGATAAGTTGAATCTAATTAAATGATTTACAACTATGTTTTATTTTCAAAGAAATAATTGTTTAGAAGTATAAGGTCTAAAAGAATATTTTGTTATAAGTATATGTTTAATTAAAAGTATTCTATGATTTCTTGAGTTTATATTGGCTTGAATCCTTGTTGTTGAATTTGAATTATATTTATATGGTTGGTTGCTTTAGCAAAAGTTATGTAATATTTCATGTGTTGTTGAGTGTTTCCATGAAAGAACACCATGTGTTTGATGAAATGTTTCAAAGAAACAAAGATGGGTGAAGCGTTGGAATCCTTGTGTTGTTAAGTATGTTGTGATTATTTATGGATTCCAAGAGTTTTGTTGAAAGCTTTGTAATAAAGATAATTTAAGAATGGTATGATTAAATAAGCAGTAGAATTTTATGAATTATCTTTGAAAGAAATGGAGATAAACGATGGCTGTATGCTTAGATGTTGTGTAAAGCTTTATGTGATGGTTGAAAGAAGCTTTACGTGTTATTTAAAAAGCATATGCCATGAGTTGTGAAAGATGTTGAGCTTTAAGATGTATGAGAAAAAGAATAATTAAATAATAAAAGTGGATCATTCATACATTTCATATGCATATGCCCTGCGGGGGTTAAGCCGTGAAGTTGTTGCCCTGCGGGGGTTAAGCCACGAAGTTGTTTGTCAGATAGCTAGAGTTGAGATTCGGACGTTCTAAGGTGATGAGCTGGGGGATAGCCACAGTGGGGAGATCACCTAGCCATGATGATCACATGTTGTAGGTGTGAGTCCTTTTGCAACACTGACCTATCCCGACTGGCCAATCCAACTCACGAGGTGTTAAGCTATCTTGACTGTGGCCACTGATAATGAGATGTTGAGAACCTGAGATCTCAGTCATGCATCATATAAAAAGATGAGCATGCATTCTATGCATTACATGATGAGTATGTGGAATATCTGTTGATGAGGTAATTTAATCTGTAGGCAAATCCTCTGTGTTGTTATTTTATAAATATATACGTATGTATTCTGTTATATATGTTTTTATTCAAACTTCGGTTGTCATAAACTTACCCTACTTGTGTCTGTGGTTGACACCTGTGATGACCCCAATTCATTTGGGCGAGCAGATGAACAGTGAAGCAGTGAAGGATTTTTAAAGAAAGGATGATGAAGATACGTTGATGACCTGTACCAAAATTTAAATTCCTTGAATTTTATGTTGGCTTGTATTCGGACTGTATAATGAACTATTCTATGGTCTGTATTGCTGAACTGTACTTTATTCTTTAATTAAACCGTAGAGAGAAAGAAGGAGAGCCAAATGACCTTACCTTAATAATTTTCCATTGTTAAACCTCTTTGAGCTTATGCCTTTTCTATTCATTCACCTGAAACTTAAAACTTATCCTTTACCACCTTGAGTGAGATTGGAAGAAGGAGAGTTAGAATCAAGTCTACTAAATATGGAAAATATAGAAAGATGAATGTCCATAGAAAAGGGAAAGAAGAAAGATGTTACCCAAGAAGACAATTCTTGTTTAAGGTTGAAGTGTCAACAGAAAAGATCTGGAAAAATCAATTCTAGTGAAAAGTCCAGTTTGGAAGTAACAAGTCTGAAATACCAGCTGGTGGATCTAAATATATCTTTTCATCCTTTCTGTTACAATTTGTTGAAAAAGGAAAAATAAGAGAAAAGAGAAGATAGAAGAAATAAAGAAAAAGGAAAGATCACATGAATGAAGATAGGCAAAAGAATAAGAGTGGTGGATTAGCTAAGTAGACTTGAATACTTTTGACAAAATCCAATCTCAATGATTAGCTACTATCCAAATTATTCCTACCTGAAGCCAGGCCAAGTTACAACCTTGAAAAGACCTTTTGATTAACTCTGCATTTATTCATATTTCTTATTTTCAGGAATTTGAGAATATAGTCAAGCCTATAGTAGTATTACAACTTTGGAGGAATTGAGAGATTATAATTACCCAAAACACTTGAGTGATGAGTGATTTATATCTCTAGTGAGAGGTAATCAAGTTAAGATTCTATGATTGATGGACTTGAAGAGTATTCTTGACATTTTAATATGAAATTCAATTGCATTTAACAGAATAGTTCTGAGATTGTGTATGTGATGATATGCTTGACTGTTGAATATGATTTCCACTACAATTAAGTTTTATTTTATTTTATTGCTAGGGACAACAATATCTAAATCTAGGAATTATTTGATATGTTGTTTGCATACATAGTTTTTAGGTTAGTTTTATTAGGAAAATAGAAAGAATATAGGGAATAAATGTGAGAATAAGTGTAAAAGTCATTAGTTTTATGTTTCTCAGTAATTCTATACTATTTTGATGTTTAGGGTCAAGAAAAGCAAGAAAAGAAGCAAAAGAAAGAGCCAACTGAAGCTGAGATCTCACGCTAACCGCGCCATGGCCACGCTAATCGCGCCAGAAGCACTGGAGGTTCACGCTAATCGCGCCAAGCTCGCGACAGTCGCACCAGATACACTGGAGTCTCGTGCCAGTCGCGCGGACGAGTACGGGATTTCTGAATTAGCTAAAGATAACATAAGATTGATGGGCTTCTAGGGTTTTAGGACTTAGATATAAATATAACATTAGTAGGACACAGGAGGGCATCACTAGACACTGAAAAAATAGATCAAGAAGGAAAAATCAAAGGAACAAAGATTGAAGGCCAAGAAGGAGCAAGAAGAACAAGAAGGAGGCAAGATTGAGGGGTTTGTGACTCTGCATACCTTAGCTTCTTCCTTTTCTCCTACTTCATATTGTATTAGGATAGACATCATTATGTCTGGCTAATTCCTTTGTAATTATGGTTTAGTCAAAAGCCAATGTAAACTCTGTGTTTCTTGAATTGAGTTTAATAAAGTTTCTTATAATTGTTTTACTCTACTTTATTTTTCCATTATTATATCTAACTAGACTTGATTAATCTATTAGGTTACTTAGGGCTATAATTCACAATAGGAATATTGGGGTTTTAGTTTCTGAACGCAGTAGAGTGACAATTGCGATATTACCTAGGGATAGGGATAAAGGACTGCAGATTTTTATTATGCTAGCTTCATGCTTAATATAAAGGGAATTACTAAGGGATTAGGATTCTTAAATTAGGTTAAAGGGTTAAATGACTGAGGAATCAGGGTTTAACTATATTAGAAAAGCATATATCTGAATAATTATATTAAATAGAGTTAAATTATCAATTCAATTACATAGAGTGAACTGCGGTGATTGTACTTTACCATAATTATTCTTAAGTCTTGATCAACATCTAAATTACATTGTTTTTAATCTTCTTTTATTTACAACAATTAAATCCAAACAATAATTCAATTCTCTCAACAATTTTATTCTTTCTCCAATATTAAGAATTATAAATTACAATTGATATTAGTGCCTCAATCCTCGTGGAGACGATATTTTCTTATCACTTTATTACTTGGAACGATCGGTGCACTTGCTGTGTTGCAACAAGACTCACCCTCACAATTTAGGCATATGCTTCTTTTAAAATTTCAATATAAAAATATAGATAACTCTATTTGTAATGTTAATTCCCTGTTATAAACAATGGTATGCACTACATTTTACCAAAGAAATTGACAATAATGTTGAGATTTAAATTCTTTATATCTAGAAAGCCATGTTGCATGTCTCACCTGATTATTTGAAGCTACATCTTTGACTGATGATTTTATTGGTTGTGTGGTTGAACTACAACCTGTTGATAAAGAAGGAAGATATTTGCATGGTTGATGTTTTATATGCATATGAAACTTTAGTATGTAGAGGAACCTCGTTAGAAGGTTGTGCTGACTCAGTGGTTGGGGTTGATGTGAAATTCGTATGCATCAAAACGCAGAAAATGCTTGTACGGTTATTGAATATTATTTTTGCCCATTTATTTATTTTCTTATTTGTATTTATCCCTTTTACCTTTATTTGGGAAGAAGGATAATCTTTACCAATATAGGAGAAATCATTATCAAAATCTTGGGTGATGCAGTTGTCTGCCCTGTTGAAGTAGACAGAAAGTCCCAAGTATTGTCATTATCTACTGTTGTAGTTATTGGATCATTATTAGCACCACTTGTGGCTTGTGACATGCCATCGATAACTGGAGTCACAGGACCTGACAATTCGAAAAGTAAAAGGTCTAAAGGATTTTTTGCAGGTATTGCTTCTTCAGATGTTGTCTTTTTTGTAAGTGGTTTCGAGGTATTTGTGTCTGGAATTTTAGGATGATTGTTCTCTATGGAAGCTCCAAATATGGCCTAGTTACTTTCATTTGATTGTGTTGTATGTGGTGATTCTGGTCTACCTCCAATAGTAGAATGAATAGCCTGAGACTTAGTACTCAAATCAATGGACCTTTATGGATTATTATTTTTTTGTTCAGATGGATTTTCCTCAATAGAACCCTTGCCACCAGAATGTGTGACCTTTTCAACTAAAATTTATCAAAGATTCAGTTCAAGTGGTAATCTATAACTATAAAAGTTCAATTTGGTCAACTCTTTAAGACATGTATGACAAATAAGAATAGAGTGGTTTTTTCTTTTAAAAAAGTAAAAATAAAGAAAACCTATCTCAACATCCTGCAAAAGTACATTAAGAGAAAAATCGTTTGAGAGGAATGCATGCACAACACCAAATTATGCATGATAGACTTGGGGCTAGTTGGGATAAACTTATCAGAAATAAGCTACAGGAGAAAAAAATAAGAAAGTAAAATGAATCAAACTTTTTCCATAAACTAACATCAATTTATACACCTATAATTTTCAAGAAATTAGATCAAAGAGCTTGTCAAAAGTTAATAGCTAGAAAAGTTGATAGTACATCAACATCAACATCAACAACATTTGTAACCTAAGTTAATTGGGGTTTGTGGTAGATGAACCCAATGATAGATCGAAAAAAGGAATAGAAGAAAAAAGTGGAAATAAGACAAAAGAGAGGAATAATAAACTAAACTAAAAGAGTGGTGAAAGAAAGAGGGGGAAAATAAAGAGGAAAAGAACTAAAACAAGGGAAACAACTAGAACATATAACTACTAATGAGTTTAACCCTCCACCAAGCTAATAGCTTTTCTCCACTCCGTCCTAAGACATATTATCTGCCAATCTATATCCCACTCCATTAAGTCTTGTTTAACTACCTTTTCCCAGGTAAGTTTCGGTCAACCTCTACCTCTATTTGTATTGAACTCCTGGTAACAAACTTTTGTTCTTACGGGAGCATCTAGTGGCCATCTCATAACGTGCCCAAACCACATCAATCTATACTCCCTCATCTTTTCACATACTGGTACCACTGATACCTTTCTTTAAATATCTCATTTCTTATCTAACCACACATCCACCTTAACATTCTCATTTCTGCGACCCCTATTTTATGCACATGTTGCCTATGTGCTGGCCAACATTATGCTGCATATAACACTGTCGGTCTTACAACTGTTCTATAGAATTTTCCTTTTAGCTTAAAGGGAATTTTGCGATCACACAAAAATACCGATGCACTCTGCTATTTCATCCATCCTACTCTAATTCTATGATTTACATCCTTATCAATCTCACCATCTTCTTGCAAAATTGATCCCAAGTACCTAAAACATCTTTCTTGGGTGCCTATTGACCAAGTAGATGCATTGTGTCTTGATAACCATCTGTTACTCGCTAAAACTCACACTTCATATACTTTGTATTGCTTTTGCTTATCATGAATCCTTTAGACTTCAAAGTGTTTCTCCACAATTCCAATTTCCTATTAACACCATCTTTGGTCTCATCAATAAGCACGATATCATCTGCAAAAAGCATACACCACAACACTTCCTCTTGAATATATTTGGTTAGTTCATCCATCACTAAGGCAAAGAGATACAAACTATGAGTTGAACCTTGGTGAACACCTACCATGATAAGGAAATACATTGATGTTCCATTACAAGCTTTCACACATGTGGTAACCTCATCATACATATCCTTAATTGCATTAAAATACTTTAATGCAAGTTTTTTCTTCTTAAGAGTCCACCATAAGACTTCTCTTGGGACCCTATCATATGCTTTCTCAAGATCTATGAACACCATATGTAAGTCTTTCTTCTTTTCCCTATACCTTTCTATTAATTGTCGCATCAAGAAAATAGCTTCCATGGTACATCTTTTTGGCATAAATCCAAATTGATTTACGGAAACATTGGTCTCCCTCCTTAGGCGATGTTCAATAACTCTCTCCCACAATTTCATTGTATGACTCATGAGCTTGATGACTCTATAATTAGAACAATTCTGGATATCTCCCTTGTTTTTGTAAATAGGTACAAACATACTTTTCCTCCAAGCATCAGACATCTTATTTGTTTGAAGAATCTTATTAAAAAGTTTGGTCAACCATTTTATTGTCACATCTTTAAAGCCTCCTTAACCTCAGGTGTCTTAACTCTACACATAAATCTTCTATTCAGATCATCAGAAACATTCTCCAAAGCCACCTCACTTTTATCATCATCCCCATTAAAAAGTTTGTTAAAGTAGTTCATCCATCTTTCACTTACATCTTTATCTTTTACCAAAAGTTTTTTATTTTCATCCTTGATACATCTAACTTGGGTGAGGTCTTTACTTTTCTTATCCCTCATTTTAGCAAGTTTGTAAATACCTTTTTCACCAACCTTGCTCCCAAGATTTTTATACAAATCGTCAAAAACCTTGCCTCTAGCTTCCCACACTGCTTTCTTTGCTTTTCTAAACTTTTGCAAATTTTCATCATTGGGACATTTTTGCAAAGATCTAAAGCATTTCTTCTTCTGTTTAATAGTCTCCTGCACCTCTCCATTCCACCACTATGTTTCCTTTGTAAGAACTTTGTTTCATTTGCTTTCACCCAGTACCCTTCTTCCCACATTTTGGACACACACAACCATCTCATTCCATATTTCATTAGCTTCTCCTATAAACTCCCACGGTCCTTCACACAACATGTTTTCCTTAAACTTTATTTGTTTTTTCTCATTTAGCTTCCACCATCTTATCCTTGGGTTTTGATCCTTCTTCCTCAAATTAAGAACTTTGTTGAACCGAGCTTTTAGAACTACCAACTTATGTTGTGTCACCACACATTCTCCAGGGTATACCTTGTAGTCAATACAAGAATTTCTATCTTCCCTTCTAACCATAAAGAAATCAATTTGACTACAATTTTGGCCACTATGATAAATGATACGATGAGACTCCCTTTTTAGAAAAAATGTGTTCGCTAGCATCAAATCATAGGCTACTGCAACATTCAAGACATCTTCTCCAGTCTCATTTCTCGTCCCATAGCCAAAACCTCCATGAATTCTATCAAAACCTTCACTATTTTTACCAACATGACCATTTAGATCTCATCCTAGGAAAATCTTCTCCTCTCAAGGTTTCCCTCTCAACCTCCTCCAAGTCTTCCCAAAATTGGTTCTTTTCACTTGAATGTAGTCCAACTTGTGGTGCATACACACTAAGCATATTTAAAATTAGATCCCCTACTACAAGCTAAATCATCATAATCTCGTTGCATTTCCTTTTGACGTCCACGACTTTATCTCTAAAACTTCTATCGATTATAATTTCAACCCCATTTCGACTCTTAGATGTACCTGTATACCACAACTTGAAATCAGTGTCCTTCACTTCCTTGGCCTTTTCTCCCACCCACTCAGTTTCTTGCAAACACACAATATTCACTTTCCTTCTGGCAAAAGCATCTG
This sequence comes from Glycine latifolia, assembly GCA_013407115.1. NCBI lineage: Eukaryota > Viridiplantae > Streptophyta > Magnoliopsida > Fabales > Fabaceae > Glycine > Glycine latifolia. The sequence goes on from CM023954.1 coordinate 12,891,438, forward strand.
CTAACTCCCTCAGTTTACCCGTTAATGTTCCTATGTTCCAGCATTCCAATTTCATCCTTAACTCCTGGGTGGTGTTTGCTCGCCGCGCTCGCCCATCTATGTGTTGGGACCCTTGCCTATTTGTCATCAAATCCGAGTGAAGACCTAGCGCTTTGCCTTTCGGCATGGACCCTAGTTCACTTATCACTACATCCCGGGATTGATGTAGCACCTTGCCGTGTGGCAAGGACCCTAGCCTATTTTTCGCTACACCCGAGGTCTGAAGTAACGCGTCGCTATGAAGGGTACGCCCCAGCGAAATATCATAAAGGTTCATCACATAAAAAATTTTATTCATTTTTCCTTAATTTTTTCTCCTATAAGTAATTCAAAAGTTTGTCCACACGCACCCTTAGTAGAAGAATTAGTTTTTTCTGCTATTTCCTTCAGATAGATATATTCCTTTGATGAAATGTTTAATATAAGGGCAGCACAAAGCTTAAAAAAAAAGGGGGGGGGGGGGGGGGTTTCACATTGTTATGAGACTACGTGCTTGACAAAGAATGTAACATATTTCTACTTTCAAGTATCTCTGAATAAGATAAAAGTTGATGAGAAAACAAAATATCCAGAAGAATTTGATAGTGGTAACTAAATGATTCGGGCTTGAGGATCGGAGGTTCACCTACTTGTAGAAATGAAGCATTCTCCCTTAATATTTCTCCCAAAGGACGTGCAACGGGAAGTTGGGATTTGTCCACATTCTTCTGACCATCAATTGAAATTTGTTTTAGCTTTGATGCTATGTTTGAAAGCCTGCGATTTCTACGTTCATCATCTTGGAACCTGTCATCAACAACTTCAATTTTTATAGGATTTCTGGAGAGGCCGGTGTGCCTTGCATACATTTTTGTATATCTAGGACTTCTGCTTTCATCATATATATATATCTGAGATTCTTGTCATCACTTCTTGGAGCAGAACTTGAATGAGGACTTATGATTTCAAAAGACTCCTCCTTCTCACTCTTTTTACAAAAAACACCAAAACGAACTCATTTTCAGTCATCTTTTTATTGCTAAATTAATTCATGATAATAGATATAGAAGAGTATATAAACGTTACCATTTTAATCCTAGGAAGACTGCTACCACAACTTTCACCAGTATATCTTCTTTCCACATATACATGCTTAATGAAATCTCGAAGTTTGTGTATATTACTGGAAGCAAAGATTTGAATTAGAAGAGATTCTATAAAAACTAGGACAAGACTTATATAAAGTTAAATATTTTTGGCGTTCGTCTCAATCAAAATTAGAGTTTAACTTCGGAAATCAACATAATAAAGGTTTGCATTAAATGTCAATATAACCGAGGTGAAACTCTTATTCTAATTGGAAAACAATATCAAAAGCACAAAAAGAATCATATCTAAGTTTTTCCTATGAACTATTACTATAAGGTCACGTGTGATAGCATAATTAAGTACTGATTCAGTCTTAACAAATGAGGGCGTTCATATATAAGGCAGTGTTTGGAATAGCTTAGTTAGGCCAATGACTTTGCTATAAGCTTTCTTCAGTTTATCTTTACAATCTTTAATGTCTAACAGAGATTCAAAATTACCAGGAATCGGGGTAAGAATGGCGAATAGGATTCCATTCTTTAAAATAAATCTGCTTTGCTCTCTGTGTATGGACAAATGTTAGACGTTTATTACCAAATTACTTGAAATTTGAGCAACAAAGTAACATGATCATGCATACCTCATTGCTACCTGCTTGAAGAGCAGTGACTTCTTCTGGAGTAAATTTAGCCATTGACATGAGTAAACTCTCGGCTGTAATTCATAAAACATCGTAATTAAGTACATACAAATGACCACTCACAATGATGAAAATATCAATCTCAAATAATATACAATTAAAGTTTCTGTGGAACGTGCACAATTAAATGAAGTAAGAAAAGGATAGAGTGCTCAAGAAACAAAAAACAAAGGCAAAATGATTTCTGTGCTTACTGTATTCCACTGCAATTTTTGCAGACAAATATTGAGAAAGTTGTACACACATATTGTGGTCCCTGATTCATGGGAATAGGCAATGTTATGTTCGATATATTTTTCTTTTATAACGTTATGTCAGATATATTGCCATATGCATATATGTTTTAAGCACATGGAAAGTGAGATATATATTCTAGTAAGCAATACAGTTTAACACAAATTATACTCTTGAAATTGAAAATTCTAATTCAAAGTATTAAGCACATGAATCATTGAGAGAACCGGTGTTTTGTGAAAATATGAGAAAAAGATACTGACCATAGTATATTTTATAATGTTTGGATTAAAAACACAAATTGGAAAAAAAAAACACAAAAAGAAAATTAACTGTAACAAGCCTTCACAATCTATATGAATTGGATAAATGAATCTCTAAAAATTTACTAAAACCCTCAAATTCTGTTTCCCTGTACAACGTGGTTGGCTAGAGCAAAGAATATGGGAGGATTTTTTTTTTCCCAGTTTTATTTCGTTTGTTTCAGAATTTCGGTCATTATCCCTCGTCTCCTTTTTTTTGTCTCCCAAGTCCCTTCAATATTGAGATAATTTTCTAAAGAAAAAAAACATAGTGGTTTGTAATTTTTAGTTTGGACTAAATAAAATGTACTGCAATCTTACTTTATATATTTTTCATTTTTAATATTAATTTATAACAATAATAAAGAAAGTATTCTCATTTGATTTAATATTTTGTTAGATTATTTATCTTTTAAGTGCTCTCCACATTATCTACTACTCTCTTTCAAATTCTCATATAAATTTAAGCATATTAAATTGATTGATTAAAAAATAAAAGAAAATTTTAACTTAAGAAATTAAAAGTAGAATTTTTTTTCATTGGGAAGTGTAACGAGACATTTTCTCATGATTTCTAATGCAATTCTTTTATTAATTAAAAAATCTATTTTTTATTCCTTAACAAGTGTCTTTAGGACCGCTTTGCATTACAGGACTTCAAAATTAAACTTTTTGAAGAAATCAAATTTGATATTTAATATTTTTATTTTTCCTATGTATCAAAAACAAAAGAATGTACCAAAAAACTTTAATTCTTTTTCTTTTCATTTCTTGTAAACCAAATAAGAAAATCCTTTATTCTAAAAAAATAAATAAAAGAAAATAAGGAGATCCTTTTTTCCATTCTCTTTTCTAGCTCCTTTGAATTAAAGGCACTATTAGTTCTATTTGGTTAGGTATTCACCTTTAACTTTTCTAGTATATTTTTCTTTTTGCATGTTACTCTCTTTATGTTGTACTTGATTTTCCTGTGTGAACTTCTTGCAATCTTCCTTACAAGATAGACTTCAACGACCAACAAAGTAACAACAATATGAAAAAACCGCAAACAAAACATATTTGCCAATACAATGTTTATTTGTATACAACCACTCCGTTTATCTTTGTCTTGAGCAGAAGGAGAAACAGATCTAAGGAGAATTCAAAAAGAATTTCAAGATACCCTGTGTCTATCTTTAGCAGCGTGATTCGAACCTCTAACCATTAAGCAAATTAAATTACTTTAAGACGTTTCTTAGAGTTGGATTCCTACTGGTTAGTCCTTAATTGATAGGTTATCTTTAAGTACAAATTAACACTACTTAGACCCTAGTCAATCACAATAATCTTTTGTTGCTTTATTCCAGATGACATTTCTATTTATTTCACAGCAATAACAATAATAAAAGGCATATTCTACTAAGGTAGGCTATATAGAGCATCTGATATCATTGAATGAGTCAAAATAAAAAATTTCAAGATATTTTTCATCAAGAGATTCCTTTTATCAATTTCCTTTAATGTTTATTTATTTTTTGCTTCCCTCATATCCTTTTTAACAGAATTAAAAATCATGCAATTTACTCTTTTTACAAATCTTCTAGTGATTTTCTTTGCAAAAATTCAAATCATCTTAATGGATTTTCTTTGCAATGCCTTCTCCATTGTGCTCACTGACAAGCTGATTGACTCCGGTGTCATCGCGGCCTAAGTCACGAGTAGGACTTCCTTCGTCACAGGTATGTGTTACCCTTTCTCACTCAAACTTATCCTCCTTCAGTAATGCCCTAGGAACCTTCTGCTAGGCATTTTCAAATTGATGGAAACACATATTTTTGTGGTCCTATGCTGTTAAAACTGTTCTTATCAGCAGAGCTATGGATAATTTGGAATTCTTATTTTAAAGTATGGAATATAGCAATTTGAATGCTCTTGTTGTGCATTTTAGTCTTCTCAGTTTTTCTAATTTGTTTGTTTTTGAAATGTCTCTTTCGTACATTAGAAATCCAAAGCCCTAATTACCATCTCATTGACTAACTTCACATCAATGTCCCATTTTTCACTTCTCTTAAAATGCCAAGCATTGCATCTTTGAATTAATGATTGTCTGATATTTCTCATGTCCTAACTGTATTTTGTTGACTTTTCGTTCATTAATAGGTAGGCAAGTCCAGCTTTTTTAATTCTGAAGCAAAATCACCATTGAATGTGTTTTGGGATTTAATTGGTATTGAACTCAGTTCTTCTTCCTAGCAATTTCTGTCTCTGTTTGCTCTACTTCAGGACTAGACCATAGTCCAACATATTTGCTTCTTGTGTTTAGTATATCATCAAAGTTAATATTAAGGTACTCATCATAGAAGTGATCTAGATCCATAATTTCCATGAAACAAACCAGAGTGTTTGTAGATGTGGGTATAAAAATCTTATCATGTTTATTCCTCTTCAGTGAGTTGTTTCTAAAATAAATCTAGGAAGCATAGTAAAATTAGAATGAGAACATAGAATCTATAAATTCCTAGAATTCAAAAAGGTGCTATGCATTTTGGATGCAATGAAAATAAAGATTTGTGAGAGGATATCAACCATGGTTTGGTATAGATGGTTGTCATTTCAAGCGTCCTTAAGAGGGGTTCTATTATTTTCTAAAGACACAATCACTCGAGACAAAAAATTAGGAGCAGAAGAAAGCAGAGTTGAATAAACATCAACACCTAAGATACAGTCACAACAGAAACTAGAAAAATACCATTCCAACACAATTACCATTAGCAGCAGAGCTTTCCACTAAATGTTGTTAAGATTGAATTCAAAGCAATCAAATACAAATTTAGAAAGAAGACAGTAGTGACATTAGGCAAGGACTAAGTGTAGTATACCAAGTTTCAACCTTGTCATTTTTTTCCATCAATTCAGAATTTAGTGGAGATGGTGCGCCATCACTTGGCCATCATGACCTTAACAAACTCCTCGTAGTTTATCCATAATTTTCGAGTGGAGCAAAGAATAGGATAAAGCATTTGAAAATGCCTTGGCAATTCACCATTTCTCACTGTTAAAAAATTATCTAAGTTCGTCGTTGTGGTTCTAGGTTGAGTTAGTTAGGTTAGGTGCAAATGGTTAGGATTTGGAGGAATGATTCACTTGATGCAATAGGGTATTTGTTGTGCAAAAAAGAATGATGCAAGAGGGTAACTAGGGACCGGGGTGCATGGGTAAGGGAAGTCACAAATGTAGGATTTGTTATGCATCACATGGGGTAGAGAATATTTGTGCTAAGGTCCTAGGCTGTGTCCAGGCCTGTTCATGGTTTGGTTTAGCACAGAAAACCCATTCTCTGAATAGCCTTCATCACATGTTCAACAAGAATGTCCATATCTGTATAATTTATTAAATTACAAACAAGAAACTTTAAGAAAGTGGATGATTGTTAACTCTAGAGTTTACATTTATGATTCTTTTATTGCTACAGGCTCCTGGTTTCAAAGTGTTGAGGCTGTTAAGTCTGGTGTTCAACTAAAACTGACGCAGGTAAGGTCTTTATTAACAAAAAGGTGAAATTTGCTGCACTTGTTATCACTCATTGTGAACCAAAATGTGTTAAGAATCGATGCATATGCCTGTCATTTAATTCGAAACAGTAGATAAATAACCTCTTCAGCTGTAGTGTTCCACAAATTGCTTGTGAAGATTCCTTTTTTTTGTTTTTAGTTGTTTTGTTTGCTTCAACCAGTCCCTTTTTTATTATTGTTGTGGGTTAAAGGGGATTTGTTAATGACCTCAAGTTACTTGTTTTGAAATGATTATTGGATTTGAAGGGTTAAACTTGAACCAAATACAACTTAATTGTTTTCTGATGTCCTTTATCCATGTTATACCTTATCTATTATAGGCTTAATCATGTTCACTTTTAGTTTAGTTACATGGTTGCACTTTGAGCCATGTATCAATTAATATTTAATATAAATCCAAGGTGTATACGGATTCATGTTTAGCACTTAGCAGAACAGATGACCAGGGTGAAATTTTTTATACATTCAATATAATGTTAGAAAAGATGTGTAAATTATACTTAAGCACTTGAAATGTCAGGCATTGTTAGAGAGGAATGCACAAGTAAAGAAAAGAATGGCCCAATCTGATTCTGAACTTGGTCTGCAGAGACAGAAATACCAAATTATAAGAATGTTCCAAAATAATTGACTGAATTTATTGTGTACTGATGCAAAACACCAAGTCATGTGACCATGTCAGACACAATTTTAAATGGCTGAAATGGTTTATAAGGTCACCAAAACACTTAAATTTTTTATTTAATCCAAGGTCTAACATTGTGACTTATATTTTCACAAGGTTATGAAATTAGTTCTATGGTGAAAGTGAATAGAATTGTAGGCATAAATGCCCAAAAATAGAAGAATTTCAAGATGAAACCAAAATGCAAAATAGGGTAATCAATAAGCAAAAATTTGTTACACCAACAATCATGGTCAGATTGAAATAGGCACCCGTAGCACCAAAGGTGAAATAAAGTGACTTCATAGAGGCATAGTTGTCAAACTCTACTACTTACCTTCTATACGAGCATTTGTCTTAATAGTCTTAGTAAATACAAACTTCTCAAAAGCAAAATTCATCATGTTCATTCCTTCATATACATCCATTTCACCTTTGTCTCCAGAACTTTCTCCATTTCCCAACATGCATGTCATCTCTTAGAAGGATATGGCGCAAGGTTAGGGATTTGCCAAAAGTCACTGAAGTAGGGGTGCCTCCACCAACATTAGAAGGATATGGGCAATGGCATCATTGAACAAAAAGAAGCATCTTTTGGGATCTTCCGTATTGGAAAGATAATTTGTTGAGACACAATCTTGATGTAATGCACATAGAGAAAAAAAAATTGACAACATATTCAACACTATCATGAATGTCAATGGTAAGACAAAAGACAACGAAAAAGCTAGGAAGGACTTAGCTTTGTACTGTAGGCGGAGAGACTTGGAGCTGATGTCGGGGGCTGACGGGAAGTTGTTAAAGCCAAAAGCAAATTACACTCTAACCGCAGACGAAACCAAGTTAGTATGTCAATGGATAAAAGAACTAAGAATCTCAGATGGGTATTGTTCTAACTTGGCAAGATGTGCCAATGTTGCTAAGGGAACCATGCATGGGATGAAAAGCCATGATTGTCATGTATTCATGGAGTGTTTACTTCCCATTGCTTTTAGCTCATTGCCACAGCATGTGTTAAATCCAATAACTGAAATAAGTCATTTCTTCAAAGATTTGTGTTGTTCGACTCTGATGGAGGATGACTTGAGTAGAATGGAACAAAATATTCTATTGATTTTGTGCAAGTTGGAAAGAATATTCCCCCCTGGGTTTTTTGATTCAATGGAACATTTGTCAGTTCATCTGGCATATGAAGCTAGACTTGGTGGACCAGTGCACTATAGATGGATGTATCCATTTGAAAGGTAATTATTTTCATCTCATCGTCATATTGCTAAAATACACATTAACAAATTGTATCACTTATCCATCCTTACATGTTATGTAAATGTTGTAGATTCATGGGCGATTCTAAGCGAGGAGTGAAAAATAAGGCTAGGGTTGAAGGATCCATTTGTGCATCGTACTTACATCATGAGACAACCCATTTTTGTTCACATTATTTCAACAACTTTATGTTGGTTCAACGTAATGTTAGAAATGCATCTGCAGTTGATAGTGAAAGTCGTCCACCAATGTTATCAATCTTTGACCAGCATGGTCGCCCCTCTGTGAAAGATTTCATTCACTGGTTAACTGATGTGGAGAAAGACTCACCCCATGTTCATGTGTTGATTAATTGTGCAGAAGTTAAGCCATACCTTGAGTAAGCTTTCTAGTACTGCAGTTTGTAGGTGTTAAATATTGTTATTGGGAACTGCAATAATAATGTTTAACACTTATTAAATGTTTCATTGGACAATTTATTCTTACAATCCCAACAACAAAATGAACCAAATGCCTATAGTGTTAACATACATGGAGAATTTCCAAGTTGGTTTCAGCAACAAGTATGTATGTTATAGTTCACAAATGTTATTTGATCAATTTTTATGTTGGTATAACTTATTGTCACTGTTCGTAGGTTCATAATTCGGGTTTAAATGTTACAAACCAACACCTACGGGATTTATCATATGGTCCTATGAGTTACGTTAAACAATGGCACACATTCTTTGTCAATGGGTACAAATTTCATACTGAAGCATGGACTGAGGGAAAGAAAATCATAAATAGTGGGGTTCATGTAAAGGGCCTTACAGAAGGAGGAGCAGATGATTTCTATGGGGTAATTAAACATATTTATGAGCTATAGTATAACAGTACAACCTATGATAAGCGGGTTGTCTTATTTTATTGTGAATGGTTTGATCCATCGAGTAGAGGCACAAGAGTGGATCCAAAATATGGAATTGTGGAAATTCGAATGGATAAAAGATATAATCGATATGACCCCTTCATCAATGCACATCAAGTAAGGCAAGTGTATTATGTATCCTATCCAGCCACAAGAAGAGACAAACGTGGTTGGTGTGTTGCAATTAAAACAAAGCCAAGGGGTTACATAGAATCCAATAATGTTGCAAATGATGTGCCTTACCAGCTAAACGAAATGTCACATGTCAATGAAGTTATTGAAGTTAAAAATATTTCAGGATTGCAAGATTCAGGAGGCGGGGTTGAAGAAGTGGACCCTGGTAATGGATTCATAGATGAAGGTCCATCACATAATTTGGATGCAGAACACCATAGTTTTGAAGTTGACAATGAAGGGGATCTAGAAGATGACTTTGAGGTTTACAATTCTGAAGAGGATAACCCATGATATGAACTTTATTCATGATAGTGTTAACTTGTATCATACTACTTTAGTTTCTATCTACTTTTGGTATGTAAACCTTAAGGCAACATATTTTATAAATAGCTTTATTACATATTCATTGATCATTATATGTGTAGTTACATAGTTGAACATGATTGTCAATAACATTCACAACTAATTGCAGAATGTTGCTTTGCATATACTCCTTTCAAGCATTATCATAACATGATGTTGGTTATTGATACACTTTGCCATCCAGTTAGTCCTTGTATTTTAATCCGTCACGCAATTTTGAATGATTTTTTTATAGAAAGTTTCCATAATTGAAGAGAATATGGATGCTAAAAGAGTTAAGGAGTCTTTACATTCAATGATCGTTGAAGACTCTATGGATGGTGACATAGTTGATGACTCTTTAGATTTGTCAGAATTTATGGATGCTGAAATAGTTGAAGACTCTTTAGATTTAGAGAGAGTTGAAGATTCTATAGATTTACAGGAGTTTATGGATGAAGACACAGTGTGTGACTATTGTGATTTAGAGAGAGTTGAAGACTCAATAGATTTAAACGACTTTGTGGATGCTGATAGAGTTGAAGACTCTTTTCATTTAGAAATAGTTGAAGACTCAATAGATTTAGCAGAATGTGTGGATGCTGAGAGAGTTGAAGACTCTTTAGATTTAAAACACTCTATGGATGATAACATAGTTGAAGACAATTTAGAGTTACAAGAGATAGATGGAAAACTTAATATGGAACCTTTGTTTGTTAAACCAGAGAGGCAACAGAGGGAACATCAAAAAGTAGTTAGAGATATGTTAAAAATTTATGTTCCTCTTTATCAACATTGTATCGATGCTAAGAGAGTTGAAGACTCTTTAGAGATAGAAGAATTGCTGGATGAAAAAGGTAATGATGAAGCTATGTTTGTTAAATCAGAGACCAAAGAGCCAGAAGTTCCGAAAGAAATTTTGGACATGTTAAAGATTTATATTCCACTTTTATGAATGTATGCTTCTTTTGTTGTAATGTAATTATGACTTTATTTGGGGACAATTGGTATTTTGTGTGTAACTTTCATATGTGACTTAAGTTATTTTGACTGAATTCACAGTATTTGAATCTGTAGCTTGTTAAATTATTTTTGTATATATATAGAAATGTCATCAGGTGGTGCTGATCCTCCCCGACCTCCATCCACGGAGAATAGTGGAAAACAAACAAGTGGGAAGAAAAAACCATATGTGGTTAGACTACGACCACCTAAAGTAAGTCTCCCATCAAGTACCTCATCCCCTTCTTTTGTATCTATGCCAAATAGACTTGCAAATGTTGTACCTACACCATTTCCACCGTCTCCCGTGCCTACATCCACACCATCCCCATCCACGGCTATAGGGAACATGGCTACTAATGAAGACCGTGTTAATTTGTCCATGGAAGATCCCCCTTGAATGATCGTCCTACGATTACATTGATGAATGGAGCGTAAGTATTTCAAATTTTACATTTAAATTAAGATTACAAAGCTTTGCAATTCATACATTCTCATGGTTAAATGATTTTTTTAATTAAGGTTTCATCCATCAAAGGTTGCGGCAAAGGCTGTGACATTATCCATTAGACAACAATTTGTCAACCCATGGCCAACATGGGGAGCAATTCCAAAAGATCAACAAGATATTTTTTCCAGCGTTTTAAGGTAACTAATTGACATGTTTATCAATTACTTAAATGGCTGAAATGGATACATTATGATTGAAGAATTATACCTTCTTTAGGTAAATTGATTACTGGCTTAAACATACTTTAGGGAAAAGAAGACATTCAATTGTGTGGAATATTTATTACTTCATCATATTGGGACTTTAGGTTAGTCTTTGTTAAAGCTGGTTTTGTTTGATTTAATTTAATTTAGACCAATTGCTATTTTAGTTACTACAAAACATTTGATAAATGTGTGATACTTTAGAGAAAATTGGTATGGAGACTGGAGGAAGAGGCTGAAATTAAGAAAGCTTTTAACTCAAAAGCCTCTCATAGACTTTCGGAGATGTTTAGGGATGCCCAGAATGAAAATAAAAGGCCATATTGGATTGGAGGTCGTGTATGGAATGATCTGTTATCACATTGGAATGCCCCTGAGTATTGTTCTAGGTGTACACAAGCAAAAAAAAATTGGGCATATGAAAATGGTGGGTGTATGCACACAGGTGGTTCCATAACCATGCAGGATCACGCCATTCGTTTGGTAAGATTAACATCACCTTATGTTGATTAACTCACTTTTCTGTACTTGTATAATTTTTTTGTACCAAACATATATACTTTTTTTACTTTGATAATAGTCTCAGGAGCTTGGTCGATCTGCATATGTTGATGAAATTTTTCAACAAACTCATTTACGGAAGGATACTAGTGAATTTGTGGATGATAGATCTAGGCACACACATGTGAGAACATTATTTGTCACGCACTCTTATTTTTTACAATGTTTGGTGTTCATTTACTAATAATTGTTTATCATTGATAGGAAAACTTTGAGTCTAGACTATCTCAAGCGAAGTCTGATGTGGCCTCAAGTGTTGGTGAATCAGAAATGACTCCTTTAGACCCTATTGAAGAACAAACACTTAGGACTCAGTGTTGGGTTGCTGCTACGGGACGAAAGCAAAAGGGACGTGTTTACAGGCTTGGAGATCTCGCACATACTTATAAATGTTCAGATAACACGTTCGTGCAGCATATGCCAGGATCTTCCAGTGAACCAATTGATTCAGCAGAAGTTTTTCGTCTAAGGGAGGAGTTTCGTCAAACGAAGGAGGAGGTGCATGCGTTGCAGTCAGTTGTATTTCAGTTTCTACCTCCTGAAGCGCAAAACATTATTGAACAGCAAGAACAACATGAGCAACAGCTGCCCAACCCGCAACAACTTGACCAGCAACTTCCGGAACAACAACAACAACAACAACAACACAATGAGCAACCACATCACCAGTCACATGACCAACAACAACAACAACAACATAATGATCAACCACATGACCAGCAGCATCAAGATGATCAACAAAGGGACTTTAGCAAAGACTATTCTGATTACTGACTTTTGTCCATTTTATTATTAGTATTAACTTATTAGACATTGTGCTTTTATGACTCTATTACTTTGAATTTTAGTTTATTAGTTTGAGATTAATGAATTTTAATATTTAATTATTTGCTTTTATGAATATTGTTTTATTATTGTCATTAAATAATAGAAATGAGAATTAAATAATGTTCAATACAAATGGTGCAGAAAAAAATAACCAAATAAATGACCAAAAAATTTACTTGCTGACAAAAATTTGCGACGGATATTCCATATGTGTATTTCCGACGGATGTATTTCCAACACATATTTCCATGGGAAATTTCCGACTGATTAATCCTTCGGAAGTTTCCCACGAGTTATTACCGATGGACAAAAAAAATCCGTCCCCTAAAATTTCCTACGAGCGTTTTATCAACGGATTTTTGTCCGTCGGAATTCCGTTTTTCTGAAGAATTTTCTGGTTTAGCGACGGATTTTGTCCGTCGAAAATCAGCGATTTTTTTTGTAGTGTGAGAGCATTAGAAAATGAACCTGCTCCTATCCGAGACACAGAAAGCAAGGTTTGACGGCAATGAAAATTGATGTCGATACAAGATTCTCAAGAGGTTTGAGATGTTAGGGACAAAGATGTGTAAAGAGAAAATTCAGTTGTTTAAGCCAAGGAGGGAAAATTGCCGACAATAATGGTAACGCCAACTTCTCTTTACCTCTTTTGACCAATGAACGTGATTCTCTTTTTGGAAATTAATTTCAGTTATATATATATATATATATATAGGAAGAAACAGAACATAGTCATTTTTGCAAAATCTTGTCCATTTACTCTTATCGAAACTTAATGGATGGTATAGCTTTTAAATTTTAATACTTTCATCTCTTAAATTCACCATTTTCATTGATTCCCAACGTTACTTACGTATATAGTATCAGGATTTTCCCTACACAACCTATACATAATCTCCTTGCTTCATCTCAACTCGATCGAGTAACAATAATCATACCCAACCTGAACATATACTCATCTACGTACCCACAAGACCTCTAGTAGGGTAAATGCATGGACGGATCAAATATCTATTAAAGGTGGCTAATTCTTTTTATGATTATTAAAATATTTAACTTTTAACAAATAATGTCTTACACACAAATAGTTACGGTTATACACATAAAATAAAATTTTATAATATCTAACTAGAAAAATAAGAGAACTCAATAAAAATTTCTATTTCAAAAAATAAAATTTCTATAATTCATAAAATATTAATTATTCTAAAAGAATTAAAGATAATAAATATTTCTTCAAAATTTTGTTTAAGTAGTATATAATAACTGCAAAATATATTAATATAAAATAATACTAACAACTAACAAGTATACTAGATTGGATATATAGTCTATATGAATAATATTCTTGTAGATGCAAGAGTGTTAGACACGTAACTTTTATTCATTGTATCTTCTTCCTTGAGGGGTTTTCTTCTTTCTTAATATACTATTTGGCAGTTAGAATGGTGGGTGGAGCACCTACAAAAGATAATCCAACGCTCAAGTAAGATATTGGTCAAGAGCATGCAATAAATGAAAGTATTAAATGAGAATAAATAATGTAATATTTTGAGATTCTTGTAGCTATTTATATATGCTCCATAGGACCTTAGATCCTTTGGCCCTCGTGCTTATTACCACATTAGGTAATGCGCCCTTAATCATCATTAGTGGGGCTAAAGGGATTGTAATACTTGTTATCAAGATAACCTTGATATTTTGAAGTACGTTGCTAGTTGTTTCTAGTTAAGGGAGTACTCAGGCATTTGGCCTTGTCGAGTACCTGATATGCTTCCAACATACAGTAGTTTTTAGGATTAATTGATTAATAAGTTGTTTAAGAATGAGTAAATTAAATTAGGATTTGGTAAATTATTACTTAATTGCATATTACTTTAATTTCTTAGTTATTGTGTCATTTAGGAACCAACAAGAAAGGAAAAGAAGCAAAAAGAGCAAGCTAGTGCTCTCGAACAAGCCACGCTAATCGCGTGGACTCCCACACGATTAGCGTCAGAGTGTAAAGATCAAATATTCAGTTCAAAGAGCTCGCGCTAGTAGCGCCAACTACCACGCCAATCGCGCCAGATGCTGAAAACCAAACTGCCAACTCGAATTAACCACGCTATTAGCGTGGCCATCCACGCGAGTAGCGCCATGATATCAAACTCAAGCCTTCAATTCGAATGACCCACGCAATCAGCGTGGGACTCCGCGCTAGTCGCGCCACAAGCTCGATATTTCTTGATTTAAAAGATTTGACACTGATTTAGCTTGGGGAACAGTTCCTCATTACTGGATTTAAACCTAGAATGTATGGGGGATAAAAAGAGACCTCTAGTTCACAAAGAAAAAGCTTTTGCTGAACCTCCTAAAGATTTTCTGCACAAGAAGCCATTGAAGAACCTTGGGAGAAGATTGGAATCATTGGGGAATTGCAGAGTAGCAACTCTGTGTAATCTCGTCTTTTCCTCTGGTAATTTCTCTCTAGGAACATGTTAGTTATGATGTAATGCCAGTTCTAAGTATGCTTGGCTAAATTCTTGTATTGTGGTTGAGCCAAGAACCTATGTGAACTCCTCTATGTCTTGATTGGTTTTAATAAGAATTATCATAATTGCTTTGTTTTATTCTGTTCTTCATTGCATTATTCTTAATTGGGACTGGCCATTCTATTAAGATGTTTAGGTTTAGGATTCACAGTAGAGATATTGGGATTTTAGTTTCTGAAATGAGTAAAGCAACAATTTATACATTACCTAGGGATAGGAATGTGTGGTTGCAGTAATTTCAGGATGTGTTTGCTAAATGCTTGGTTTAAAAAGGAATCACTAAGGGATTAGGGTTTTTAATTTCACCAAAGGGTTAAATTACTAAGGGATTAGGATTTAGCTACTCATGTGAGAATACATCAGTTGAGCAATTAGAAATAACTCAAGTTAATAATCAATCGAAGCATAGAAGGAAGGAATCAGAGGGGAATGCGCTTAACCACAATTATCTCTCAACACTGTAGTAAAATCAATTTAATATTAGTTTACATTCTTGTTAAATTTTTTTCATTTCATATACGTTACTTAAATACAAACTCAACCAATTCTCTCAACTTATTATTTGTCTTCCAATTTCTAAGACATTAAGTTACCATAAAATTGCATTCAATCCCTGTGGAGACGATACTTGACTTACTCACTTTATTACTTGAAACGAACTGTACACTTGCCGAGTTCGCAACAGTACCTCAATACTTTGAGAATTCACCTTAAATGTTCAAAAGGGAGGAGTAATGAGGTGTTTGGCCTTGCTGAGTACTTAAGTACTTTTGAGAGTTACCTTGTATGTTTATAAGGAAAGAATACTTAGGTATTCAAATTTGTCGAGTACTCGATTAGTTTATGGATTACCCTTAGATGTCCATAAGGGAAAAGTACTAAGGTATTCAACCTTGTCGAGTACTTGAGTACTTGGAGTATCACCTTAGATGTACATAAGGGAAGAGTGCTCAGGTATTCGGCCTTGCCGAATGCCTGAGCACTTTGAGAGTCACCTTAGATATCCATAAGGGAAGAGTACTAAGGCATTCAACCTTACCAAGTACCTGAGTAATTGGAGGATCACCTTAGATGTCCATAAAGGAAGAGTGCTCGGGTATTTGATCATGCCAAATACCTGAGTGCTTTAAGGCTCACCTTAGATGTTCATAAGGGAAGAGTACTCAAGTACTCGAAAAGGCCGAATACCTGAGTGCTTTAAGGGTTAACTTTTTTGGTAATCAAAAGGGAATCCTCGATTAAAAGAACAAGCTAACATCTAGTTTGGATAATGATTGTGAGACATCCTCTTCTGGATTCACAACCTCTTTATTAGATGAGGGGAGACTTGATCTATCTGAATATAAGGAGATGGTGGACAAGTTTTTGGATGGTGTATCTGGCCAAAGGGTAGATGTTGAGGCTTCATGTAGTGATAATGTGGTCAAGGTAAGTAAGCCTAAGCGCAAAATTATAGCAAAAAAGAAGCCTCCGCCGATTACGTTTCCTGGGTATGCATGGGTGGATGATGAGGTGGGGGCTTTCTTTTCCCGATATACTGACAAGTATTCTTCATTTTATCAATTTTGTGCACGTGTGCCCCTTGTTAATTCCTTGGCAAGTGCACCAATTCTTCTAAGTAGTAATTAAAACGGTAAATTCAAGTGTCAAGTCCACAGGGACTTTGATTGTACTCAAAGTTCGTATACGTCTAATTTTAAGCAATTGACATAGTATATTTTGGTATTTGCAAAGTGATAATGCATGTATATATAAATTCAAGGTAAAATAGATTACGAAACAAATTAAATGCAAGAGAGAAAACACAAAAACTCGAAGAGGTGAGTTGACAGTTGATTCAGAATATGAAACATGTTGAGGCTCAGCTTACCGAAACTACTCTTAATGCAATATTAAAGATTTTTTGCCATTTAAAATTATTTCATGTATTACCTTCATCTCCTAACCTACTTTAACCATGATTCCTCATGTAGAAGAGCCTAAATTATCTATGTTCACTCCTAATCCCTCAAGAGCTACATCAAATGATTTGCATCAAGAGTAAAGATGCATATTTTTTATGCTAAATAATATCATTCCATCCCTAAATATGGATTATGTAGATGTTCTTTTCCAATTCTCAAGATATAAACATTTCCAATGCGTAAACCCCATAATACTAGATGCACAGGGATGATCAAACCACAAACATGATAATAAACTCAAAAAAGAGACAATAATATAAAAATAATATTAAATAGATAGTGAGAATGATTACATCAAGAGTGTTTGGTTATTGAGCTCCCAACAATGGGTTTTTAACCTCTCATTGTCATGAGAGGCTTACAAAAACAAAGGAAAGTGATAAAGATTGTCGAATCGCTACAAAACAAATAAAACTAAGATAGTTCTATAGCACAGGATTAACCTAGATCGACTCAAAGATACAGTTATATTTGGTTCTTGACTTAATCCACTTATAAACAAACAGGGGGATTTTATCAAACAGTTTGCAGACAGTGAACAAAAATTGTAAAAACACAAACAAGAATTGAAGAAAAATGTAGAAACTAACAGAATTGATAAAAAGTGTTGTACAACAGATTCAATAATATCAATCCAATTTACCAAACCAAACAATGCAAATTATCATAGTTGTCATAAAATGATCATATTATGAAGATTCATTCAATATCATTTGAAGCAGTTCAATCAAATTAACTCCTAAATCAATTGAAATCACAAATCGAATTAAAATATAATCCAAACAATCTATGATTAAAATTTAAAATTAGGAAATAAATCTATAACCTAATTCATTTTCAGTCCTAAACATATTCATAATCATGAAAATCGAAAAGATGATTGAAGAAGAAGATGATTCACATAGAAATTAGAATACCAAACCAGAACTCAAATTCTCCTTGCTTAGACTGGATCCTTGGATTGATTGATTGTTTAGCCTTCCATGATCATCATCAGTGGAAGAGCCACAAAATTTGTGTGAGAAAAATAGAAGAACAAATATGAAAGGAAGAAGAAATATAAAGAATAGCGAAGAACAATGAAGAATAGTTGAGAGAAGAAAAAGAGAAAATATTTTAATTCTGAAAACTTGCACAAAAAGTTAGAAATTCTTTCTATGCTAAATATGAAGTAATTCCTCTAACTAACTAATTGCACTAATATATAGTGACTAAGTCAGTAGAAAAGGATGGGCCCTGATTAGGCCCATCTAATCTAACTAATTATGCTAATTACATCAATAAAAATCCAAACTCACAGCCCAAAACTCAAGTGCATAGGTTCTGACTTCCAAGCCTAATTTGACCCTCAAAACGGAAGAATTGGCCCACGTTTATCTTGGACAAAATTGTAGATCTTGTCCTTAGCTTTCCAAGGATTACTCATATAATTCATTTGGAGTTCTGTATAATCCTCTAGGTCCTAAAGGAGGATAGGTCAAGTAAGTACAAAATTTGAAAATAAGCAACAATTATCAATTAAGCACAATTATTTGCCTAAGACCAAAACTGAGTTAAAGTGAAAAAATAAGAACCCAAGAGAATTTAAATAAGCTAAGAAGAATAGAAAAATACTATACTAAAAACGCTCAATCAGAAAGTAAGACACAATGGAAGAGAATTGAAGAAAATTGGAGAACAATGGTGTAGAGCAAGCTTCTCTGGAGCGGATTCTTCTCCCTTTCATGACCTAGGTTTCTCTCATTCTTATTGAATGAATAAAATAGTGGTTCTCCCTCCTTTTATCTTCAAAATGAAGCTCACTTGAGTTTCACGATATTGGCTGCATGCTAAGCCTGCAAGTGCGTGCTACGCGCGCATGTAGAGTCTAGTTGGTAAGTGGCCACCCACTAAGCGGGCCTGTCTCGCTGAGTGGGCTTGTTACGCTAAGCGCACTACTCCAGTTTCTCAATCCATCTTCCATGTCTCTGATGTGTAATCCTACAAAAAAATATAACCAACACACTATAAATTAACTAATTTTAGCATCTACTAGAGAAACTTAATGGAGACAATAAAAGAAGGCTACTCTACCCAAAGGCCTCCACTATTCGAGGGAAAGTACTACAATTACTAGAAGAACAGAATAGAGATTTTCATTCAAGCAGAAAACTATCAAGTCTGGAAGGTGATTGAAATAGGAGACTTTCAAATCACAGAGAGGAATGAAAAGAGAGAAAGAGTGCCAAAACTTGAGGACGAATATACTGATGAAGACTGGAAGAATTTGGAATACAATGCTCAAGCCAAGAGAATTCTTCACTATGGACTAAGGCCACAAGAATAAAACCGCGTGATGGGTTGCAAGACTGCCAAGCAAATGTGGAATCTTCTAGAGGTAACACGTGAGGGTCCAAACGAGGTAAAATAGTCTAAAATTGTTCTCCTTATGCATCAATATGAATTGTTCTCTATGAAGCCTAAAAAGTCTATTTGGGATATGATAACTCATTTTACTAACATAGTAAATGAGTTAAATGCTTTAGGCAGGGACATACAGGTTAAGGAGTAAGTAAGGAAAATTCTGAGGAGTCTTCCAAGAAAGGACTAGATGCCCAAGGTCACTACTTTGCAAGAAACCAAAGACTTTAAGACTTTCAACCTTGAGCAGTTGGCAGCATCCCTAATACATATGAGATGCAACTAGTGTCCCACAGGAAGAAAGATGTAAGATTGAAGGATAAAGTCATTGCTTTAAGAGCTCAATCAAAGGAAGTGAGTGATAACTCAGATGATGAGGAGGAGATTGCAATGTTAGTGCGGAAGTTCAAAAAACACTTAAAGAACCAAACATATAATGGAAGCTCAAGCAATAAACAGATAAAATCCAAAACTTTCTATTTTCAAGAACTGATTATAGTTGCTTTAGGTGTGGCAAAACAAGTCATAGGATTGAGGATTGTCCTAAGTAGAGCAAGAAAGTAGAAAGGATAAGAAGGCTAAAAAGCAGAAGAAGTATGAAAAGAAGGAGTTCAAGAAAGCAATGATGGCTGCTTAGAGTGATTCTGATTCAGAGGAAGAAGGCTCTGAAAATAGTGAAGCTGAGACCAACATCTGTATTATGGCTGGAACTGACTCAGAAGGTGAAGACACTGAGGTAAATTTTCTTGAGCTAAGATCTTCCATGCATTTGTTAACAAATAAGCATATATTGAAAGTGTTAGACTTTGTAATAGATGAGTATTTAAAAATACGTGAATATAATAATGAGTTAATTGATGACTTTGGTGAATTAAGAATAATTCTATTTCTGCATGCAAAGTAAAACAAGTTTGGGTTAGAAAAGATGAGTTTTCTAACTTTGTTGAGAAGAAGAAGGGACCCAAGCTAGACTGGGTTCCCAAAACTAATCATTGATTTGTGATTGCAGGTTTGAGTGAGGGGGAACAATACGTGGTACCTTGACAGCAGTTGTTCCAAGCACATGACAGGAGACAAATCAAAATTTCTCTCACTCAAAACTTTTGAAGGTGGAAGTGTGACCTTTGATGACAATAACAAAGGGAAAATTATGAGCGTAGGTAAGGTTGGTAAGTCACCATCATACTCCATAGATAATGTGTTTTATGTTAAGGGTCTTAAGCATGATTTATTAAGCATTTCTCAATTTTGTGATAAAGGTAACAAAGTTGAGTTTACTACTGATAAATGCTTAGTAACTAGAACGGATTCAAATGAGGTAATTCTATAGGGTAAAAGAATTAGAAACACTTATCAGGTTGATTTGAATTGTTTTCCAAATGTTTCTCTCACCTGTTTGAGTGTTTTAGATAATGACCCATTGTTGTGGCATAAGAGGTTAGGACATGCTAGCTTGAATACCATCAAGAAGTTGAACTCATATGAACTGGTTGATGGTCTTCCATCAATAAAAGTTCAAAATGATAAGGCATGTGATGCATGTGCAAGAGGTAACCAGGTAATATCCTCCTTTAAATCCAAGAATATGGTAAGCACTACTAGACCTTTTGAACTCATTCATATGGATTTGTGTGGACCAATGACTGTCATGAGTAGGTTTGGTAAGAGATATGTTTTTGTGATTGTTGATGATTTTTCTAGATTTACATGGGTTATTTTTCTTGCAACAAAAGATGAGACTTATGATGAATTTAAAGCTTTTGTTAATAATGGAGGAGAATTTGCTAATAAAAAATTTATAGATTTTTGCAGGAAGCATAGTATTAACCATAAATTTTCAGCTTCTAGGACTCCACAACATAATGGAATGGTAGAAAGGAAAAATAGAACACTAGAGGAGATGACAAGAACCATGCTGATTGCAAGTGGTCTTCCAAGAAATTTCAGGGCTGAAGCTCTCAACACTGCCTGTTATATCATAAATAGAGCAATGATCAGACCCTTGTTGAAAAGGACACCTTATGAGCTACTCAAAGGAAGAAATTCTTCACTAATGCACTTGAGAACCTTCAGTTGTAAGTGTTTTGTGCACAATAATGGTAAGGATAATTTAGGTAAATTTGATGCACGTAGTGATGAGGGTGTGTTCCTAGGATACTCCTCAGAGAGTAAGGCTTATAGAGTATATAATAAAAGAACTATGTGTGTTGAGGAAAGTATTCATGTCATATTTGATGAGTCTGATGTGCTTGATAGAGTTATGCAAAATTTTGATGATTTTGTTATAGGTTTGATCAGATCACCTACAGGATTAAGCACAACAAAGATAAGGAAGATGACTTAGGGATTGGAATAGTTGATCACAAAGGATTAGTTGATGCAAACACTAAAGAGAAAGAACCCCCTGAGCTTATTACTAATCAAGAAGGAGTAGATGAAAAAACAATTGATGAGCTTGTGATGAATCAAAGTGAGGAATTTCAATTCACAAAGTGGAAACACCAGAGCTCACACCCAGTAGACATCATTATTAGTGATATAAGAAAGGAGTACAAACTAGATCTCAAATTAGGAATTTTTGTTCTTTTAACGCTTATATTTCCCTTACTGAGCCTAATGATCATGATTCTGCTTTGAGTGATTCAGATTGGGAGTTAGCTATGCAGGATGAGCTTCATCAGTTTGAAAGGAATAAAGTCTGGCATCTTGAACCAAGACCCAAGGACAAAACTGTAATTGGATTGAAGTGGGTATTCAGGAATAAGTTAGATGAGCATGGCTCCATTACAAGGAACAAGGTGAGACTGGCGGCTAAAGGATATAATCAACTGGAAGGCATTGATTATGGAGAGACCTTCGCACTAGTGGCAGGGATGGAAGCTATCAAAATTCTCATTGCTTTTGCATCCTACATGGGCTTCAAGCTATATCAGATGGATGTGAAGACTGCATTTTTGAATGGTTTGCTGCAAGAGGAAGTATTTGTTGAGCAACCACTTGGATTTGAGGATCCCACCATCGGAGATTATGTCTACAAGCTGGACAAAGCTTTGTATGGATTGAAGCAAGCTCCAAGAGCATGCTATGAAAGGCTTTCTAAATTCCTCTTAGTTAATGGGTTCAAGAGAGGTAAAACTGATAAAACTCTCTTTTTGAAATTCAAAGGTAGTGATTTGTTAGTTGTATAGGTTTATGTTGATGATATTATTTTGGTGCTTCTAACAATGATTTGGTTGAGGATTTTGCAAAGCTAATGAGTAGTGAATTTGAGATGAGTTTAATGGGTGAGCTAAATTTTTTCTTAGGACTGCAGATAGTTCAAAGTGAAGGAGGAACTTGGATTCATCAGCAGAAGTATCTCAGAGAACTTCTTAAAAAATATGGATTGGAGTCTTCAAGGACACATTACACTCCTATGGCTACAGGTGACAGAATTCATAAAGACAATGATGGTAAGAGTGTAGATGTTACTATGTATAGAGTGATGCTGACTTTGCAGGTGACTTAGTTGGTAGGAAAAATACTTCTGGGATAGCGCAATTTCTTGGTTCATGTTTAGTGTCATAGGGATCTAAAAAGCAAAACCCAATGGCTTTATCCACAGCTGAAGCAAAGTATGTAGCAGCAGCTTTGTTGAGAAATTAAACTTGCCAACCACAAAGCATCCAAAGTCATACAAGCTCCAATGGCTTAGTGAAAGTGGAGAAGTAGTGGTAAATTCTCAAGTGTTTATTCCTTTTTCTATTAATGCTTATAATGATAAAGTTCTTTGTGATATTGTACCTATGGAGGCTAGACATATTCTTCTTGGAAGGCCTTGGAAATATGATAGGAAAGTAATACACAATGGCATGGAGAACACTTTTGAGTATGAGCACTTAGATAAGAAAATTATTTTGAGGCCTTTGACTCCTAGACAAGTGTGTGAGGATCAAGTGAGGATGAAAGAAAATAGAATTCAAGAGTTAAAAATAATATTGCACTTGAAAAACAATACTGCACAAAAAAAGGCAAAGAAAGTGAGCTACCGAAGAGAAAAGCTAGAGAAAAGCTTGTGAAAAGAAAAGTAAAGACAAAGAAAATGAGAGCAAAAAAATTCTTGAGATTAAAGAGAGTTTATTCTTGAGTGAAAAGCAAATCAAGAGAGTATTATTAGTGCAACAACCTCTTTATTATATGATTCCTAACTCTCTTTGTTTACATGTTGAAAAGGAAGGAGAAAAAGATTCCAAAGCTATGCAATTTTCTTGGAAGCAAGAACATGAAATTGCTTTCCAAATATTGAAGGATAAGTTGTCTCATGCACCTATTCTTGCATTGCCTAATTTTAATGCTTCTTTTGAATTGGAATGTGATGCATCTAATGTAGGCATTGGGGGGGTTTTGATTCAAGATAAACATCCTATTGCTTATTTTAGTGAGAAATTGAAGAGTGTATGTTTGAAATATTCCACTTATGATAAAGAGTTGTATGCACTTGTTAGAGTATTACAAACTTGGCAACGTTATCTTTTACCTAAGGAATTTGTGATCCATAGTGATCATGAGTCTCTTAAATATTTGAAAAGTCAAAGCCAACTCAACAAGAGAAATGCTAAGTGGTATTAAGGGCAATTTGAGGACTTGGGAGGAGTGTCTACCTCACATTGAGTTTGCTCATAATAGAGTGGTTCACAAAACTACTTCTTTATCTCCTTTTAAAATTGTTTATGGCTTTAATCCTTTAAATCCTCTTGATTTATTGTCATTACCTAACACTTCTTCTATGATTAATCATGATGCTTTGTCTAAAGCTTCTTATGTTAGGAAATTGCATGAACAAGCGAAGGCTCATGTGGAAAGGAAAATGGAACAATATGCTAAACAAGTCAATAAGCACAAGAAGCAAGTGATCTTTAATAAAGGAGATTTGGTGTGGCTTCATTTGAGGAAATATATTTCCTCAAGAAAGGAAATCCAAGCTACAACCTAGACTTGAGTTGCCAAGTGAGTATGATGTGAGTTCTACTTTCAATGTTTGTGATCTTTCTTTGTATAATGTAGGTACAAGTGAAGAAGCAAACTTGAGGTCAAGTTCCTTTCAAGAAGGAGGGGATGATGGAGGTCCATTGCAAGCTAAAGGTCTAGAAGGAGAGCTTAAAGAACTTCCTTTGGTTAGCTTTAGAGGACCTATGACAAGAGCTAGAAACATGAAGAAACACACCAACTCAATGCAAACACAAAAGAACTCCTGTCTATTGTAATAGATTACCATCTATCTATAATAGATTACCAAGGCACTTTATAAAATAGTATTTGTCTATTGTAATTGATTACCAGATAGTTGTAATCGATTACTTAAGCATTTGTAATATGTAAAAACTTTGTTTTAATCAATTACAAGGACAAATTAATCGATTACTTCAGCATAAAAATTGCACTGCACATGTTGGGTCAGCCAAGAGTTACTTTAGGAGAAACTTGCACTTCAAGCTTCTTTTGGGCTTCATTAAGTTTGCATTACAAGCTTCATTTCATGTACCTTTAGCTTGTAATTTTGTGGCCTATATAAGCTGCCTGAAAATTGATTGTAAATAACTTTTGTTCATTTGAATACAAATAAGAATTTGTGTGAGTTTTCTCTCTTGTTCTTGTGCAAGAACCTCTTGTTTCTTATCAATGGCTTCATGCTATTGTGACGATTCTTCCTAGACTTATTGGAAAGCTTTTCCATGGTGTCATCCATCTTCATCTCTTACCTTCTTCCATTTTCCATCTTCCATTGCTACACAAACAAGCTTCCTTTCAGCCAAGTCCTGCACTTGAATTAAGGACAGCTTGGGTTCTTGGAGAAATATTGCAGAGTGGGTTTCATTGCAAGGTAGATCGGGAAATTTAATGGTTAATGGGTTTAGCCATACATCAGATGGTTAGTTACTTAATTTGGTATATAAGTCATAGTGCTTTCGAAGACACTAAGAGGATATTTACAATTTAGCAAAATGGTTTAGGTGGTAGTGTGTTGTTTTGAACCTTATTTTTTTAAGTTAAATAACTGTTTCTAAATTTAAGTATTTTGAGGTTATATAAAATGGTAATTAATTCTTCAAAATAAATTCAAATAAACATAACTTAGACTTTTGTTATGCTACTCTGACCTTGGTTGATGCCCTCAGATGGGGTAGAATGAAATTGCTTTGGTACTAATCTGGCTGCATGAAAACTTTCTATTAGTATTATAATAAAAAACTGCATATACTTAAAGTTTAATCATACAAATAAACAAAATACAAAATTACGTACTTTGGAGGATTATAAAGGGTAAGTCAATATAATAATGGCTTGTGTTGCCATTAAAGATACTTTTTAGGTGCTCAAAATGTACTAATATGTGAACTTGTTTTGGTTGGTTCAAAGATGAAGATGACTTTGTTTCTTTGGTTTCTTAGTGACCCTTTTAAGTTTGTTCCCTATGCTTTGATTTCAACAATTTTTATTTTTTTTCTTCATTTGGAATTCTAATATTGTGTTGTTTTATTTGTTTGTCTCAATTTTAGGTGCAAGTCCAAGTACATCAATTTTATTTCCATTCACTTAATGAAGTTGTAAGATGGTAAAAACTACAGTACTTAATTAAGTTTTCTCCATTTACTTCACTACACTGCTAAACTAATGGCATAAGCTCTAGAGCTGCCAACTTGTAAAAAATTTTAATGACTATTCTATCAATTATTGTAATTTGTAATCCACTCTTTCTGTTTGGTTTGAATTCTAAAAATTTTAGTGGTATATATACTATGTTTTTTTTATATAAAAAAATACATAAAACCAAGTACATTACTTTTGGTTTTGTTTATGAAATTTGTCTTTCATCATAATAGTTAATTTATGTCCTCTGCACAAGATAATTTGCAAAGAAAAGAATATGAATGGATAGCAATAGAGAGCATAGCTAGAATTTTATTTGTTTATTACTATATAGTTTTTACATACCGTTGAAGACTATAGGTATAAGTTCTCACCTTCTACCTACTGTTGAAGGTTGTAGGAATAAGTTCATGACTTCTATCTACTGTTAAAGGATATAAGAATAAGTTTATAGCTTCTACCTACACACCTTGTGAATTGTGGGAACCACATATAGTGATAGTCAAATGTAATGGTAGGAAATAAATTGTAGGTAAAACCTATAGTAACAAACAATTATTCATCATTGTACATCCCCTCAAAATTGATGAACAAAATGTCTGTATAACAAAATCTATAATACATTTACTTATGCATTTTTTAATTTTTGGTGACAATATGGGGGCAAAGATCGTTTTCTTTGAAGTTTTATAACAATATTATAAATATTTCACTGAGCTATGAATTATGAATAAAAATTAAAATTTTTACTTTCACTAAACTATAAATTATGAATAAAAAATTTCTAAAATCAATTATATGCAAATTATTATTTATTTTTATTTATTATCTCATCACTGATTTAAAATATTAAAGATTTTTCTTCACCTGCATTAATTTAATTTTTCCTTGCAAAAATTGGTAATTGATAATTTAATAATAGAATATAGAAATTATATAAAAAAGAAAAACTCAGTGAACATTTTTTTATGAAATTGAGAAAGAAAATCATTAATATAAGAATTATATATAAATAAAACCCATTAGATGAAAAAAAATATGAATCAAGAAAAAAGATTTTCTGTTAAAGGAGCAATGTACCTAAAATAACATTAATATTTAAATAATTAGAGTAAAATTAAATTTCTCTAATTCATTTCTTATTTATCATCATTTTACTTATAAAAATTATTAAATATTTTCTTTTACCAGTGTGAATTTAAATTTTCTTTTATGTAATTATATCTATCAAAAAGTTATTAATCTGGAAATTCCATATAATATAAAAGTCACGGGAATCAACATTCTTTTAATGAAATCAAGTGAAATAATTTATAATTAATTAATGGGAATGACCAATTTACCAAAACTCTTGGAATGAACATTTTATTTATTAAATTAAGTAAGGGAAATTTATACTTATCTCACAGAAAGGAATAATTTATCTAAAACTATACTAACTATTAAATTATTAGGATGAAATTAGTTTTAATTTTGCATACATATATACAAAAAATAAAAAATATTAATATTTTATTATCTATACATGACAATGATCAAAATAATATCCGTGTATGATACCGAACAAAAACTAATAACAATATAAAAGGGATTTTTTTGTGTGTTCACTTTTACTTAACTAATTTTAATTCTAAATTGATTAAGAATTATAATTTAATATCCTTTCTTTCAACTACTTATATATAACCACGGTAATACAACAAAATGTAGAAAATGGTGCAGATAACAAAAGTCAAAATTTGGTCGTAAAAAAAAAAAAAAAAAAAAAACAAATACCTTACATGTACACAACCTCAACTGCTTTGCACTCTGGGTTAACATGCTAAGTATATTTAAAATTGATCTCTTCTTATCTGCACATTATTTGCACTGTTCTCAAACTTTCTTCCTCAACTTTCTCTCTACCACCATACATTTCACATTCAACTTTCTCTTGACGGTGGCAATCAAAATCAGTATATATGAGGGTCGGTGCTGGTAATGTTAACAAGTTTTGCATTTAATTTGCTTTCGAAAGTTAGTTTATAGATTTTATTATTTCACATGCAACAGGTGTTGGGAAGGACCCTGGCCAACGATGAGTTGGTGGAGAAGGGACTTTGGCTGTAAAAGTAATGGGTATTTTATTTTCGTGTTGTCACTATGGTTACTGTTGTTCTTCAGGTTGATGTCGCTGATTTGATCTGAGATGCATCCCTCTTAGACTTTCTCCGTCTTCAAGTCTTAGGTGTCGTTGGTGTGAATATCCGGTCATGAACTTCAATTCTCCTGGTGTTAACATAATTCTCTCCCATATTCACTTTCTTTTTCTTCCGATTTCCTTTTTTTCATTCAATCTGCCTATTTTTCTTTATCAGATTTGGTGGACTATTAATATTGGGTTGATTAGATAATAATTAAATCCAAATTTTGTCATTTTATTTATCATTTTCGTATTATTTTTTGTGGCTGAATTTTTTGGTGATTTTTCATTTTCTCTTAACCTTTCTAAATGTCTTCTAAAATGTTACATATCATTTAGTGACTAGTGAAAATTTATTTTCATGTTTATTGTCATTTATTTTTATTTAGTGGCATACAATTATCAATATATTTGGTAAATGCATATTAGTTTATTAGCCTATAAATAGAGAACTCTTGTACACTCCAAAAACATCATTTGAAGATTAATGAAATTTGAGAGTTTTTCTATTGTGAGAGTTTTCATTTGTTATTTGTTAAGAACTCAATAGTATTCTTCTAGCGGCAGGTCGCGATTAAGGTCACACTTCTTTTGATAACTTTGGTTCTACCGACATGTTACGGTTAGAGTCAAGTTTCTTTTTTTATACATTTTTTCAAGATGATCACAAGTGTTCTCTTATAAGTAATTTTTACTCTATTAGGCTTTATACTAGCTGGGACTTTTGCTTTCCTCACCTTTTTTTAACTTATATACACATTCTCGTGATTTTGGAAAAATCCCCCCTATAGAGTCTCTTTGGAAACTAATTTCTTGAGTGTATTTTTTGCACTAGTACATATTTCGTAGGAAATATTTTGGAATAAAAAAAAATACTCTGTAGACACTAATTTTTGAAAGTGTTGAAATTCTAATAAATATAAACTAAATTTATGAAGAGGAAATAAAATTAAAATTCATAGTTTAAAAACCAACCTTGTGCAACACTCTTTGAGAGCCATCACTCTTGGAATTCTCTCCATGATTTCTCTACGAGCATCATCCAATGACTAATTAGAACAAGGATTGAAGGGTGCTCATTTCGTGTGGTGTTAGTAAAACCCATGAAGTTTGCTTGTGATGGCTTGTCGACCATATTACGAAACTCAAACTATTCTCGAAGCACATTAACTATATTAATGAATTACCACCAAGTGCATGAGTCAATTAGAATGTGGTTGCTCCAGCTTAACTAGTGATTTTGATTTCTTGTCCTCAAGTATCAAGTTGTGTTAAATAATCAAAAGAAGAACTTTGCACAACATAGTGGTCCTACAAAAATATTGAATCATTTAAATTTAATTTCCTTATCTATTCAAAACTTTTCAATCTTGAGCATGTCTCTCTAATTTTTAAAATTAGTAGATAATTTAAGAAAATACATTTTCAAGCAATCAATATTTTTCCAAAAAGTATATATATGTTTAATATGTTTTCCAAATAAAAAAATATCCCTCCTCCTATTTCATTTTTTTAATATCTATTGTTTAACATCTCCACAATAGGCTATTAGAGTAATAATAAGATATGATAAACTAAATGTCTTTTTTAGTCTAACGTTATGATTTCACTATATGTTACGAAATTTTATTCTATGATAAGCATGTTTAGCGAGCCAAAGTTATAATAGATAAGGAAGGGCCCTTAAGGCCCACTAAAGGTTATGACTCATAAACCCTCCCCAGTCCCCACCCACTCATAACACACACACACACACACACACACACACACAAACACGTATTCGACTAGAAAAAAAAGAATGAGCAAGAGGACTCATGTACACCCACACATTAGGATCACATTGTAAGTGCTTCCTTTTCACCTTTTTTCCATTCTCTAATCTGATCTATGGATTGTTGTTTTTGTTGTTGTTGTTGTTGTTTTTTGGGATTGATTTAATCTTTGAGTCCTAACAAGATATTGGGGGGGGGGGGGGGGGTTGCATATTTGAATGGTTATTTGATGGAAATTTGTTGCCTACACATTGGAAGAAAAAAGTAGGATGCATTTATGTTGGTTTGGAATGGTTGTGTAGCAATTATGGGCTGTAGGCAAGCAGATTTGCACAAAACCCCTTTTATGTTGCTTAAAAATGGTATTTTACATAAGTTATTTAGACTACGTAGATGTCAACATTGTAGAAAAAGTTTCGCATTCTACATTTATTTTATTTTGAATCGATTTATTATCTTTCATTCCTATTTTCTAGATTTTCCAGATCATGCTTTACCAATCCACTCCGACTCAATCTCTTGTACCAATTTGATTATTTTTCATTGTTGCTACTCCAATTACAAAAGCTATAGAAAAACTCTTAAGTCTCTGAATCACTTGACTTCACATAAGCCCAACAATGACAAAAACTTTGCCAATTTTTTTTGTTTTCTCAAATCCTTCGTGGATCCACGATAGCTTGTCCTGCTTCACAACTTCCTTCATGTCATTTTTCATTTGGATATCCATACTCACAAAACCTTAGATCTACATAACTTGACATTTGTGGAAGATGATTAACATAAAGCTTCATGAGACCCATCAACAAGTGAATGTCCACATTGATGTTGTGTCTATCCAAAACATTTGCGGAGATGGTGGAGATAACAGTGGGCGTCCACGACAGCTTGTCTTGCTTGGGATTTTTCTTTTTGCACCTACTTATTTTGGTAACTAATTGTTTCCTAAAGATACTCCTTTTTTAAAAAAATGGATTTCCATAATTTATTTTTGGTTTTAGTATATATTTTGGAATTTAATTTCTAGAATGCATTTAACATATTTTCCAAACTAATTTCTAGAAATGGTAAATTTTAACACAATTCGAAACTAAATTTCTGAAAAATAGAAAAAAATCATCCTTTTAAAACACATGCCTTGTGCAACACTCTTTGAGATCCATCACTTTTACAACCCTTTCCACGACTTTTTTGCAAACACCCTCACACCAAATTAAAATAGGAATATAAGAGTGCTTGCTTTGTGTGGTGTTAGTAGAACATGTGAATTCCACTTGTAATGCCCTGACAACTATATTAAAAAATTGAATGACCTATTTTTGAAGCTCTTGACTTATTGTGGTAACTTTGCTTAAAGTGGAAATCAAACTTTTATTTACAAATACTTATAACGTTCATGATAATGTGTATGTGTGTGTGTGTGTGTTAACTAAGTTTTTAGTTCTTCAACTTTTTTCCATTAAGGTTTTTAGTCCCTAAACTTTTGTTTAACTAGTCAAGGTCACTAAAATTTTAGAAATTTCAATTTTTAGTCGCTGAACAAAAGTTTTAACCCATTATTTTTATTTAGTGAGATTTCAATGACTAAAAACAAAAATTTTCAAAAGTTTAGGGACTAAAAACCTTAATGAAAAAAGCTTAGGGACCTTAACCTATCAAACAAAAGTTTAGAGACTAAAAACTTTAATGAAAAAAAGTTGAGAAACCTTGACCAGTCAAACAAAAGTTAAAGACTAAAAATTGAATTTCAAAAATGTTTAAAGACTAAAAACTTTGCTAACCCTACACACACACACACACACCCAACTTTATTGTGGGGGGTTTTCTTTGCCTGAAAACGCTATGAAGAACATTGGTTTTTTATCGACATGCTTCAAACAAACCTCAAGATCACAAAGATATATACGGCTTTTCTAATATTAAAGAAGAGATGATTGCTATAAAAAATTTGTTGCATGCAACAGTGGTCTTGAATACATTATGCGCTTATAGCAATGCATATGATTTTGATTGGATCTCTTATGGGGTAAAAGAGTGATGTATGGCTGCACCCATCAGCCATTTAAATTCCTAAATCTACCTTGCAATGAAACTCACTCTTCAAGAAACTTCAAGAACACAAGTTGTCCAGCAATTCACATGAAATGCGGTTGTTTGGAAGCTTTAATGGCAGCAATGGAAGATGGAAGAAAGGTAAGGGATGAAGGTGGATGGAACCATAGAAAAGCTTTCCAATAAGTCTAGGAAGAATAGCCACAATAGCTTGAAGCCATTGATAATAAACAAGAGGTTCTTGCACAAGAACAAGAGAGAAACTTTCTACACAAATTTCAGAATTTGTAAAAATGACATCAAAAGTATTTGCATCCAGTTTTTGGGCAGCTTATATAGCCCACGAAATTACCCTCAAATGCAAGGCAAATGATCATGCAAATGAAGCTTGAAATGTAAACTAAATGAAGCCTAAATGCAAGCTAATGAAACTCAATTGCAAGCTTCATCCTAAGTGACTTCTTGGCTGAACCAACATGCCTAAAGGTGCAGTATTTAGCTTCTAAGTGCAGCATTTTAAGCCTTAAGGTGCAGCCAACAAGCTTACAAAGGTGCTACACAATTTACACACAAGTGCACCTACACCTCTTTACACAATTGCACTAAAAGCCTTTTAATTTTTAACTAGTTTTGCTACTAATAAGTGCTGGAATTTATTGAATTAAATTGAACTTGAGACATCAAAATCTAGCCCTTGTCATTCTTGAGTTGGTGCGCTTCTTCATACTTGTCCAAGTTAGCTTGGATGTGGTCTTGAAGTGCTTGAGTCCTAGCTCTTGTCATTGGTCCTTTAAAGCTCACCAAAGAAAGTGCTTCAAGCTTTCCTTCTAGACCTTTAACTTGCAATGGACCTCCATCATCCCCTCCTTCTTGAAAAGAACTTGACCTCAAGTTTGCTTCCTCACTTGTGCCTACATCATACAAAGAAAAATGACAAACATTGAAAGTATTGCTCACACCATACTTACTTGGCAACTGAACATTCTCTTGAAGGAATCTATCCTTCGACTTGTGCTTGTATCTCTTTTGCCTCCATGGTGAAGTCTTATATGCTGGCCTATTGCAAGTAAACAACCTGAAATCAAATCAATTTGGTGCTCTATGCCTCTTAAAGGAGGCAAGCCATTAGGTACTTCTTTTGGAAAAACATCTTCATATTCTTCCAAAAGTGATTGTATAGCTTTGGGCAATTTTTCTCCTTCCTTTTCAACATGAAAACAAAGAGAGTTAGGAATAATATAATAAAGAGTTTGTTGTGCCAATAACACTCTCTTAACTTGTTTTTCACTCAAGAACAAGCTCTCTTTAATCTCATGAATATTTTTGCTCTCATTTTCTTTCTCTTTCTTTTTCTTTTCACTAGTTTTTCTCTTTGGTAGCTCACTTTTCTTCTCTTTTTTAGGTGCAGAATTTTTTTTTCAACTCTTGAATTTTTTTCTCTTTCATCTTCACTTGGTCCTCACATACTTGTCTAGGAATCAAAGGCGTCAAAATAATTTTCTTGCCTAAGTGCTCAAACTCAAAAGTGTTCTCCATACCATTGTGTATCACTTTCCTATCATATTGCTAAGGCCTTCCTAGAAGAATATGTCCAGCCTCCATAGGTACAATATCACAAAGAACATTATCATTATTAGCATTAATAGAAAAAGGAATAAGCACTTGAGAATTTACCACAATTTCTCCACTTTCACTAAGGCATTGGAACTTATATGGCTTTGGATGCTTTGTGGTTGGCAAGTGTAATTTCTCAACAAGCCTTGTACTAGCCACATTGGTGCAGCTGCCGCCATCAATGTTAAGTGAGCATACTTTGTTTGCAACCAAGCACCTAATGTGAAAAATATTTTCTCTTTGGGTCTCCTCTTTTTCTAGGCAAAAATTGCTCAACATTCTCCTTACCATCAAAAGATCACCTTCTTCGGCCTCCACAAGTGTAAGTTCCTCTTCTTCTTCACTTGAAGAACTAGATGAGTCACTTGAAGATTCACTCTTTATGTTTCCATCCTCTAGCAAAATCATAGTTCTCTTGTTAGGACATTGGGAAGCAAGGTGACCCTTACCAAGACACTTAAAACACTTGATATTGCTTGATCTAGTTGGAGTTGATTGCACAATTTTTTTGCTTGAGCTTTCCACCTTTTCTTCTTTATTTTTCACATGAGAAACCTCTCTTTTTGACTTGTCATTCCAGCTAGAAGTTGCAACCCCATTGGTAAATTTGGAAGTTTTTCTTCTTTTTAGTTGTTGCTCCACCCGTTGAGCTTAGTGGACTAGCTCTTCAATTGTTGCATAAGAATGTAGCTCTATCACATCTTGAATTTCTCTATTCAAGCCATGAAGGAACCTTGCCATAGTTGCTTCTTGGACCTCCACAATTCCAGCCCTCATCATCATCAATTCTATTTCCTTATAGTACCCATCAACACTCTTGTAGCCTTGGAAATGTCTTTGAAGCTTGTTGTAGACTTCTCTTGCATAATAAGTTGGAACAAATATTTCTCTCAAGAATCTTTTCAAGTCATTCCAGCCATGTATTCTTTCTCTCCTCAACCCCTCTATGACCATTAGAACTTGGTTCCACCACACCAAAGCATAGCCACCAAATTCTAGAGTTGCTAGAATCACTTTCTTTTCTTCATCAATTTGTTGGCATGAGAAAATTTGTTCTACTTTCATCTCCCACTCAAAGTACACTTCGAGGATTATTATCATCATAGAATTTTGGAATTTTTATTTTCACTCCACTCAATCCTCCATTCCTCTTATCTCTCTCTTCTCCTTTAAGCCTTAAATCTCCCTCATCTCTATGTTCCCTCCTATGATTGTTTCTTCTATTATTTTCTCTCCTATCCTTCCTCTCACTCCTCTCATCATAATAATTTCCTCCATGAGAAGAAGCATACTCACTCACCCTCCTACTACCATAAGCCCCTCCATCCATACTATCATTTGGACTACTCCTTCTTTGAGTCTTCCTTTGCAACTCCTCAAATTTTGCTTCCATTTTGGTTTGCAAGTTTTCTATTTGTTTTGTCATGGCTTTCATCAACCTAGAGGTCCTAGGTGACAAAGCCTCTCCTCCACTTGAACTCATCCTTCAAAACAAAGGGTTAGCAAAATCACAAGTGTATAAGGAAATTTTCACCACTCTCTAAGTGTTTTCACTCCCACTCGTGTTTGTACTCTTTATCTTGGCACTTTCTTTAATGTTCTCTCTTTGCCTTTTTCCACTCTAGCTTCTCTATAGTTCTTAAGTAACACTCTCAATCCAATCAAGATTCTTTACTATTGTGAAATAGGAACAATTCTAAGCTAGATTCAAGAGTCCAAAGAACAAGAAAACTCTAAGACAAAACCTTGGAATTTTTTAAGAGACAAGCAACAAAAGCAAAAATTTGGAAAAGCACAACTCCAATTGGAATTTAATGAGACAACTCAAGGAATACTATGGCTATACAAACTGCACAAGGAGGATATGCCAAGTAAATTCAATTGCTAGAAGTCAAATTTCACAAAGATTGCATGTCATACAAGTTCACTTGGTTTTGTGGTTCAAAAGAATTTTGAAACTTGTAACTTTTGCAACTTTCTTTGCTTCTAAATTTTGTTTTTGCTTTTAATTTTCCAGCCACTAATTCAATACTTTCTTGGTTGCACTTTGATTGTTTTTCCAGCCACAAATCACAAACTTTTTTTGGGCTGCACTTTGAATATTTTTCCAACCACAATTTCACAAACACTTGGGCTGCACTTTGCTTGTTTTTCTTTTGAACAAGTTCAATAATCCTCTAAGAATTGATGAATCACGAAAATATGATGTATAACAATTGTAAAATTTGCTTCTAACAACTCAATTCAATTTAGGCATGAGATTAGAATCAAAACAAGTGGTCATACAACACAAAAACACTAACTAACACTAGATTACAAGAATCAAGACAAGAAAATTAGAAAAATATCAAGAACACATGAAGAACAAGAAGATAAGAATTTATCAAGAACTTGAAGAAAAGCACTAGGGTAGTTGGCAGAATTCACAACAAAGCCAACAATACCAGAATTTTTCACTAAAACAACAAGAACACTAGGAAAGAAAAAGATTTTTCAGATTTTCAAAGGTGCAGAATTTTACCTTTGAAGAACTTTTTAAAACTGAACTTGAAGAAGAATTCCACAAGGATTAGGCTCTAGATACCACTTGATGTATGGCTGCACCCACCAGCCATTTAAATTCCCAAATCTACCTTGCAATGAAACCCACTCTTCAAGAAACTTCAAGAACACAAGTTGTCCAGCAATTCACATGAAATATGTGTTGTTTGGAAGCTTTAATGGCAGCAATGGAAGATGGAAGAAAGGTAAGGGATGAAGGTGGATGGCACTATGGAAAAGCTTTCCAATAAGCCTAGGAAGAATCACCACAATATCTTGAAGCCATTGATAATAAACAAGAGGTTCTTGCACAACAACAAGAGAGAATTTCTCTACACAAATTTTAGAATTTGTAAAAATGACATCAAAAGTATTTGCATTCAGTTTTTAGGCAGCTTATATATAGCCCACGAAATTACCCTCAAATGCAAGGCAAATGATCATGCAAATGAAGCTTGAAATGTAAACTAAATGAAGCCTAAATGCAAGCTAATGAAACTCAATTGCAAGCTTCATCCTAAGTTACTTCTTGGCTGAACCAACATGCCTAAAGGTGCAGTATTTTAGCTTCTGAGTGCAGCATTTTAAGCCTTAAGGTGCAGCCAACAAGCTTATAAAGGTGCTACACAATTTACACACAAGTGCACCTACACCTCTTTACACAATTGCACTAAAAGTCTTTTAATTTTTAACTAGTTTTGCTACTAACAAGTGCTGGAATTTATTGAATTAAATTGAACTTGAGACATCAAAACCCAGCCCTTGTCATTCTTGAGTTAGTGTGCTTCTTCATGCTTGTCCAAGTTAGCTTGGATGTGGTCTTGAAGTGCTTGAGTCCTAGTTCTTGTCATTGGTCCTTTAAAGCTTACCAAAGGAAGTGCTTCAAGCTTTCCTTCTAGACCTTTAGCTTGCAATGGACCTTCATCAAAGAGGCTAAGCATGTTGTACAAGAAGATTGTAATTTCTTTGTCTTTAATGGATTGGGAGATAGATTTTGAATGGAGATAAAATAGAAACAACAGAAGAAGTATTGCAACAATCAGATTGGATTATTGTGCTATGGAAAGTACACTCCTTATTTTTAAATAAAAAGGGTTTATTGTGTGTTTCATTTTGAAATGTAATGCAATGACTTCTACAACAAATTGATTAACCTCGCTATATCTTGTTTGAAAAAAAAAACAAAAGTGTAAAAGTTTTACACTTCTAAAAAATAATTTCTATAATGTATTAATTAAATGCAAACATTTTATTCTTTGTCAAATTTATTTCTAGAAAGTATATATAACTCATTTTGGAAATTAGCTTTTTGAATTGTAATACTTTTTCCCTACCATAAATTTGATTCTAGAAGTGGACACAATTATTGAGGCCAATTAGTTCTCGAGAAGAAGTCTTTGCATTGCATTTCAAAATGAAATATATGATCAAATTTATTTATTTAAAAAAAGTATTCACACTTTAAATAGCCGAACAATTCAACTTGATCACAATTATGCCTCTATTGTTTCCTTTTTCTTCTTTATTCAAAATCTATCTTAATTACATTCCGATGAAGCTCTGGAAAATTGTTCAATTTGTGAAACATGCATGCTTATCCTCTTTGACCTTGCAAGAAATTTAGTCAAAATCATATGCATTGCTATAAATGAAAAAAAAATCCAAAACCAACCTACTTGCAACAAAAAATTTATGACAATCATCTTTTTTTCAATCCAAGAAAAGTCATATATCTTTATGGTCTTGAGGTTTGTTCTGAAGCATGAAGGCAACAAACCAATATTTTTAAAGCATTTCAGCCATATACACCCCTTGCATATGAAGAAAAATATACTTGTTATCATGAAAATCGTAAGTATCAAGAAAACATATACAACCCATATCAATTTATATTATCACAAATACAAAAACTAATTCATCAAAATAACTCTAATATAAATTGAAAAGGGAAGGAAAAAATAAGGAGAAGTCCAATAAAATATTCCTCAAAGAGAACTTTTAAATAATTCATATCCATAATATCATACTAAATTTCATTTTTTATTTAATAATTATAAGTTTAATTTTCATTCCGAATAATATAGAAATTCTTATTATAATTTTTTGTTTATTAAATATATGCAACAATGTGTTTTTTTTTATAATGCATGATAAATGATTTAATTAAATTTAAAATTTGTGTTAATTCACAAGCTCACTAGTAAAATATCTTTGACTTCCATGTATTTTATGTGCTTTAGTGATTTTCATGAGGTTTGAGCCTTCTTTATTGGACTTTAAAGGTGTAGAGAAGGGAGTGTGGTTAGTTGAAAGCCATAGGAGGTGGGAGAAGCTCAAAACACACCACAAAACTGTAACGCCCCCCTCAGCTGGAAGGGTCATTACTAACCACAGAATCACATAAAAGCAGATAATCAATCAGAGTTTAAGCAGTTTGGAAGCATAACTAAAAAGTGACATCATCAAGGGTCACTATCATAACACTGTACACTATAATATGGTGAATATACATCAAGTTCCTCTGTACAGTACAAAACTATACAAATATCCCATCAGGGTACATCAAAACAAACCAAAGGCTAAGTACAAAACATCCGAGCCACAAGCTCATGTCATCTAAGCCTAAGGTTTCCATCAGCAGCTAATCCTGCACAGGCTTCTTGCCTTGGGATCTCTCTGCTACTCTGGAAGAATCACCTGCAATATAAGTCCCACAAACGGGGTGAGATATAAAATCTCAGTAAACTCAGGGCCCTTGAAGGTATTTCCTTCCCCTGGTTCACTGACAACAGATACACAGATAAAACATCACAATTATCATGGCTATCATCAATTTATTTCATTCAATCAACACATAGGCAGTCAATGTACAACCATCTGTCAATATCTATGTGATTCCGATAGTCATCCCCATCTATCACATATCCTCATCATCTACTGCCTATCATCATCATCCTGCATATACTTTCATCTAGATATATATGCCGATCCCTACTCACAGAGGATCCAATATATACTAGGATATCTCATGGCAGGAAATCACTATCTATCGGAAGCACCCCGAAAATATATAGGTACAACTACGTCTGGAGGACTCCTATATACCGGGCCGGCTCCCCTATCATAGGCACCCCGAAAATATATAGGTACAACCACGTCTGGAGGACTCCTATATACCGGGCCGGCCTCTATCATAAGCTTCACTATCTATCAGAAGCACCCCGAAAATATATAGGTACAACCACGTATGGAGGACTCCTATATACCGGGCCGGCCTCTATCTTACAGGAAACATCTCATATCAGGCCTATAACCATCACCTGTCATCTATCCTATTACCATAGGATTCTACAATCAATCATGCTTATCTCCAACTAAAACAAATCATAATCATCCATTTCTGGATCCAAACCAAAAGACAAGCATCACAATCCAAATTACAGTCATTACCCTCTCATAGGGCACAATCATCATTCATCAGCCAATCAAACCAATAACCAATCAACAGCATATATATAACAACATAACAGAACCATCACCTCAGATTGGTGAATGGCTGAACACAACAAAAGGGAATACATTCAAGAATCAAGAGCTTACCTGCTCTAGACAGATCACCGGCTCTCCCGGCCTCGTGGTCAACACCACCAGAGCTATCAAGCTCACGTCCTACACAAGAACCAATACATAACACATCAAATACAGTTATAGGACGTTTAAACGAAAGGAACTATCATCCTCTCTATAAACATATACTAATCGTTGTACAAGAGATTTCAGACCCTTCAACAGGATCCCTCTCGGCCTCATCAAGGCTACAGAGTCTCTACAAGGACTCTGATCAGGCTAACACAAAGCATATCCCTGCTCATAATAGCCTAAACCCAACATCTCATCATCATCAGTTTCAACCGATCAATCTCATCTATACAGCCTCCTGAGCAACTTTGTCAACTGTTCTAAGGTTCATACTAGTCACATTACTAGTCTTTTATCTCTGTTCATATATACTCAGAGCCAAAATCAAACTTCATCAGTAATTATTTCTGAAGGCTCTAACATCATCACAACAACTCTCTGAACATAATCTTCTACAGAATTCAGAGCTAATTCTAGTCCCTTCACAAAATGGTTACTATTCATGCAAA
Source organism: Glycine latifolia (assembly GCA_013407115.1). Lineage (NCBI taxonomy): Eukaryota > Viridiplantae > Streptophyta > Magnoliopsida > Fabales > Fabaceae > Glycine > Glycine latifolia. The sequence goes on from CM023954.1 coordinate 12,931,630, forward strand.
CCCCCAATTTCAAAATCAAGCTGAGAAACTCGAGTTTCTTACCTCAATAACGGCAAGGAAGACCCAAGGACTACTCTCCCGAACTCTGGTGTCCTTCCCACGCAATGGGTCTCAGCCAAACCCAAGTTCTCTGAGCTTTCCTTTGGAGATTCCCAAATTCTCTCAAAAAGGAATTTCTCAAGAAAAGAAAGAATGATTCAAGCTTTCTAGGGGTTTCCTTCACAACCAAAAGCCATAAGGAAGTGTTTTGGTCAAGATTTATGGCTCTAGGAAGCTTCAAGGGTTCACCAATGGAGGTTTTTGGCTCAAGGAAGAAGAAGAAGCCTTTTTCCCTTCAGATTTCGCGTTCTTCCCCTTTTATAATCAGCCTGCCCGAGGTCCCGCGCGATCCGCGCTATCCGCGCCGTGCCTCTGGCGCCACCCGCGCCAACTCTGGCGCGGTCCGCGTGAAAAACCAGTGGAAATTGGTTTTCCAGGGCACTTGTGGCGCGATCCGCGCGGCCCTTGGCGCTACCCGCGCCACAGCGAAAACCTTGGCGCTGTCCGCGCCAAACCTGGCGCGATCCGCGCCACAGCGAAAACCAAGTTTTCTGCTGTGAATCCCCGCGCTGTCGCGCGGGGGTGTGGTACCAACCATGCCATAACTTAGGGTTATCACATTCACTATCCCAAAGTTTTGAAAAGATATAAAACTCCCCCTCGTTCTCTCACACTTCTTCCTCTCCAAGTTCCTTTTTCCAATGAGTTTGAGGTCTGAGTTCATACGTCTTTGGTGGCTTGTTTCTTCTTCATTAGAGCTTCTTTGCTTGCCATGGAGTAAGTAAGCTCTCCTCTTTCATCCTTTGATCTTTTTGCTCCATTTCTTTTCTCTTTTCCTTTCCTTGGAGTGATCCGTAATGGTTTTTGATGTACAGACCCTCATGAATGTAGTTTTTATTGCATTTTCATGAGCGTGATCAGGTGGTGTTGAAAATTGGAGAAAACCCCTTTGGTTGAGTTCAAGATCTTCCTTCCCTCTTCTTCTTAAATCCTAGAGTGGATATGTTTGTTGGTATGACAAGCTTACCTTTTTTTCTTTATGATGGGTTTGAGTTCTTTGGTTTAAATATTGAGTTCTTTTGTTGGGGTTTATTGTTTAAAAGCTTACATGTTGATTATTGACATGTTATATTGTGCGTTTGGATGCTTGGGTAGCCATGAATGACATTGATAGCTTGGATTTTGGAAGGAATCATGTTTTTTTAATCAACAAAAATATTTAATAAAATGGTACTAGAAGTACCTATATAATTACATAGATGATCCATAGACCAAGTAACAATTAGGAAATGGAACTAACATGCCTCCTTTTCCTACCATAACCTAGCCCAACGACAAGATCATTAATTGACTAAAAGCATAAAGAGACAATATCAATAACCCATCTAAAAATACTATAGACTCCCACCCTTCTAATCTTTTAACTATAATTAATATCACAAGATGTTCTCTTTCAAGCAATGCCACAAGTTAGATTCTCAAGCATTCCATGAAGTTTTGAAAGTGCTATCCTTCAAGTAGAGCCACTGCCATGATCTGAACTTTATCATATCTAGCACTTTTGACAGTTTAGGTGTTTCATTCTGGAATATTATCCCATTTCTTTGCATCCGTAAACTCTACACTGTTGTGTACCAAACAACCATCCATCTTCTGTTGCTATTAGCGTTCACTCCCTGCAACGAATGGTTAGTAAAATGCTCTTGTGCTTGATAATGTTGTACCCTTGCTATCCCCATCTAATTGTAACAATAATTCCACACTGAAAAGGAGAACTTGCAAGAAAAACAAGAGATGTGAAGTTGATCCCACTTCTTGATTACAAAAAGTACACTTATCATTGTTATCCAATAGCTCCACCCCTCTCTTCCTGAGATTTTGTTTTTTCTAAATCCTATCTTGCAATAGTCTCCATGTGAAAGCTGCCACATTTGAAGGAATTTTTGCTTTCCATACCTTGTTAATGATGTTGGAATTATCCCCAAGAATTTCATTGTGAAGGATAAGTAAATAAACATCTTTCACTTTGTAACTCTCTACCTCATTTGCTTTCCAAATCCACAAATCATTCTCATTCTCCTTTAAATTCACTAAATGTACTTCCTTCAACAACTTAACTTCCAATTCTTTCTCCCATTCAAACAAGCCCCTTCTCCACCCAATGTTCCAGCTCCAAGACCCTTCCCTCCACCCGCTAACTTCTCCCAAAACATAATCATTTTGTTCGCACAAAGAAAACAATCTTGGATATTTTGATAAGAATGTCTCTTCGCCCACTAACCTTTTGTACCACAAGTCTATTCTCTTCACATCACCTACCTTCCATTTAATATTATCTTTAAACCATCCCCTTTGGCCCCATCTACCACAAACATCCCAACATCCTTCCACCATCTAGAAACTTTCGAATTCGGCTCCCCTTCCAACTTTCTATATGATTTTCCATACTTTGAATTAAGTATTTTCCCCCATAAGTGCTCTTCATATTGAATAACCTCCAACATCCTTCCACCATATAGAATAACCTCCATCTCCATTTAGCAAGCAAGACCATATTGAATATTCTTATGTTTTTCATCCCTAACCCCCTTCCTCCTTAGGTAGACACACTTTATCCCACTTCAACGAAGCTATTTTCCCTCTCTCCTCCCTCTTTCCCCACAAGAACTCTCTTTGAATTCTCTTAATCTTCCTCACCACCTCTTTTGGCATTTTAAAAAAAAGGATAGGAAAAATTGAGCAAACAAATTCTCCCTCTATAACACAAAAGCCTATATTTCCACTCACTAAGTTTCTTATTCAATTTTTGTATAATAGGTTTATGTTGCAGAATGCAAATTGGCTTAAGCTAAGAATTTTAGGCTTAAGAAAATTGGGGTCAGTATGTGAGATTTAGCATTCTAGACAAAATTGGCTTAAATCAAGAATTTCGGGCTTAAGTGAATTTTAGATAGAATGTGAAGTGGACAACATTGGCTTAAGCCAGGGTATAGGGCTTAAGCGAATTTTGGATGAAATATGATATTAACTATTAAGATCTAGACAAAATTAGCTTAAGTTGAGATGGTCTTGGACTTAAGCGAATTTTGAAAATTTGGTGAATGCCTTACGAATATTTTTTCTTTTGGCTTTAGCCAAATTTGGGTACAATGGTGTTTTATATTGAATATTCTCTTGAAAGTTTTCAAACCAACTCCAAATGCATATTTAACTATTTTATGAGCTATATAATAGGAGTAAAGTCTTATTTATGAGGGCATAATGTATTTTTGCATTTTAAATTGAATTTTTTTAGATAGGGACATGAAAAGATGAGAAATGACTATGTTATTGTTGACTAATATATTTATAATATATCTTAAGAAATATTGTTTTATTGTTAAAATGAGTATGGTTTTGAAAAGATGAAATGAGATCTGAATGAAATGTTGATGAATGTATATTATGATGAACCCTTAAGGTATTGATGAATGTATATTATGATGAACCCTTAAGGTATTGAACTTGATGATCAATTGATCATGATTATGTTGATGATGTGATGTTTATAATATGTTAAGATGAGTGCACAAAAATACTTTTTAAATAAGTGGATGCACAAAAATATTTCATTATAATAGGGAACTAAATTTGGGGACAAGTTAATGAACATCAACTTATTATACTTTTTGAATATTTAGTAGTTAAATTTTAAATTTTTTATCTTGAAGTCAAATGAGGATTTATCCTTTTGAATTCTGTTGAAAACAATGGTCAAAACTCAAACACACAGTCCAAGCTAGTTAATTTCGCTATCTATTTTCCCGTTTGGACTAAATTGTTTTCTTCAAAAACGTTGAATCATAGCCGCTTAATCGTAATCACTTGTTAAAATATATTTTAACAGCACTAGGTCATTGTATACCTCGACGCAGAGGATCACATCCAAAGTTTTGATCGAACGGGCGATAAGAAACCACATGTCCATCTGAAACAATTTCTTGTGATGATTTTCCATTTAAATAAAAATTCTGGAAAATTTCAATTTAAACCCTTTACCTCCCGAAGCGAGAAACAAAACCTAGCCCTCACGCGGTTAAAAAAACAGAAGAAAAAAAATAAACTCAAAAACTAAAAAATAGAAATTATTGGGATTCTCAATTTCAGGGCTTCTATTAGGGTTTCAAATCGGCTAGAGATTCTCAAACCCTAATCCGTCAATTCGCGCTCGTGATCTTCGATGTCTGTGGGATGAATCAATTGTTCGGTGGGATGTCGGTTGAGGTAAGTAAATTTTCGAATAATTGTATTTTTCGGTGTTAAAATTTTGCTGAGCGTTGTTTGATACAGTAAACGCAATGCATGGGGGTGTTCGGTATGTTGAATGTAGGTCTGTGTTGGTTGAGGAATATTTTGTGATATTTTTGTGGTTTTGGTGTTTCAGATCCAAGAAAATGTCCATATATGTATGATGGCATGTGAAAATTAGGGGAATTTTGGGTGTGGGCGTTTGTTATATTGATTTTCCATGGAAGGCAGAGCAGAGAACTCCAATGACACTACAATTCCCAAGAAATCAAGATCACTGGATCTTAAAAGTCTATATAAACCAAAACTGACAGAAAACACTGCAAAGAAGAACTTAAAGAGGATTGGCAATAGTAGTAGGGGTGGTGATGAGAAGAGGAAGAAAAAAAAGGCTAGAAAGGAAGTCTCTTTAAGTAGCTTAAAAAATGGTGATGGTAGCAGTGAGTTGAAGTCAGGGGTGAGACAGAGATTGAGTAGTAGTAGTAGTAGTAGTATGCTAAATAGAGTTTCATTTAGTGTTGGTGGTGATGATGCTCAAATTCCCAAGAGGAAGAGGAGTTTTGTGGGGAGGAAGAAATCAGAACTTGGTCAAGCATCAAATCTGGTGGAGCAGCTTAGTTGTAAAATTAGCTATGGTGATCAGGTGCCAAAGTTAGGCAGTGCTGATTTGGGCAGTGGGGTTGACTCTTTCAAGATTAAGCATAAGAAAGAATTTGATGAATTTAAGGAAAATAGGGATAGTGATTCAAATTCAGTTCAGCATGTTAAGGAGGATGGGGATTGTGCATCTCATTCTGTTGTAAATAGTGGTGATTCTTCTTTAACAAAGTCACGAAGGAAGAATAGGAAGCGGAAGGCTTCAGCTTTAGATAGAACTAAGGTTTCCAAGGATGCTGAACCTTTGGTTTCAAGTTGTAAAATATCTGACGATTTGCAAGAAGATGAAGAGGAAAATCTTGAGGAGAATGCAGCTAGGATGCTATCTTCAAGGTTTGATCCAAGCTGTACTGGATTTTCTATGAAAGGTTCAAATGGTTTGTCCTTTTTCGGATCTTCTTGTCAAAGTATTGTTAACCACGGTTTAAAGTCTCGGTCAGGTTCAGAATCAGCGTCAGCTGATACTGCTGGCAGAATTTTGCGACCTAGGAAACAATATAAAAACAAGGGTAATTCCAGGAAGAGGCGCCATTTTTATGAAATCCTTTTAGGTGATGTGGATGCATATTGGGTATTGAACCGGAGAATTAAAATCTTTTGGCCTTTGGACCAGAGTTGGTATTACGGCCTTGTGGATAACTACGATGAAGGAAGCAAGCTTTACCATATCAAATATGATGATCGAGATGTAGAATGGGTTAATCTACATACTGAGAGATTTAAGCTCTTGTTACTTCGTAGTGAAGTTCCTGGAAATGCAAAGGGTGAAAGAGCCTTAGCAAAACTTAGGAGTTCTCATCACCAAAAGGGAAGCAACTCCAGTAAACAAAGGCAAAGAACAGAAGAGAATACAGAGGATGATCGTTGTGGTGGGAGCAGTATGGACTCAGAACCTATAATTTCATGGTTGGCTCGATCTTCTCATCGGCTTAGATCTTCTTTTCTAGGCATAAAGAAACAGAAAACTTCTGTTACAATTCCAAGTACAATGTCATCATTCTTATATGATGAACCTGTTACAGCAAAGGGGCATTTAGCTAAGAGATCTTTGAGGGGTGTTAAAGATAATTTGTCTAGTGATTCTGTATCACAAGATAAATTAAGTGATGAATTTAGGGACAAGCCCTCATTTCCAAGTGTCACTTGCACTAAAGTTGGAAAACAACAGCCTATTGTCTATGTCAGAAGGCGAATTCGAAAGCCAGCTCCAATATCCCCTCATATCTCTGCAGAAAACCATGCTATTACAGGTGCATCTGGTTCCGTTGCCTTTGACCATATGTTTGGTGGGGTTGAGAAAATGAAAAATCCAATTGATGGCAGGGTTGGGGTTGGGGGGTCCATTGTTCTTCACTTACAAGGAGGGAGTATCAAAAATTTTTTGGGACATGGAGTCAGCATCATTCAAATTTGGCTTAAACTTTCCAATGCATTTGGTGTTGAATGACTTTTTTCAATCAGAAAATTTGTGGTTGTTTTACAGCGTTTTGCTGCTTCGGTTTGGTACAGTTATGACCAAGTGGCCTAGAGTTTGTTTGGAGATGCTTTTTGTTGATAATGTGGTTGGGTTGAGGTTTCTATTATTTGAAGGCTTCTTGAACATGGCTGCAGCTTTTGTCTTTTTTGTCCTTAGGGTATTTCATCAACCTGCTTCCCAGGGGAAGTATGTTGACTTGCAATTTCCATGTACATCTATTGGATTCAAGTTTTCTAGTGTTCATGTTATTAAGAAGCCGCTTATGTTTGAGTTCTATAATTTCTCTGAAGTGAAGAATTCAAAGTGGGTGTGCTTAGATTCTAAGCTTAAGAGGCATTGCCTACTCAGTAAGCAGCTCCATCTTTCTGAATGCACATATGATAACATTCAGGCACTTCAAAGAACAAGTAGGTTCTCCATAACTTCTGTCAGTGGGTCCTCCTCAGTCAAGGTACTTGTTCCCTTTTCTCCTATATGTCCTGATTGGTAATCCCAGCCTTAACCCCCTTTTAAGAATTTATTTGCCATGTTCAACACTTGTTACTATAATCAACATTATATATCAAAGTTCCAAAAGTCACTGCAAGTTAGCTTATCTTGGGTTTTGTTGTGAATCAAATCATGCAACAGGTCAGGCGGAAGAGGAGTTGGCCAGGGAATAACATCATGGGTATTTCCAAAGTGTCCACTCAAGCTGATACTCATCAGTATTCTGATGCTGGCAAGTGGAAACTTCCTCCATTTGCTCTTTCTTTTGCTGCAGCACCTACATTTTTTCTTCATTTGCATCTTAAGTTGCTGATGGAGCAGTCTACAAATCGTATAAGCTTTTGTGGTCAAACACCAATATTTGATCAGGAAGACCCTGGTTTGGTGACAAATGGATGCACTATCACCAATGATTGCTCAAACAGGAATTCTGAAATTATTCTGAGGAAAGATATGATGGAGACTTTGTCAAATGGTGCTGCAGGTGATGGAGGGTCTTGTGCTGACTCAGATCATCCCTCTACTTGCAGTGATCAAATTCTCATTCAAAATTACCAGAACATTGGTCTTAATGGTGCTGGTACTTCCATTTCCCATGATTCTGAGAGGCTTAGTACAACTCACTTCCCAGAATGGCAATGCCACCATTTGGAGCAAGAGTTAGGCTCTTTACCTTCAAGTTCTTTAATACGTCAAGATAAGGCTGATGATGGTTCTCATTCTTCTATTGGTGATCTCAGCATTCAAATTCCTGCAGTTGATCAATTTGAGAAACCTGGTGATGATGGTGATTTATGCAATGCTGAACACTCTCCTGATTTCTCTTGGAATATAAATGGAGGTGGTCTTCCAAGCTCCAATCCAACTGCTCGCAGAAGTTCTTGGTATCGGAACCGGAGTAGATCCTTGTCATTGGGATTTCAGTCTCATGTGTGGTCTGATGGCAAGGTTGATTCTCTTTGCAATGATTTTAGCAATGGACCTAAAAAACCACGTACCCAAGTGTCATACTCAGTGCCTTCGGCAGGGTATGAATTCAGTTCAAAGCAGAGAAACCATCATCAGAAAGGACTTCCTCACAAACGAATTAGAAAGGCTAGTGAGAAGAATTCATCAGATGTTGCTAGGCACCTTGAAAAGAATGTTGAATGCTTATCTTGTGGTGCAAATGTCTTGATTACTCTTGGTAATAAGGGTTGGAGAGAATCTGGGGCCCATGTTGTACTAGAGTTGTTTGACCACAATGAGTGGAGGCTCTCTGTGAAACTTTTAGGAATTACTAGGTATTCATACAAAGCACATCAGTTTCTGCAGCCTGCATCAACAAATAGGTACACACATGCAATGATGTGGAAAGGAGGGAAGGATTGGATCTTGGAATTTCCTGATAGGAGTCAGTGGGCTCTTTTCAAGGAGATGCATGAGGAATGCTACAACCGTAACATCCGTTCTGCTTCTGTTAGAAACATACCTATTCCTGGTGTTCATTTGATAGAAGAAAATGATGATAATGGCTGTGAGGCAACTTTTGTTCAGAGCTGTAAGTACTACCGACAGGTTGAAACAGATGTTGAGATGGCTCTGGATCCATCCTGTGTTCTGTATGACATGGATAGTGAGGATGAGCAGTGGATTTCAAATGCTAAAAATTCTGTAAAAGACAACAATGACTTGAGTTGGATCTCAGAGATGATGTTTGAGAAGACAATAGACATGTTTGAAAAGGCTTCATATGCAAAGAAGTGTGATCGTTTTACTCCTAATGAGATAGAGGAACTCATGGTTAATGTTGGGCCTTTGTCTGTTGTCAAAATTATTTATGACCATTGGCAGGAGAGAAGGCGGAAGAAGGGAATGGCTTTAATACGGCACTTTCAGGTAATGTTCAAATTAACTTTCTTTTTATGTTATAATTATTTTGATTATGGGAATATGTCTCTGCCTCCATTTAATGACTATATAAAAGACATACTAGCTTTGGATTGATATACAGTAATGTTGTAATGGATTGATTGATCTTTTGCTTTGTTACACTAAATATATGAATCTATCTATCTTGAAGCCCTTTCAAATCTAAGAACAAGTTTTCTCAGCCCTTGAAGAGTGAATGCAGTTTAAACAATTTCTATGCTTTTAAATGTATTTATGGCCTCCAGGTTAAAACCCTGCTACATATTTGAATTTCTACCTACTTTTGATATTTATTCAATTCATAAATGTTGGGTGAGTCTTTGATTCTGACATAATTACTTAACAGAATAAATTCAGACAAGACTTATGCAATATTAATGCTACCACATAATTAACTATGTTAGGAGAAAATGAATTTTATAGTATTTATTGGATACAACTTTGAAGGATTTATTTCAATTTCTGTTAGAACAAGTGGGCATAATTTTTTTTTTTTTTTGATTGGCTGAAAGCATGACGACTTTATGCAATTTACCTTGTCATTTCTCAACATGGCTGTTTTCTTCTATACCTAATGTGTACGCTTTGTTATTATTTTCCTGAAATTTCATCTCTGAATCTTTATGTAATTTTCAGCCCCCTCTATGGGAAAGATATCAGAAACAAGTGAGAGAGTGGGAAGTAACCATGACCAAGAACAATGCCCATTCTAATGGATGCCTGGACAAGTTTACAACTTTGGAGAAGCCGGTCATGTTTGCCTTCTGTTTTAAACCTAGGGGTCTGGAATCACTGAACAAAGGATTGAAACATCGATCCCAAAAGAAGATTTCAGTCTCTGGGCATGCAAACTGTAATCTAGATCAGGATGGCTTCCACACTTTCAGTGAGTATTTGATTTACAAGTTGATTTCATTGGTTATGTTTAGAAACAAATTAAGAACATTCTCCTTAACATCTAATTATTGTAAACACAGGAAGAAGACAGAATGCCTTACCTTTTGGCAATGAAAAGTTCCTATACCAAACCAACAGTTATGAATCTTTTGATGATTCATCATTGGCTCTGACCTCACCAAGGGTATTCTTACCATGTGATGCTGGCAGCTTGAAATACCATCCTACTAGTAATGGTGCGGGATATAGAAATCATATCCCAAAATTTCACAAGTCCAGATATGACTCGCCTGGTAGCAGGCATCACCTTCTTGCTGGCCCTAGGAGGCAAGGGATTGAACGGTTGGATGCTTCAGTCCTTGAGGAGTTAAGACTACGCGATGCTGTGGCTGAGGCTCGTTTTAAACGCCATGTCTCTAAGTTGAAGAGAGACAGGGCTAAGAGATTGTTATATAAAGCAGATGTAGCAATTCACAAGGCCATGGCTGCTCTAATGACTGCAGAAGCAATGAAAGCTTCTGAGGACTCCCTTGGTGAAATGAAAGCTTTTGAGGACTAATATGGCAATTCGCATGGCCTTTGGTTTACTTGGTCAAGAGTTGTGGCCCTTATTTTCATTATCCAGGGTGTTCAATAATTAGACCTGGGTTCAGTGAGGGGAGGAGATTCTGTTGCTGCAGACTGCAACTCCCTCTAACTGTCTAGTGTCTACTGGAACCTTTTCTAGCTTTGGGCTCTGCTCAGTTCAGAGTAACTGTAGCACTGATCTGCATGGTGTATAGGTCTATGAATTTTGTACTACCTATATTTGTACAGATTCCCTCCCCCATCTCAGTTTCAAACATTCAATATGAAAATAGAAATCGACCAATAATACGACACCATTGTAAATAGGAATTAGTCCTGTTTCTTCGATAGTATTTAGGTAAAATTGATAGACTAATGCATGATTCGGAATTCGTTGTTCTGTTTTTAGTACTACTCCCTTGCGTTAGCTCTCTTATGAACAATGAAAAGAAAAGTAGATGAGAAAGGAGTGTAAAACTTAAATTGAAGAGAAAATGGAAGGAAAATTTATGGTGTACTTGATTTTGTTTTTATTTTAGTTTTTAAAAAGTAGTTTTCAAGAAGTGGAAGGGGGAGAATAAAATGCAAAACAAAAATGCAAGGAAAAATCAGTAGTAGAAAATTGAAAATTAAAATAAATTGAAGATTTTTTTATTTTATTTTAGAGATTAAAAATATTAGTTTTAAAAATATAATAAGTTTTATTTTTTGATTTTTAAATACAAAATAGTTTTCGAAACCGAGAAACAAATATATCTATGTATGCATATATACTAAAAGAAAGTATTAAAAAAATGTTCGGAAGAGAATTTATAAGTATATTTACAATTTTTTTTTATTTTTAAAAAATCTTAATAACATAAAATTTATAGAAAAAAATGGAGAAAAATGCTTAAATATGTCTTTCATATACTTTTTTTTAGATTGCTATCCATTATTTTTATTTTATTTTTTAGATAATAAAATTGAAAATGGAAACAAAAATCATTTTCTTAAAGCAAATGCCCCATTTCATGTTGGCTCTTTTGTTCCTCTGTTACATGCATCCATGAAAGAGTGCGGAAAGGCTCGATGCGGCGGAGGAGTGAGGCCATCGAGCATGGATGCCTTTTGCACAATCTCATATCATGGTCTATATTGCTGCCCCATTTCATGCAGGATCTTTGGTGTATTTATGCCGATTAATGCATGTCATTGCTTGATTTGATGCCCCAACAAGAACTTAAGTTCCCCCATCAAGCTCATCTCAAGCTCATTTTTCATTAGATAAGAAAATCCTTGCATAGAGATTCATTAGCAACTCCAAAAATTATATCATCAACATAGATATGAACTATAATGAAATCTTTCCCAAATTTTTTTTTGAAAGAGTTGTGTCTACTTTACTTCTCATAAAACCATTTTCCAAAAGAAAAGAGCTCAATTTGTCATACTAAGCAGGAGGTACCTACTTCAGACAATACAAAGCCATATTAAGTTTAAAAAAATGATCCGTAAAAGTGTGATCTTCAAAACCAAGAAGTTGTTTAACATAAACTTTCTATTCAATAAAACCATTTACAATTTCACTCTTAACGTCCATTTGAAATAGCTTAATGTTTTTGAGCAACAAAGACATGCATGATTCTTATAACTTCGAGTCTAGTAACTGGAGCAAAGGTTTCAATGAAGTCTATAACTTCTTGTTGGTTATAGCCTTGAGGTACTAACCTAGCTTTATTTCTTATGATTCATCTTATTCCAATAATGTTCTTGTTCTTAGGCTTGGGAACAAGTGTCCAAACATCATTTCTAGTGAATTGGTGGAGTTCCTTTTCCGTGGCTACAATCCAGTTATCATTTGTAAGTGCATTGTCTATAGTCTTGAGTTCTTTCTAAGATGAAAGCATAAGATGCTTGATCTCTGAATTATGATTTGGTTTTAAATCCTTCAGTCTAATTTGCTATGATCTAATCTTGAGGGTGATATGTGACAAACTTCCAGTTTCTTGTTTGTGGATGTTGTTTAGATGATCCTTTAGTCTGTTGGAGAATTTCTTCAGACTGTTTGACTTCTTTTTCTTTTGGTACTTCAGACGGTGCAATCTACATATCTACAAAATATTTCTCAAAATCTAATAGCTTCCTAAAAAATGTTAGTCCATCATTAAATTGAACATGGATTGATTCCTCTATAGCTAAAGTCCCTGTATTAAAGATTCGTTAGGCTTTAGATGTATCAAAATATCCAAGAAAGACCCCTTTATCCACCTTTGAATCAAATTTTGCAATATGAAACATTAGATCTTCTTCCTTTCCATAGTTCATAAGGATGTCTCAACTATGTTTCAAGTGAGAAGCTTTAGAAGATTTGTAAGAAGCCCATTTGTGGATGAAGTCAATGCTTCCATCTGAATATCTTAATCTTACCATGTTTCAAAGACATCAAGAAGGCCTTACTTAGAAGATCTATCGAAGGCTAGATTGAGTAGACAACATCATAATGAAGTTGTTTCAGAGTCAACATCAGAATGGTGTACTTAAGGACTCCAAGAATGAGAACATCAAAATGGTACTCTAATGATAAACCAAAATTAAGACAAGATAGATTCTGAAATGTCTACATTAGAATGATGTATTGAAGTCAAGATCATGAAGTATCTATGCATCAAAATGAAACTACACCAGAGTCTACATCATAATGATGAAGAACTTGACTTTGAAAACTAAACTTCAGAATGGATTCCAAAATGGTTTAGAAAGGCTTAAAATGCACCTCAAAGACAACATTAGTTCTTCCATGTGTTGCCACACATACATATAACACATCAGAAGACTGAGGTTAATAGCATCTCGCTTTCCAAATGCTACCATACACATTGAGGGCAAATCAAAAAGTGAATGCTAACTGCATTTGAAGATGCACAAGTTGAAAGTTGAGAATGTCCTTAAAAAGATCTGTTGTGCAACATTAGAATGAAAATCAAAGAGACTTTGTGAACTAAACCAAGGACAAAACACTAACACAATGGCAACAACAAACTTCACATGTTACCTATGTTGAAGTATGCTACTTTATAATTATATGTGTTGTGATGAAGTGTTTGTATTGATGGAGTTGAGTTATCTACATTGTCATATATGTTATCTTCATTAGAAGGAACCTATATCAAAATAGGTCATTCCTCAACAACATCATAATGTACTTATGAGAGACAGTAAAAAAGCTGCTCAGAAACTGATTATCAAAATGGTAACATCAGAATGGACTAATATGAAAAGAGCTGACAACTGTAAAGTTAAAAGCAATATGTCTACTTCAAAAAGAAGTCACCCAACTGTCATAACAGCTAGTTTGACATATGGGAAATATAAAAGGACAAAGGACAACTACAAAAAAAGATAGAAAAGGTTGGAGACAACCTACACTGTGTAGAAACTAGATTCATGTCCTTTACCCATTCCAGATGTGTTTTAAAGCTCTGAATGGTTGTAGCACATGTGCATACAACTTAGAGCTTCAAAGAATCTAAATGAGTGTTGTGAGTTTGTAAAAACCCCTCAAATACATTTAGGAGTGTTCACAAGTACGGGTCACTCGTGAACCCGAATTAACCTAAACTGATTCAAACAGTTTGAGTTTGGTCATTTATGTATTTGGGTCATAACCGTTCATGTACGGGTTCGGTCATAGGTTTATATTTATATATACAATAAATTTATAGAGTTGTTTATTTTGGCTTTTAAATACTGCTAATATTGGAACTCCAAGTGTTGGAACTACAAGTGTTGTGAGTACTAGTGTTGAAACTTTTTAAGGTATTACTTTCAGGTACATTGTTATTTATTTTATCTTTTTTTTTTCATATTTGGTTTTTCTGTCATGTTTATAATATTAACAAATCATATTTTGTTCATTTATTTCAGCAAATATAGTTGTAACAAAGCTTATTGTAAGAAATTAGTTTGTAGGAAATAATTGTGATTCAAACTATTATAGTAAATCTCATTGAAAAATATTTGTTTTAATTTATATTAGTCTATTTAAGAATATTATGTTGATGGTATTAAATGGATCAATTTTACTACTTTTAGACATTTGATAATATTTTGTTAATTGTATTGGATATTGGATGAATCATGATATAAAATAATAGTTCTAAGAAAAAATAAATAAATTTAAATGGGTAACCAGTTGGCCCGAACCGAACCAAACTATTCATAAATGGGTTGGGTTGGGTTTCAAAAAATAATTGTGTAAACCAAACCGATCAAATTTGATTGAATTGGGTCTTGAATTTGGCCAAAATCGGTTCGAATCAACCTGCGAACACATGTAAATACATTCTTCTTGTTTGTAATATGTTTGTCTCCCAAATTAACCATATGGGTTAAATTGGTTGTGAGAGAAGTGACAAAGAGAATGCATGTAAGGTCGGTAGCTTATAAAGAGTCTCTATGATGATAGTCTAAAGAGGCTAGTGACATAATACTTGGATAGCCCGAAGAGGTGAAATAAATACTTGTATTGTTTCTCCCATGACCAAGTGGGTGTTGTGATTGAGTGGGTTTTGGTTCCTAAGACTGAGGAGAATCATTCTATGGATTAAGCCCACATGACGAGGTGGAGAATACTTGGATTGTCTCTTTCATGGTGTTGTGGTTGAGATGGGTTATCTCCAAGCCAAGATCAGGTGAGGGAGATGTTGTGAAGTCCAACAAGTGGTTGGCAGTTGTAAAAATCCAATAGGTTGTTCGTTGTGTTAGTCTAAAATCTCATCTTGAAGGGTGAAGATTAGACGTAGCCCAAGGTTGGGGTGAACCAGTATAAAAATCCATGTGTTGAATCCTCTCTTTCCTTCCTCTTTTTCATTATGTTATTTGTTGTCACATATACCACATTTGCATCAAATGACTTTCATCAGAATGCATACATAAGAAGGATTTCATAACAAGCTCAACTGTTTTGTAAAATGGCATATATGAACTAAATCATGTTTGTGATAATAAGATTTGTCCTAGACCATTTCAATCATATACATAAAAGTATGAAAGCTTTCATAAAACATGAAAATGGTTTTATGCATGAAAAGATGGAAACATCACTCTAAGTAATAGCTTTTTTAGCACAACATTTTGAGTACTACATCTGCATAACATAAACTAAGATTTTCATAATAACAGTATTCTAAGAAATGATTTTATTTTTAGTCAAAAGGCCAGTTCTTCTTCATCTTCCTCAGAAAACTCAGCATCATTATTCTCAACATTAGAATCTGCAACTGAGTTTAGTGTTTTTGGAATGTTGTTTTGTTTTAGTTTTCTGAGAAGTCATGAGTATTATTGTTTTCCCTTTAGGTAGCTACATCTCATCCATCAGCTTTTTCTCGTGAACCTTTAGTGAACCAATAAGTTTATCCATAACCAGATTTTTTAGGTCCCTGGCTTCTATTATGGATGTGACCTTTAGTCTCCATATTTTAGGTAGACTTTTCATAATATTCTTGATTCTCTAATGTGTGGTGTATCTTTCTCCCAGAGCATTCAACTCATTCACTATAGTAGTGAATTTGATGAACATCTCTTTTATGGACTCATGTTTCTGCATCTTAAACATTTCAAACTTGTGAGTTAAAATATTGACCTTTGAGTCTTTTACCTGATATGTACCTTTATGTCTTGTTCTAATTGTATTCCAGATTCCCTAAGCAGTTTCAAATTATTCTATTCTTTCAAACTGAGGTATTCTCAGAGCACATGATAAAAAAACTTTGCTCTAGAGTTCAAGAGGGCTCTTGCTCTCTCATCTAAGGTCCACTCCTCTTTAGGTTTGTCTGTCACCAGTCCAACCTCAGTTCTTTTTGTTGGTTTATAAGGACCAATCTCTATGATGTCCCATAGATAATCATCTCGTGATTCCAGGGATAACTTCATTCTGCTTTCCAAGTTGTAAAAGTCTTTGCCATAAAATCCTAGAGGCCTGTTAGTTGAAGCACCTTCAGGTATGAACATAGTTGGAGCTTGTCTAAGCATCCCTTCTTCAAGGCTTTGATGTGTCTTCAATGTAAGGCCTTGTTGTCTTGTACTTTGGAAAAATAAAATAATCAAAGGGAAGCATTCTTCATCATGTAGATAGGCTTCAAGGGATCTTCACAGTCCTTTACTCCTGGAAGTCAGTCTGAGACAACCTTATTGGGCATCATTCTTAACACTAAAATACTTAAGCAGAATGTCACTCATCACATAAGACCCATCATCCTTATAATTTTCATTGCTAATGGTTTGTCAAAATTAAAATCAGGGATGTGGATTCAAAAGGATTATGAATTTGTGCATACCCTTCCCCCCAATTTAAATCCAATAAGTCCCAAATTGCATCAATTATAAGTATTCCCCTAATTCATTTACTAGCCTTTGATCTAGGTCTAGTAAGGCTCCTTTGCCTAAATCCATACTTAATTGATCATAGAAATATTGATTTAGGTCAAGGATGAAGTTCTACAATAACAAGGATGATTAACAACCAAGTTAATCTACTGGAAATTATTCAACTAGCTTTATCATTCAAGTAGGTGCAAAATAATCTCATTCTAGATCAACTAATCACACACATATTTACTGAGATTCAACTTGATACTTCAAAATTTTCTTTACTTTCAAGAGCCCTCTGATTCTAAGAGAGGATATACTGAGATTCAAAGCTCTTGTTCCAAAAATCAAGATCATCATGCATCATTGATAAAAATGTTTTGGACAAGATTTGAAAAGAGTTTTCTTGGAGAGATGATCCGAAGATTACTTTTTTTCAACCTTATTTCAGTTTGGTAAATTCGTTCACTTTCATTTTGTGGATCATAAGGTTGTATCTCTCCTTTAAACTCTTGTTGTAATTTGTTTTACATTCTTACTTGTAAGTTGCTATCTCAAAGAGGTTCTTTAAAGCTTTTCTAGAGTAGGGTTCTCTAGAGGGAAGAGTAGAGTAGGGTTCTATATGTCTTGATCATTAGAAGTTTGTAGGGTGTTTAGATTTCAGTTCTTTATCTAGGGTTGATAAAGGGTGATCATTTGTAAGATTGTAAAGAACATATTTTATTATAGTGGAACTCTAGCCAAGGTTTGGTTAGAAGAAATTAGATGCAACTTCTCTTATTGAGGAGTGAACTAGTATAGTTTTTGTGTTCTCTTATTCTCATCTTACTGTCTTTATTTGCTAATCTTTTGGTTAATCTTTTCAAGATCAACAAATAACTTTTCTGCTATTGCTTTTTGTGAAGGTTGAGTCTTGATTGATTGAAGGGTTCATTTTCAAAATGGTGTCCTTGTCATACGACCTTTAATCCGCTGTTAGTTTCAAAGAAATTTTAAAGACCCTATTTAACCAATTCACCCCCTCTTGGTTAATTGTGTGTGTTCATATTGTTTTTCATTCAATCAAATGACTCTGGTGCATGAAATGCAATAGAAAAAGGTCTTTTGGTTCCTATGAAAACTGTTGGTAATAATATGATTCCCAAAGAGTGGGATTAGATGATAGATGCAGGAAAGAGAGTTGTTCAATATGATTTTAAAGCTAAGAACATGATTACTTATGCACTTTCTTCTGACGAATTCCTTAGAACTGTTAGGTGTAAAACCGCAAAGGGAATATGGGAGATGTTGAAAGTCACTCATGAAGGAACTGATGAAGTTAGAAGATCAAGGAAGCATGCCTTGGTTCATGAGTATAAAATGTTCAAGATGAACACAAAAGAAAACATATCTCAGCTCCAAACAAGATTCACTCACATTGTAAATCATCTTCTTGGTGTTGGGAAGATATTTGGTGCTGAAGAATTAAACATCAAAATCCTGAAGTGTCTTACAAGACCATGACAACCAAAGGTGACAACAATAAAGGAATCAAAAGATCTTTCCAAGATGTCCATGGCTACACTTTTTTGTAAGCTTCTTGAGTATGAATTAGAAATGTCATAACTAACATATGCAGAAGATGTAGATAAGAAACAAAAGAGCATAGCCTTGAAAGCTGCATCATCTAGTGTGGAAAAAGAAGAAGACTCAGGTGAAGATGAAAGTGATGAACACTTGAACCTAATAGTCAAGAGAATCAGCAAATTCATGAAGAACAAAAAGAACAAGAAGTTCTCAAAATTCAACAAAAGAAAGGACAACAACAACAACAACACAAACTTCACCTGCTTCGATGTAGTAAGATAGGCCACATTAAATCTGATTGTCCTATATTCTTAAAGAAGCAATTAGGTGAAAAGAAGACAAAGAAAGAAGGAAAGCTAGAGAAAGGCTACATAGCATGGGAAGACAATGACTCAACAACTTCTAAATCATCAAGTGAGAATGAAGAAGCTAATGTATGCCTCACTTCTACAACAAGTGAAGATGAAGAATTCTCAAGTGCTGAATCAAAGGTAAATCCTGAATTTGACCAAATTGTTGATGCTTTTCATGATATGCATGAAGAGGCTCAAAAGCTTGCAAAATCCAACAATAGGCTGAAAGAAAATCTTAGATGACATGTCACCAAACTTGCAACAATGCAAACTAAAATTTGTAACTTGAAAGAAGAAAATGAAAAACTTGTTTCAAGCTACAAAATGAATGGATGTGTATGTGCCTCTTCTTCATCAAATGTAGATAAATGCAATGCTTTAGAAAAGGAATTTGATGATTACAAAAAGAGTCAAGGTGAAAAATACATGTTATTGCTTTCAAAAAAATCTTACTTAGTTGATCTTTTGAAAAGACTCTATAGATGAAAATGCAGTTTAAATCAAATGTTAAGTGTACAAAAGTATGCAAGAGATACTTCTGGTTTGGGTTGAAAACATGCAGAAAACCTTTTGGAAAAACAAAGTATGTACCACAAAAATAGAAGAATCAAATAGGCTTTTCAAAAACTAAAAAAAGCATCAAAATTTGTAACTTGCAATTGCTGCATGAAGGTCATACATCTCATAAGTGCTACGCTAGAAGATTCTATGTGCCTAATGAAGAATGTTGCAGGTGTGTCTTAGAGCAAAATCATCATTATGGTACCTTGATAGCCGATGCTCTAGACACATGATAGGTGACATATCCATGCTTACAGATGTTACTCTAAAAGATGGAGGATTTTTCACTTGTGGCGACAACAACAAAGGGAAGATAGTTGGAGAAGGAGACATAAGAGACAACTTCAAAACAATGATAAAAAATGTTCTCTATGTGGAAGGTTTGAAGCACAATCTCCTAAGCATAAGCCAACTATGTGATAAAGGATTCAAAGTTTCTTTCAATAACAATTGTTGTTTAATATGTGATGGTCAATCCAGTGAGGTTATCCATGTAGGTAAAAGAAAAGGTAATATCTACTTACTCTCTATAGAAACTGCACTCATTCACAACACTAATTGCCTAGTAAGTAAAGTTGATGAATCTTGGCTATGGCATAGGAAGGCAAGTCATATTAACATGCATCACATGAACAAGCTTATAAGAAAAGACTTAGTCATTGGCTTACCTAAACTAAAGTTTGAAAAGGACAAATCATGTGATGCTTGTCAAAAGGGAAAACAAACCACGATTTCTTTTCAAAATAAAAATGTTGTTTCTACCTTAAGACCCCTTGAAATGCTTCATATGGATTTATTTGGTCCTTCTAGAACTATGAGCTTAGGAGGTAATTTCTATGAGCTTGTAATTGTTGATGATTATTCTAGATTTACATGGACTTTGTTTATAAGATCCAAGAGTGATGCTTTCATGGCATTTATAAAATTAGCCAAGCTCATTCAAAATGAAAAAATATGCAAAATTATCTCAATAAGAAGTGATCATGGTAGTGAATTCCAAAATGAGTACGTTGAAAAGTTCTGTGAAGAAAATAGAATCAACCAC
>CM023954.1:12955602-13017306 GCA_013407115.1 Glycine latifolia
TTACATATATCATTTGCATTTGACTGTACCCCTCAGAGTGGAGGGAGGTTTCACTAGAGTGGGTGAAACTATTTTGATGATGGTACCCTTTGGCCCCTCAGAGTGGAGGGAGGTTTCACTAGAGTGGGTGAAACTCTTTGACTGTACCCCTCAGAGTGGAGGGAGGTTTCACTAGAGTGGGTGAAACTGTCTTGATTATGGTACCTTGTGGTGATAATCTGAGATCTCAGTCATGCATCATTTAACAAAGAAATCATGCATCATTCATCATGCATCTGTTTTATGATTATTACGTTGCTTCTATTGTTTATCTAACCATGTTTGTCATATACTTACCCTATTTTGTGTCTGTGGTTGACACCTGTGATGACCCCAAAAATTATTTGGGCGAGCAGATGAACAGTGAAAGATTATGAAGACAAGATGATGAAGATGTTTTAATAAAGTGTATTTTAATTCTGATGTGTAATCTGGACTGTCTGTATATTATTCTGATATGTATTTTGGACTGTATCTGGGACTGTATTATAGAATTATATTTTATTGTAAATAAATCGTGGTGAGGAAAGAATTCGTTGATGAAATGAGCGATTGATTAAGTTTTGAAGCAAAGTTTGAAATAATTTTTCGTGAAATTTATAACTAAATTAATCCTAAAGCAAATAAAAACAAAATTTTTCTTTAAAATCAATCAAACACACGAGAGTAAAACGAGGCGTTACAATAAACCATAAGAAACTCAACAAAATTCACATATTTATATTTTTTTAATAAAACTTAACATTTTTTTAGTTTTAATAAATACAAAAATAATTGAAAAAAATGAAATATAAATTAAATTCAATAAAACAAAATGCATAACAAAATTAAAATTCACTCAACATGAAATGTAGTTTTTTTCCTTTCTTGCAAATAAAATTAATATATTAGAAATGTATTACCTATATTGCTAACGTTCAATTTTTATTGGTAATAACGTAGGAGATACTATAGTTTTTTTCCTCTCAATTAAAATTAAAATGAATATATTACCTATGTTGCTAACATTCA
This sequence comes from Glycine latifolia, assembly GCA_013407115.1. Lineage (NCBI taxonomy): Eukaryota > Viridiplantae > Streptophyta > Magnoliopsida > Fabales > Fabaceae > Glycine > Glycine latifolia. The sequence continues at coordinate 12,956,653 of CM023954.1, forward strand.
ATTTTTCCATAATGTTCTTACCCACACACACGTGTCCCTTATCTCTTCCACCCGTTCAACTTCTCCTCTCTCTTCTCCACTCAACCCACTTTGCTCCACAATGTTCTCACCCACACACACACTTCTCCTCTCTCTTCTCCACTCAACCCGCTTATCTCCATAATGTTCTCAACCAAAACTTCTTTCTTTCTTCTCCGCTTTGCTCAAGCTTCCTCGCGCAGCTTCCTTGCCTTCTCCCTGTCTTCTCCACTTTGCTCAAGTCTCTTCTCTACTAAAATGGTAAGAAACGGTTCCTTATATAAGGAATGCATCGTCCACTGAAGAAATTGGTTCTGCCACGTCACTTTGCTCCAATGCCCAAGAACTCAGAAGAAACCGTTCCTTAGGCTAAGAAACCCACTAAGCATCTTCCATTGGAGATGCTCTTAGCTACTTATATCACAATGTGTTTTTTATATTATTTTTAAAATATAATTAGTATTGATATTTTCGTCGTCTATTTTTTACTTGTTGATGATTTAGTTTCTTTCTTTGTCCATTTTTGTTTATGTCATATGTTTTCTTTTTCTTTTTTTCATATTTGCTATCTTCAATTCATGCTAATATGAGAACAATTTGTTCAAATTACATAGAAATTGAAAATTGAAAATCATAATGTTCTCCCACGAATTACAATTTCAAGATTTAGAATTTCTGGTTTGAAAAATAATATTTGTTAATCTTCTTGAATATGAAATATATAAGGTTGGTTCATTGGTGTTTAAGATTCAATTTATTTTAAGTCTCACAAATGTGTTATCATCTTTATATTTATAAGTATATTTAGTGAGTTATTACTATTTGTTTTGTTTATGACATGTATATTGTACATGATTGATTTCATATATTCTAATTATAATAGTTTTTACATGTATTAAAATCACAATGTTTTCCCAACACACTAAATAAATTATCATTATCTTGATCCTTGTACAAAACAATTTGAACTTGAATTTCAAAAGATAATTCATTTACAAAGTTTAGTCAAAATAAATGACTAAATCATATATATCAACTACTAATGTTTCAATAAAACTTGATGTCTTTATTGGGTAATGTTGTAAAATGAGTCTCAAGCATGCATGAAGAGTGCTAGACAAGTTGGTTCCAAAAGATAAAAATCTTCAATTAAGAAAATAAGCTAAAATGCAAGATGGTCAAATTGAGATCATGAGAATGTTGAAAGATTCTTATGATATAATTATATATTTTAGTTCTAGAAGAAATCAGGTACCTAAAATTAGTGAAAATAAAAAGATCTCATATTATGTCATGAATGAAATATGATGAAATGAAATAAAGTCAACATTGACAATGTATTTGCATATAATGTAACGCTAAATGTAATAAATGATAATGAGGATCAAGAGTAAGTCTATAAAGGATTATAGACAACAAAATTATTGGTCAAAATAGAAATACCCAATTGAGAAAAAATTATACTCACTTCCTAAAGCTATTGATTTTTGGACCTGTAGTCTATATACATGAACATATAAAACACAATGATGTTTTTGGACATGTAGTCCATTCACCGGAAATGAAAAACTAGCTAGATTTTTGGACAAACAATCCATGTACTTGAAGATGTAAAATCTATTACAGTGTTTGACTTGTTGGTTAAACACTTGAAAATATTAAACCAATTGGATTTAAATAGATTTTTGTGCAAAAACAAAATGAGAACAGTGAAATTGAGAGATAGAAAACATGACTTGAAATTAATTTTGAAGAAACATGTTCACCTATAGTGGATGTAAGTACTTTTGATACTAAATCACTCTAGTTGCACATGAAAGGCTTAGTTCACATCTAGTGGATATTGTTACAACTTACTTATATGACTCTCATGATAATGACATTTGCATGAAACTCCCTGAAGGATATAATTTTCCCAATAATGCATATTCTTGAGAAGAATACTCTCTATGAACTAAAGTAATCAAGCCGCATGTGGTATAATCAACTTAGTGAGTACTTGCTAAAGGAAGGATATAAAAAAGATCCTATTTATTCATATATTTTCACAAAAATTTGAAAATAAATTTTTCATAATTGTTGTTTTATGTAGATGATGTAAATATTATTGGAATTCTTGAAAAGCTTCTAAAAGCTTAAGGAAATAATTTGAGATGAAGACCTAGGAAGCAAAAAGTTTTTTCTAGAAATTGAATATTTAAAGAATAGAATTGTTTTGCACCAAAAAGCTTATACAACATAGGTGTTTGAAAAGTTTTATATGAGAAATTACATTTGTTGTACATTCCAATGATTGAAGGTCTCTAGATGTGAATTAAGATCCTTTTAGATCTTTAGAAAATGATGAAGAAATACTTGGTCCTAAAGTAACATGTATTAGTGTTATTGAAACACTAATGTATCTTACTATGCATATACGGCCTAATATATCATTTCCCACTAATTCACAAGCAAAATCCCACTAATTCACTAATACAAACACATTTAAGCACGTACTTCATTATTTTAGAGGTTATTTGTTAGATCCTCATAATGATATAACATAAGATTACATTAAGTGATATAATATTTTCATGACAATATGTGAATAAACCAAAATAGACACATAAGCTAATCATGCAAAAATTAGCTCAACATTAGAAAAAAATTACATCGATGATCACATATGAAGACAATGTTAAATGTATTGCTCATTTGAAAGAAGAAGGAAGCATCAAAGGAGATAGAACAAAACATATGTTACCAAAGTTCTTTTTCACCTATGATCTCCAAAAGAAATAAATCTTCAACAAGTTTGTTGACGTGAGAATATAAAAGATTTCTTTACGAGGTCATTACTAAAGAAGACTTTTGAGCAATTAACTCACAAGGTTGAAATTTGTCGTCTTGAAGATGATTGTCTGCATGAGGGAGGAAATAAATACATTCTACACTTTTTCCCTTCACCATGGTTTAGTCCCATTGGATTTTCTTGGCAAAGTTTTTAATGAGGTAGATGATTACATATTGAAGAATGATATATTTTTTTCCTTCACTAGGTTTTTATCCACAGGATTTTTCTTAGTAAGGTTTTAACGAAATACATTCTTAGATAATTGACATTCAAGGAGTAGTATTATGAATAATCTATTTGTGTTTATCCATATATTTTATAATCTTTATTTATTTATACTAGATTTTGACCTTGGGATGCATAGGATGTACAAAGTGTGTAAGTTTTTTTTTTTTAATTTTTTTGTGTTTCTAATATGATTGCTTTATGTAATTTTAGCATAAATCCATGTCTTTTTTTTTGTGTTTTTGAAGGATTTAACTTAAGACATGGTCTTTTTATCCTATTTAACTTTGAAATAGCAATTGCAATAAGATATATTAAACTTATTTTTAAAATAAAGTATTTGTCTAATAAAAATAAGAAGTTTTCTACTTTTTGATATGTTTGTCTTTTTTTTAAACAATGTTTTGGTGTTTTAAGAAGCAAAGTCTTACTATAAAAATAAAAATAAAAAAGCAATCCAATTCAATTGTTAAAATCTCTCTCTATATATAATAAACTTCACTTCAACATATTAAATATTGGTCATTGATCAAAGGTTCAATTTAATAATAGCCATTAATCATTTTTTTTGTAACATTTGTATTTAATGAAGAATTAAATTACTCACATCACATCAATTCTATTTAATACTAAATTTTGATAAGTAAAAGTTATTTTTTATGTTAAGTAATAACATGGTATTCATTATATAATTTTAACAGCTAAATGTTGATTTTGATACCAATTGGTAATAATAAAAATGACATTACTACTTATACACAAGTTTTTTTTATATTAGTTACTCTAAAATATATTTTTCAAAAATAATATCTAAATATCATTACACAATTTAATAATTAAATATTAGTTTTAATAATTATATATTAAAAAGTAAAATGCTATTTATTATACAATTTTGGTAATTAAATACTTTGATATTCAATAATAAATTAATTAACTGTTATAAATAATTATATATATATATATATATATTAAAATATGAATTAATTAATACTAAAATAATTAGATAATGAAATATATCTTTGATTATTGTTTCTCATAAAATATATTTAACGTAATAAACAAAATAATAGAATGAGCATATGAAAAAAAATACATTTTTATTTATAAATTTCATTAAAGTATTATATCACTATTGTTAAGAAAAAATAACTCATACAAAATTTTAAATATTAATAAATGTTTTTAAAATAACATATATAACAACTATATTTAAAAATTAATTTTATATATGTTTATATTTCAAAAAAGGCACAAATATTATAAATATATAATATAAACAGACCCGTGCATTGCATAAATATAAAATCTAGTTACTATTTTAAAAAAATACTTTTTTTAATATAAAAAAACTGGTCCTTTATCAGATAAATACATTAGTGAGTAATATATATATATATATATATATATATATATATAATATTCAGTCCTTAATTATTTTTTTTAAAAATGTCAAAATATTCTCCTAATCTATGAAAAAAATATGTTGTTCATTTTCATGTCTATTTATTTTTAATTGAAATTCTTCGTTTACTTTTCATTATGTTAGATTTTTTAAATTTAATAAAAAATGTTAGATTATTTAATTGAAAATCTATTTACTCAATTATTAATTAAATATTTTCATATCTATGAAGGGAAAATGTAAGAAATAAAAGGGACGAGATTGTTGGAATAAAAAAAAAATTATTATGGCATTTGAAAGGAAATATCTTTCGGGACAAATGCTCACCATGATAGTAGAAGTAGAGAGAAGTAGTCCCAAATTAAATTAGTGTCTCTTTAGTTTTCACAAAGAAATTGAAAGAAAGAAAAAACGTTTTAGAGAAACTCCTAAAACAATCAGACAGATCGAAGATGATTTTAAAAAATACAAATAAAGGAAAGATGCATTCAATATGAAATCGAAGGGGGAAGTAAATATTTTATTAGGAAAAATACTCACTCTGATTTTGGAGGCAAAGAGAAGCACTCCCAAATTTATATCTCTTCAGTTTTAACAAACAAACAAAAAGTGCCTATTGAGATTCTCCTAAATAATTGAATTTAAGCGTGAAGAATATGATGCGAGTTTGTGCTCAAACTTCTTAAAAAAATATATCACAAAATAATAGGCTTTTTATCGTATAAGGCCCCATTAGAAGATAATATTTGAAAATATTATCAAATAGAAATAAGTCGTAACATATATTAATACTTCTAATTTAAAAATTGTAACAAATATCACTATCTTTATTTATTTTTATTTTTTTAACTGAAGTAGTAATGTATTTTTCATTTCAAGTTATGACTTTGAAGTCATAAACTGACATTTTTTATTTTATTTTTCATTCACTCCAAAAATCGTATTCTTTTATGGATTATGACTTTAAAGTTGTAAACTCTATTTATATATATATATATATATGAATGAGTTACGACTTTAAAATTGTAAATCCAATTTTTTTTAATTTCATTTGTTTTATTTATTTTTATAATTTTTTGTTATTTGAATTTTTTTTCATTATTTTTTAGTTTAAATTCGTGTAAGTTTTTTTTAAAAATATAAAAATAGTTTAATTTTATTATTTAAAAATGCAATTAATTTTTATTTTTGTAATTTGGTTTAATATTTTGTATGTATTTTTTATATTATTTTATTAAATATTTTAGTAAATTATGTTATCATTAATTTTATTATATTTATTTATTTGCTTAATTTTGTATATTTTTTTAGTAATGTTAAAATTTATATTGCAAAAGACTTATTGTTAGATAAAAATATTTTTGTTAATTATATTAACTTGTAATATATGAAACAAGATATATTTATTTTGATTTTGTTAATTAATTTTTACAATTATCATTATCTTAATATTATTTGCCACAGAAATGTTAACTAATTTTTTTAACAATTATTTTAATATTAACAACAAATGTAATTGAAGTAATAATAATAGTTAACATGTCTTTCATAAAAAGTGTAATGAATATGAAATGAACATTACAAAGTAAATAAAAGTAAAAAAGTATAAATATAATTAGTTGTCAACTTTCTTATATAGACATTTATGACGACTATATCCTTCAGTTCTACACAATGAGCATTTTTTGGCCTATTTGAAATTAGTTCGTCCATCTCATTATGTATACGAGTAGTGGTTGGTCCTCCCAATGCCTGTCGTCATTTTGAAGGATCAGGCATAAAATATGGACCCAAATATTAAGGCCAATTATCTTTGCTTCCAAGGGAATGAAAGTGATTCTGATAAACTTCGCAGATGTTTTCCAACTTGTATACAGGGTCAACAAAGTCATCGTAATTTCAATTGCAAGAAGCACACGCTGCAATTGCATGCAAGCACAAAATTCAAAATGCCTGGAAATGTCCACAATCACATGGCCATTCGTTCAACTTAACAGTGCATGACATTGATCGTTGCCCATGTCACGTATTTGCAATTTCCTGAACCTTAAACTCCCCTGTTTCCCGAACGTACATGTGAACATAATGTGAGGTAGCAATACATTAATTTTCTTGCATCATGACATACACCTCTTCAGGGTACCAATGTCATGCTTTTATCATATTCATGATTTTCATGCCATTAGTAATAAATGAGTCATTTATTTTATTAAATGTTTCATTGACTAAGGCAGTAATAGGCAACGCTCGGGCTTATTTCAAAATATAATTCATATATTCGGCAAAGTTGGTAGTCATATGCCCATATTGTTTGCCTTCAACATATGCTTGAGTCCATTTACTTTTGGGAATTTGGTTCAGCCAATCTACTGCTTGTGGAAACTCTGATCACATTGCGAGCAACTTTACCTCTAATGGCGGTTTCCTCAACTCATATCCTATGGCAAAAGACAAATTTATGACTATCAAATATGGTGAACATGTAATTATGCTTGAAATTTTTTTCATGAAATGGTTAGAAGCTTACTCATATTGATGACTTATTTTTTTAATTCAACATTTTAAAACTTTTTGTTAAAATTTGATGCAATGTGGCAAATGCAGTACACAAAAGATACATCCAGTCCATTCCACCCAACTCGTTTTGATCACAAAGCTACTAGCAAACTGGTTCCCCTGTCTGATATAATGCACAAATTTGGTTGAGGTGTAACATATTACCTTAAATAATGCAAGAACAACATTCAAGCTTCTTTGCTTTCGCTCTCAACAATTGCAAAAGAAATTGGAAAAAGGTTTCTACTGTCATCTTGTGCAATGGCAATCAACAAAGTACCATGATATTTTCCAGTTAAAAATGTTCCATCTACTTGCACAATTGACTTGAAATATTTAAAGCATTTGATGCATGGCTTAAAAGCCCAAAATACATGAATCACCTTAGAAGAATCATCCTCACCATCATCCATTGAAGTGGATGTTTTGTATCTAATAATTGTACCTGGTACAAAGTGTGTAACAAATGTCATCCATATAGGTAGATAGAGTTGAACTTTTTGACTATTACTCATTTTGTTCACACTATTTTGATCAACTACATTTTAATTGTACCTGCTTTCCCCTCCCTCATTACTTTTTTGTCCCATTGTAATAATGAAACAGAGGAATGGATATTAGAAAAGTTAAAATGCAATTGCTGTAAAATATTAGTACAGGAAAATAAAAATTAGCTTGAAGTCGTGGCCATTGGCACGACTCCTTCATGTCCTTTTTGGCATTTTATAAACCAAAGCAGCTCGTGTTTAACAGAACAAAAAAACCAGCTTGTGTTTAAGCAACAACTCGTGAATGTAGGATAAAGGCACAACCTAGCTCGTGAACAAATAAATGCGCAGCTAGTGCACATGGAAAGTAAGAGAGTACAGGCTAGTTTGCACATGGAAAATAAGAGCATGCAGGTTAGTCCACATGGAAAAGCATGATAAGTGCCCTAATTCAGTTAAAATCATGTCTTAAATAAAGGAACTTATCCTTTGATTTCATAAGCTTTTATCATAAATTTACCCTAAACCTTGTTAAATAGCTCCTATTGCTTGTATACATGTCATTTGTCATATTTCGGAAGATTAATCCAACATGTTTTATATTTTGATAGATTCTGAGGATTTCCGGGGCTTCCGAAAACAAAAAGCAAGTAAATAGGGATCATAAAGCAAACCTGGGAGGTGCATCAAGCAAAACAGGCCCAAGGCCCAAAAAGAATTCTCCAGAAGGTGCATTTAACTCGCTTGGGCGAGTGAATCTAGTGTAATTTGCTCGCTTGGGCGAGCTACACCTGCAATTAGGCCTCCAAGTGGCCAAGTGGACGTGCAACTTGGGCCTTAAACTCGCTTGGGCGAGTGAAACATGAAGGAATTGGTCGCTTGGGCGACCAAACACGAGCAGATCAGCCCCTATAAATACCCAAGCACCCCCAAGGCTCACCACATTCCTCTCAACCTCCATTCTTCTTCTCCTTGCTTCTTTTAAGTTTTTTTAGTTTAGCTTCTTTAAATATTAGTATAGGTAGGTTAGGAAAGTGAGAGAAGTGAGATTTAGTGTGGAGACTCTACCGAAAAGAAGCGGTGATGGGGCCCTTCATCAATTCTTCTCTTAAGGAGGTTCTCTCCATGCTTGGTTAGTTTCTCTTAAGGATTGGATGTAATCTTCTATCCCTATCTTTCTCTTTTAATATTTATTTATGCATTAATCTCTTCTATTCCTTCTTGGTAATTTTATTCTATGTCTAATGCTTGAATCTACTTGATCACTAGAATCATGAACTAAAATTCTAAGCTTGACTAGAAAGTGCCCTTAGGGTTTGAACCGAATAATTTTACTCATTACGTTACAATCACTAGGAATAGGGCGTACTATTTTGATTGCATAAAAGCACGCGATTATAATTCTTAATACTGGGGTATTTACTTTGTATGTGAGGGATCGATATTCGGTAAATATCCTTAGAACTCGATTACGAGGGATTGATTCGAGGTTAACATAGTGTGCATCAATAAGGATAGATAATGATTATTGCATGGTAATATTAATTGGATATAAAAGGATATGAATGATGAAATCCAAATCCTACGCTTTTCTTGAATTAGTTAAAATCATTGTTTTCCGTAATCTTTCGTAATCTTTCGTTATTTCCGTAAAATCATCAAAACTTCGACTATACTCGTTGTACATAACTATTAAACTGTTAAGTTTTATTTGGATTAATTGAGTAGCAAAAGTCCCTGTGGAGACGAACTTTTATAAATTTTGTAACTTACAACGACAATTGGTACGCTTGCCAAAAGTCTAACAAAGCACAAAGTTTATGTTACTGCATTATTCCCCTGAAGAAGAAAACAGGTTAGGCTCGTGAATGATAATACAAGTCGTAAATATTGACAAGGCAAGCTTGAAGGACAATAAAGAGTAGAAATGACCACACGAGATGTGCTTTATGATGCTCATGTGTGATGAATAATGTATGGTTGTGAATGATGGTGCAAACTCAATAAATAAAGGTTTTGGAATGATACTGCAAACTTAATAAATGAAGGTTTTGAATGATAAGTTTTATCACTATACTTACACCTTGAATAAAGTTCAAACCTACTCTAAAATGTTGAATGTCATGTGAACTTAAATGAAACAATATAAGTTGTGCAAAGAAGTACAAGCACGACATTTTAAAATATGGATAAAGACAAATGTTCAATAATGTCATTTACTATAGACACATGATGCATGCCACGTGAAATTGGTGAAACTGAAGAATAGTTTACAATATATTTTATACTATGTGGATGTCATATACTACGTGTTTATAATAGCTCTTTTCATTATTGTTCATCGTCCAAGATCACTTTCATCACAAAGCTTATTTCTTGTTTTCTCACATCCCACCTTCTTCATCCTTCTTGCAATCTCTTTTTTCATTTTTCTCAACAATGGCAAATACACAACCAGGACCTATTGACAGGTCGTAGTTGCGCCTACAAGAAAGTCATGTTTCAAATTTAATATGGAAAGGCGAAGAGCGAATCCTTTGTCCAAGGTTTCATTCTGTATGAGATATGGCACACATCGATGATATAGACAATCGTGTAAAGAAAGCCATAAATGAAGCTGGCTTTGGTCGTATCATGACTGTCGGACAAGTGGAAATTAACCACCATTTGATTAGTGCGTTGGTTGAACGGTGGAGAACCGAAACACACACATTCCATTTTCCATATGGAGAGGCAACCATCACTTTACAAGATGTTGTCCTACAATTAGGCATGAAGATAGATGGACTGCTAGTAACCGGTGTCATTACTGGTAATGTTCATGAAGCTTGTCAGACCTTATTAGGGGATACTCCTCCAGATAAGTATATTAAAGGCAAAACAATTTATCTAATATGGTTGAGCCAAAATCTTCAAAACCTTCCTATTGATACTGATGATTTTGCCATTGCACAACATGTTATAGCTCATATAATGATGTTCATAGACAGTAGTTTGATGCTGGATGCATCTGGAGCATGCGTTCATTTTATGTATCTTCTGTTCTTATCCAACTTGATTGAGGCAGCTGACAATAGTTGGGGTGCAACAGTATTAGCTTCCTTATTTCGATCACTGGATTAGGCTGTTAAGCCTTCACAAACTGAAATAGGTGGATGTTTGTTGTTGCTGCAATCATAGACGTGGGACCGCATTAGATGCATTGCTCCACAGATACATTACCTATTGGACGAAGAAGTACAACAAGGATTTGGATTTTCGCTTACACGAAGGTGGTCTCATCCTATGACACAAACAAATATACCCACCAACTCAGTCAAATTGATACGCGACATATTTGATAGACTACATATAAACGAGGTTCATTTCTTAATCTTCATGTTAAGTATTTCTTTGTGTTTCCTATTCATTAATAAATATGTGACAATAATAATATATGTTTTGCAGTTCTTGTGAACACCTTACGAGAAACCTCAAATAAGGCCTTTAATTAATAATGTTGAGGTATCTATGATTGTTCAAGCAATAGTACCTCCTATATGTTTTGCAATTGTGGAATGACATGTAGTAGACAGAGTCATGAGGCAATTTGGAATGGGACAAAATATTCCAGATGACAAACCAAACCTAGACCAACTCCATGACATAGATATGAGAGGGAGAAAAAATATTTTTTGGCCTTGTCATCATCGTCATTGGATTAACACATGGAATCATTGTAATGATTTTATTGTTCAAGGTGTAATGGACCACGATATTTTGCATGAAAATTTAGAATACATGCAATGGTATATACATCGAACTAGACGATATATATCGCGTGAGGGGACACAAGCTACTCAGGTTATAGCTTACACTTACAATTATGATAAATTATTTATTGCTATTATTATTCATTATAAATTTCTAACTTCATAAATCTTAATCTACATTCCCATCCTGGCCATCACCACCATCAATCACATGCTGAACCCAATGTACCTCCAATGCATGTTTCTAGATTTATGTCACACTATCATCAATCACATGTAGAACCTTTTTATCAATCAGTGAGTTTCTCTGTATACATGCCTCAAGGATGTGAACAAAGTTCACAACAATTTGGGTTCTCATCATATGTTCCTCAACAATCATTTCAAGTTCCTTCTACCTCGAATATTTTTGAAGGACACTCATAGAGGTTTGGTACCACTTTCAACACTCTGCCATTAGCATATAACCCATCACCATTGGCATCTTTTTATCGTTCATCATTACCTACTCAGATGCATGACATGAGTAATGAGGATGATGAGGAATATGATCATAATAATATTACCACCAATAATGATGATGATGATGGCCAGGGTGATGAGCATGTTCCGCAACAACAATAAACACGAACACGTGATCATCCTAGAACAAGAGGAGGAAGAGGTAGTAGAACAAGAAGAACAAACTCATCAACAAATTTAATGCAACAAGATGAAAGACCTCGATGCGTATCTAGAAGAACTAGTTGTGGAACATCATCCCACTATTAATTTTTTTTCTTTAACCAATGTAATGTATTTGAATTTTATTTATTAAATATAAGTCTTTTAAATTGCATTTGTTGTTAATATTAAAATAATTGTAAAAAAATTAATTACATAACTGTGGCAAATGATTAATTAAGATAATGATAATTGTAAAAATTAATTTAAAAAATCAAAATAAATATATCTTATATCATATATTACAAATTAACATTATTAGCAAAATATTTTCATCTAACAATAAGTCTTTTGAAATATAAATTTTAACATTACTAAAAAACATACAAAATTAATTAAATAAATCAATATAATAAAAAGTAATGATAACATAATTTACTAAAATATTTAATAAAATGATACAAAAATATTAAATCAAATTACAAAAATAAAAATTACTTGCATTTTTAAATAATAAAATTAAACTATTTTTTATATTTAAAAAAAATACACGAATTTGAACTAAAAAACAATGAAAAAAATTCAAATAACAAAAAATTATAAAAACAAATAAAAAAAATTGGGTTTACGACTTTAGAATCATAACCATTGTTGTTAAAACGTAATTTCAACTCGGTAGAAACAGACGTTTTTACGTTTTTGGGTCAAAAATCGTGTTGAAACGGTGGTTAAAACGCAAAATGGCCTAACTCGGTTGAAACGGCGAGTCAACTCGGTTGACTCGGTGAGTTTATCGAGTTGACTCAGTTTTTTTTTTTAAAAAAAAACAATAAAAAGACCTCCAAACTGCGTCGTTTCAGTCTTTCCCCCTCAGGCCTCAAGTGACTCAATCGCGCTCGCAAAGGAAGGGGAATTCTAATGAAGAGGAAAGATTAGCACGGGAAAAAGAGGCAGAAGAACGGAGGAAACAGAGGGAGAAGGAGCAGGTCATCGAGATGGGGGAAGAGGGATAGATTATAGGGCGAGAAATGGAAGAAATGGAGGTAGAGACAGGTACCGTGATCTCCGATCACTCTCCCCTGTTAAGCATAGCCATAGAAGGTCTTCTTGAAGTCCAATTTGCTCAAATTAGTGGAACGGCGCCGTCAACCTGTATTTGCAGCGGAAGAAGGCTTAAAAGAAAATATTATATATATAGTTGGTATTAGGTTTTTCTCTATTTGGGCCAGATCTATTAAGTTGCTTTTTGCACCTGTTATTGCTTTCTGCAGTTTTCGAATTTTTTTTGTATATGTAGTAAACTCTTGCGTTTCGTTTACGTTTCACGTTTTTACGTTTTTGCTTACTCCCACCGTTTCTGCATTGATACTACGTTTTAACAACATTGGTCATAACCCATAAAAAAGTACGACTTAAAACTCGTAAATATATTTATGGTTTTTGCATGAATGAAAAAAATAAAAAAAATGTCAGTTACGACTTCAAAGTCGTAAACGAAAAATAAAAAAATGTCATAAATTTCTTTACGACTTTAGTTAAAAAAAATAAACAAAGGTCGTGACACCTATTATGACTTCTGAATTAGAAGTCGTAATAGGTGTTACAACTTACCCCTATTTGGTAATATTTTCAAATATTACCCCCAAATGGTAATTAATTTTAAAAAACACCCCTATAAGGTCAAAAATCCCACTTGGACAAAATCGCAAAAGAGAAAAGTAAGTGTAGAATAAAACCTACAATTTTTATTTTTCGAATGAGAAATGGGAAAGTAAATATTGTTTGCTTGTAAGAAACTAAATGGGTTGGAGAAAAGGCCAAGTGAATTTCCACATTGAGCAACCTTATTTCCTTTGCGAAGAGAAGAAATAGGACTCTTAAGGATATGGTGAGAAGCATGATTAGTCATTCTTCTTTATCTAAGTCACTTTGGGGAGAAGCATTAAAGACTGCAGTTTATATACTTAATCGGTTCCACCTAAGGCAGTGACCAAAACCTTCTATGAGCAATAAACAAGAAAGAAACCTAGCATAAGGCATTTATATATTTGGGGTTGTCTAGCTGAAGCAAGGCCTTCCAAGCCTAATGAAAGAAAGTTGGACTCAAAAACTATTAGCTACTATTTTGTTGGATATGATGAACAATCTTGGGGCCTTAAGTTTTACGATCCCACAACGAGATTCTTCTTTGAGACGAGAAATGTGAGATTCCTTGACAATGCTAACTTTAAAGGGGAAGATAAAGTAAGAAATGTTGTCTTTGAGGAAGAGAATTTTGTTTCTTTTCCTGACGTTGTCTTCATTCAAGATGCAACTCCAGTACAAACAATTAATGATCAGACTCTTATTTCTGACATCATTCCAGAACAAGACAACAATGAAATTCCCCAATATTACCTATGAAACAAAGTCAACAACCTCAAGAAGTGTCATTAAGAAGATCCACTAGAGATTGAAGATGTCCAATTTCAGATGATTATATTATTTTTCTCCAAGAGCATGATAATATTTTCGGCTTAAAAGAAGATGACCCAATCAACTTCCAACAAGTCTTAGAAAGTTATAATGCTCATAATTGGATCGATGCCTTAAAGGATGAGATGAAATCCATGAAAGACAATGACGTTTGGGATCTTGTCGAGTTACCTGCAATTAATCCATGAATTTTTCTGGTAAATACCATCACCCAATAAAATCCCAGAAGCATAATATTGGACCATCAAGAAATCTTAAACAAATAAAGAGTACTTATTTCCATTGCAACAGTGACTTATCTTTATTCTTCTAACATTTATCCTTTCCTTATGAGCTTTATTCTTTCTTAGTCAAATCACTTCTTAGAGGGTATTCTCTCTAGATCGAAAAGAAAGAAAATTGAAACTTGATTTGATCTATTGGGGACCATAACCCTATATATAATATTTTTCTTTATTGTTGGGCCAATAAGTTCCCATTATACCTGATTGAGCATTTTTAGTATATCATTTTTCTATTCTTCTTAGCATATTTGACTTCTCTTAGATTCTTATTTTCTCACTTTAACTCAGTTTTGGTCTTTGCGTAATGCTGGCCAACACATAGGCAACATGAGCACAAAATAGGGGTAGCAGAAATGAGGATGTTAAGGTGGATGTGTAGTTATACAAAGATGGATAAGATAAGAAATGAGGATATTCGATGAAAGATAGCAGTAGTTCCAATGTGTGAAAAGATGATGGAGCATTGATTGAGATGGTTTGGGCATGTTATGAGACGACCACTGGATGCTCCCATTAGAGCAAAAGTTTGTTACCAAAAGCTCGACACAAAGAGAGGTAGAGGTCGACCAAAACTCACTTGGGGAAAGGTTGTTAAACAAATAGAGTGAGATATTGATTGGCAGACGGTGTGTCTTAAGACGGAGTGGAGAAAAACTATAAGTTTGGCGGGGGGTTAAACCCATTAATATGTCTTTGTTCCAGTTGTTCCCTTTTTTTATATTTCTTTTCCTCTTCATTTCTCCCCTCCTCCTTTCACCTTATTTTATTTTAGCTTATTTTTCCTTTCTTTTTTTGTCTTATTTTTCATTTGTCTTCCTATCTCCCTTTATTTTTCTTTGTCTTATCTCTGATCTATCATTGGGTTCATCTACCACCAACCCCAATTAACTCAGGTTAAAGGTTTTGTTGATGATGATGTTGATGATGAACTCAGTTTTGGTCTTAGGCAAATGATTGGGCTTAAATGATAATTGTTGCTTATTTTTAGATTTTGTGCTTACTTGACCTATCTTCTTTGTGTAGGACCTATAAGATTCTATAGAACTCCAAATGGAGCATATGAGTAGTCACTAGAAAGCTAAGGAAAAGAGCTACAATTTTGTCACAAATAAAAGTGGGCTAATTCTGCCGATTTAAGGGTCAAATTAGGATTGGAAGTCAGAATCTCAGCACTTGAGTTTTAGGCTACGAGTTTGAGTTTTGATTATTAGTGTTGGATTTAGGGGGAGCTGCTTCAGGAAAATGAAGAAAATCACTCAAGATTTGGTTTTGAGCTTTCAACATGCAAAGGACAACTTGAAGACAATTTTGGGATTAAAATTGTGCAAGAGAAAAGGAATTATGGTGATCCAAGTGCATGACATTCATTCATTGCATAATCATCTAATTAAGTCAACAAAAGTCACAAAGCATTGTCAAATCAACTAAAAGCTTTAAATAATTCAAAGGTTTTATGAAAAAAGTGTTTTCCACTGTAAATAATCGATTACAGTAAGAACATAATCGATTATTCTGTTCTTCGTTAAATCTGGAAAACATTTCAGGAACACTTTAATCGATTACAATGTTGAATTAATCAATTATTTGACCTATGTTTTAAATGAATTGCATAGTTGAACTGGTTTAATCGATTATATTAAGGTCGTAATCGATTACATGCTTATATCTGTTTTTAGCATTGAACTGCCATAATCGATTACTCAAGTTCGTAATCGATTACACCTTGTTGTGACAAAACTATGCTGCACTGGCTTAATCGATTACCAGGATTCGTAATCGATTATCTAAACTTTTTGAAAAGATACTAGAACTGGTTTAATCGATTACCAGGTTCTGTAATCGATTAAACAAGCTTTGTGAAAAAATGTACCTTGACTGTAATAATCGATTACAGCTCAGTTTAATCGATTATTTTGATTGTGATTCAAACCCAGAAAAGCTACGAACATATTAATCCATTTAAATGGAAATTTAATCGATTACCAAAGCATTTTAATCGATTATTAGTGCGTTTTAATCGATTACTGACGGTTAAAAACTTCTGTTATAAATAGAAACCTTGCTTAGCTGTTTTTGTAACTTTGTGGAATAATACCCATTCGAAATTTCTGAGCTAAAACAGTCTTCTGAGCTTTCTAAAGTCTTTTCTGAGGGTTTGATTCAGTCATTCTTCATGTTGCATTGATCATGTGAAAATAAGTCATTCTTGAAGCATGCAACCATTTCAAGATTAAGGAAAGCTATGTTTCTTGTGTTTTAAAGATTCAACCTGTTCTGGTAAACTCATTTGCATTACATACCTTGGATCATCAGGTTGTTTCTCTCCTTAATCTGATTGTAATTTTTGTTTTGTATTTTATTTTGTAAATTGCTATTTAATATCTGTTCTTACAAGCAATTACACAACCTCTCTTTATCAACCCTAGATAAAGAGAGGTTGTGTAATTGCTTGTAAGAACAGATATTAAATAGTGGAGCTTCGCTCTAGTGTTGAGTGGAAGAAACTGGATGTAGCTTCATAGTGTTTGAAGTGAACCAATATAAATTGCTTGTGTGTTGTTTCTGAATCTATTTTCCTCATAATAATTGTTTCTTGTTTAATTTGCTTATCTTGAAAAATCAGTTTTGATCCATTGAATCCTAAGGGGCTGAGTTACTTGATTAAATAAGATTTCTTGGTTTTGAATTATGATGAAGATCCTTTGAAAACTCTGATTTTGATTAAAGAATTTTGATTTACCAAGGTCTAACCAATTTACCCCCCCTCTTGGTTAAGTGTGAAGTATTCATATCATTTTCAATTAGCATAATTAGTTAGTTAGATGAGCCTAAAATATAGTCCATCCCTTCATTCTATTCAATCATTATATATTAGTGTAGCTAGGAGTTATTTAAGGACACAAACAAAAACAAAATTTCTAGCTTCTTGTGCAAGTTTTCAGAATTAAAATCTTTTCTCTCTTTTTCTCTCAACTGTTATTCATTGTTCTTTAATTTTCTTCTTCCTTTCATATCTGTTCTTCCATTTTTCTCACACAAATTTCGTGGCTCTTCCAATAATGATGATCATGAAAGGCTAAACAATCAATCAATCCAATAATTCAGTCCAAGCAAGGAGAATTTGAGTTCTGATTTGGTATTCTAATTTTTGTGTGAATGTTCATCTTCTTCTTTAATCCTCTTTTCGATTTTCATGATTATGAATATGTTTAGGATTGAAAACAAATTAGGTTATAGATTTGTTTCCTAATTTTGATTTTTAATCGTAGATTGTTTGGATGATATTTAAATCTGATTTGTGATTTCAATTGATTTAGGAGTTAATTCGATGGAACTGCTTCTAATGATATTGAATGAACCTTCATAATATGATCATTATCTAAGAACTATGATATTTTTCATTGCTTTATTTGGTGAATTGGATTAATATTATTGAATCGGTTTTACAACATCTTTTATCAATTCTGTTAGTTTCTGAATTTTTCTTCAATTCTTGTTTATGTTTTTAGAATTTTTGTTTACTGTTTACAAACTGTTTAATAAGCCCCCTGCTGTTTATAAGTGGATTAAGTTAGGAACCAAAATGGACTGTATCTCTGAGTCGATCTAGGTTAATCTTGGGCTACGTAATTATCTTATTTTTATTTATTTTGTAGTGATTCGACAGTCGTTATCAAAACTAGCGTCATTGCTGGGGATACGGTTCATTGTGTGCCAATTCTAATCTACTCATAGTTAGATAATAGTATAGTTACAATTGACCAAAATTCATTAGTTTTGGTTTCTTTTTTTCTGTAGTTGCGCAATTCAATTTTGTTCGCGATTTGGGATTCAAAAATCAAACCAAACCAAACCACTTAAGAGCTTTAAGTGTGTTTATTTTTTATGCACAACAAGTATCTTATACAAAATGATAGTGCTTATGTGTGTTTTGTTTGAAAACCAAACAAAATCAAACCAAATTGCTTAAGTGCTTTAAATGTGTTTATTTTTTTATGCTTAGTAAGTATCTTATACAAAATGGCACTGGTTATGTGTGTTTTGTTTGAGACACTTTCTAATTACTATTATCTAATTATGTTCTAATTTTTATTCAATTGCTGGAACTTTTGTTTCCCATTTATAGGGTTAAATTAATTATTATTATTAGTAGTATTATAGTCTTTTTCTGATACTTGAAGAATTTTAAGTTGTAAAAATTGAATCATATCAAACTATAAAAAAATTGATTTGATTTGATTCAAATTTTATAATTAACTTAAATCAAATAAAAAATCCAAACCAAATTATATTACACTTAATTTTTTTAATTTAATTCAAACTAATTTTAAACCAAATTCACGTGAGCACATTCAGCTAAATGACCAAATAGAGACATCTTTTTCTTTATTATCATTTGGGGGTCGATTCAAATAGTTACTCAAAAGGGAGTAAGTCATAACAAATCTTACGACTTATGAGTTAGAAGTCGTTATTAATGTTATGACTTATAATTTTTTTTTAACTGAAGTCGTAAAAGAGTTTAGTGCTTTAGCTTAATTTTTTTAAAAAAAATTACAACTTTAAAGTTATAATTTTTTTTTCGCTTTTCAAATTGAAGCTGTAACATTATTTACGACTTCACTTAATTTTTTTTAAGTTACGACATTGAAGTCGTAAGAATTTTTTATTTTATTTTAAGACTTTAAAGTCATGATTTATTTTTATTTAGAAGTCGTAAATTTCTTTACGATTTCTGTTTTATATTTTTATATATATTTTCAATTTAGTATTTAATTTTTTTAGTATATATTTTAAAAAAAATTGTAAATATTTTTAATTTAATTATTTAAAAATAACTGTATTTTAATTTTTTATTTTGATTTAATTTTTTTATATTTTTTATATATATGTTTTTATTAATATTTTCTATTTTATAATATTTTTTTATATAATATTTTCTTAATTTTTATATGATTTTATTTAATTTTTGATATATTTAATTTTTAATATATTATTTTAAAAATATATTTTCTATATTTTTAATAATACTAATATTTTTATTTGAAAATACTTAAATATAAATGACAATATTAAAATTTTTTTTATTAATATTAACTTACAATATATCAAATAATATTAAATTTATTTTATTTTTTATTAATTAATTTTTACAATTATCATTAATTTAATTAATAATGTGGTACAATAATATTATTTTATTTTATTTTAACATTTGTTTTAATATTAACAACAAAATAATGCAAAAGACTTAAATTTAAAATTTAAATATTAAAATGTATTACATTTTCCTTTAACAAAAATATTAACAGTGGGATGATGTCCAACAACGAGTTCTTCTAGATATGCGTCGATGTCTCCCATCTTGTTACACTAAATTTGTTGATGGTTGTTGTCCTCCTGTTCTACGACCTCTTCCTCCTCTTATTCTGGGATGATCATATGTATTTGTTTATTGTTGTTGAGGAACATGAGATCCACCGTGGCCATCATCATCATCATTATTGTTGGTATTGTTGTTATCATCATATTCCTCCTTGTAAGGTCTCGGGTGTCCACGTGACACTTTAACGTTTTAATGTTGTAATTACGTAGTAGTAATAATAATTATGGTAATGACCCTGTGACTAATCCGGATTCGTGTGACCGGGGTGTCATACAAGGGGGTACAAATTTGGAACTCAGATAAGGGAGGGGTGTAAATAGAACCTTTTGAAGCCCGGTTCGTACTGAGTGTGTTAATATTTACAAGGAAATCGAGTTAGAGTGTGACCGGGTTATTGCGTATGTATCCTGAGAATAAGCACTGAAAAGAAAGGAACCTGAACGTGGTCAGGTAGTGATGGCCAGGGTGGGACCCCGGGCAGGGTTGTCTGGACTACACTTACCAATGGGAAGTCATATGCGCTTGACTCGCTAGCCCGGTAGTTGGTGCTTTCACAAGCTTAACTTATTGAGAAGTTGTTCTCTAGCCTCATTACCAACCTTAGAAGTAAGAAGCGCTAGTCCAACCTTAGAATATAACTATTATTTGTTTTTGGATTAGTTGTGATGAACCTTTTTGGGTCCTGCATGTCGCCTGTGGGTGACTTATGATGGTAACCTGGTAATGTATCGAGTTCTTCTACATGCAACAGGTGAAAACCATTATTGATTTCTTGCATGCATGTATGTAGGGTGCGACGCTAAAGATCGTGGTGTTCAAAATCACGAGGGTGGACGAACCAGTGAGGAACGCCGGACAGGTAAGCTCCCTGTTCTTGAGAGTCCTTCTCTGGACCGCGTTCCACCATACTCCGAGGGAGTGATGGTTGTTATATGTCATGATGCATGTATTGAGATAGGGTGTTACTGCTTTCTGTTTAAGAACATGTATATGAATTGCACTGTGATTGCTTTGTTGTGATATTTGAGATTCTTTGGCCAGTAGTATGGACAAATATGGACTTAGAGCCATAGACATCTGCGTGGAACCCAAAGGGAATGTGCCCATTAAGTTGGATGATCTTCCTCAGGCAAGGATATAAAAGGGAATGTTCCAATTAAGTTGGATGATCTCTCTTGTTATATCCATGTGATTATATAAATGTGATATGTTCTTTTGTAAGCCGGGATGGCTAGCTTGTGTAATGTCGTTTTGATGTTTTGTATCGTGGAAGTGAACCTAGGAAAGGAGAAGCCTCCGGAACCTAGAGTTTACTGAGATTATTGTCTCACCCCGGTTGGGGATTACATGTTATTGCAGGTGATGAGCACAGGGAGGACGGCGGATCCCAGGGCAAGAGGCCCAGGTAGCGAAGCAGTCTAAGGGATTCCGGACGAGAGGCTGAGCCGGGACAAGTTCTTAGTGAACCTTAGTCTATTTTGGAGCATGTGGCTCTGTATTTTGTTATGTATTTTCGCATGTTTGTAACCCGGCCCTGGAGGGTATCATACCCAGAGTCTTATAAGTTTAAAATCATGAATTGTTACTATACATAATGCAACACTTTTATCTTATTGTGGACGTATGATGACGTCATTTTATTAGTTGTTTCCTTATTATATTTTGTTAAGATAATTATTGCGTTTAACGACCATAATGGAATGTTAACAACCTGGATGCATACGGGGCTGTTACACTTCTCTTCCTTGTGACCCATGTCATGCATTTGAGTAGGTAATGATGGACGATAACAAAAGGTCAATGGTAGTGGGTTATATGCAGATGGTAGAGTATTGAAGGTGGTACCAAACATTTGTAAAAGTCTTTCAAAAACATTTGAGGTAGAAGGAACTTGAAATGAGTGTTGAGACATATGATAAGAAACCCGATGGTTGTGAACTTTGTTCACATCTTTGAGGCATGTATCCAGAGAAGTCCACTCATTGATAAATAGATTGTGCATGTGAAGGATGATGTTGGAACATATATCTAGAAATATGCACTAGAGGTACATTGTGTTCAACATGTGATTGATGGTGGTGATGACCAAGATAATACTGTAAATTAATATTTATGAAGTTAGAAATATATAATGAATAATAATAGCAATAATTTATCAAAATTATAAAGTAAAGTTACAATCTTAGTAGATAGTGTCCCCTCACGCGCTATATAGTGTAGTTTGACATATATACCATTGCATGTATTCTAAAATTTCATGCAAAATACCATGGTCCCTTTCACCTTGATCAATATAATCATTCCAATGATTCCATTTGTTAATCCAATGATGATGATGGTAAGGCCCAAAAATATATATTATCCCTCTCATATCTATGTCGTGGAGTTGGTCTAGGTTTGGTGGGTCATTTGAAATATTTTGTTGCATTCCAAATTGTCTCATGACCCTGTCTACTGCATTTCATTCCACAATTGCAAAACATATAGGAGGTACTTTTTCACGAACAATCATATATACTTCAACATTATTAATTAATGGCCTTATTTGGGGTATCTCGTAAGGTGTCCACAAAAACTGCAAAACATATATTATTATTGTCACACATTTATTAATGAATAGGAAACACAAAGAAATACTTAACATGAAGATTAAGAAATAAACCTCACTCATATATAGTCTATCAAATATGACGCGTATCAGTCTGACTGAATTGGTGGGAATGCTTGTTTGGGTCATCGAGCAAGACCATCTTCGTGCAAGAGGAAATCCAAGTCCTGCTTATACTGTCAAATAGGTCATGTATTTGTGGGGCAATGCATTTAATGCGGTCTCACATCCATGATTGTAGTAGCAACAAATATCCACCTATTTCAGTTTGTAAAGACTTTACAACCCGATCTAGTGCTCGAAAAAGGGAAGCTAATACTGTTGCACCCCATTTATAATGATTTCCTCAGTCAAATTTGATAACAAAAGGAGATACATAAAATGAACTTGTGCTCCAGATATAACTGGCATCAAAATTTTGCCTATGAGCATCATGATATGAGCTTTAGCGTGTTGTGCAATGACAACATCATTAACATCAACAGGAAGTTGTTGAAAATTTTGCCGCAACCAAGTTAGATAAATCATTTTTCCCTTTATATACTTATCAAGTGGAGTGTCCTCTTGTAAGGCCTAACAATTAACACGTACATCACCAGTAATGGCACCAATTACTGGCAATCAGTCAATCTTGAGGCCCAATAGCAGAGCCACATATTGTAAAGTTATGGTTGCCTCCCTATGTGGAAAATGAAATGTGTGAGTTTTGATTCTCCAACGTTCAACCAACGCAGTGACCAAATACTGGTTAATATCAACTTGTCTGACAATTATAATATGATCAAAACCAGCTTTATTATTAAGTTTTTCACACGATTATCTATACGATCAAAGTGTGTAAAAGCTCACACAAAATGAAACCTCGGACAAATCATTCTCTCTTGGCCTTCCCACACTAAGTTCGAAATATGACTGTCTTGTAAGCACAACAACGAGCCATCAATAGGTCCAGGTTGTGCATTTTCAATTGCTTCACAAAAAGGAAACAAGAAATTGCAAAAAGGACGAAAAATGTGGGATGTGAGAAAAAAAAGTAAGCTCCGTGAAGGAATTTAGGTTGGATAAAAATAAGAATGGAGAAGAATGAAAGAGAAAGTGCATTAAGGTGGACTATATGACATTGAGATAGTGTAAAATATTTTAAATTATTGATCACTTTGAGTTTCACGTGGCATGCATCATAGATAGTGTAAATTATTGATGCCTGTGAGTGAACGTGTCATGCATTTGTCTTTAGCCAACTTTGAGAATCTCATGCCTATGTACTTGATTGGACTTCACATGATACTTTGAGTTCACATGATTGAAATGTCACTCCTTTGGAGTTCATGTTCGACTTGTAGAATAAAATCTCGTAGCTTTGGACTTTGTTGAAGGTGTAGCCTCTGGGTGATACAACTTATCATTCACAAGCTTTATTATTAAGTCTGCACCATGATTCATGAGCTAAGATTCTTTATCATTCATGAGCAATATAGTTGCAATCTTGTATGGTCATTTTCGTACTTTAAAGTCGTGCAAGCTAGCCTCCTTAATATTCGATTTTTTCTATAATGTTCACGAGCCTAGCCTTTTCTTTCCTAAGCCATAGTTGAAATGATGTAGCAGCATAACCTGTTCTTTTCCTAAGGCATAATTCAAATGATGTGCCACCCTAACTTGCATTCTCTTATTTTCCATGTGCACTAGCCTCTGCATTTCCTTGTTTCCATTATTCATTCACGACCTTGTTGGTTCATGTGTTATTACTTTATTATTCTAATGGAGACTTGTAAGTTGTAGCACATGGCTCGACTTAGAAGTCGTAACACAGGGCTCGAATTAGAATTCCTAGCAATGGCCACAACTTTAGGGTATTTTGCACACAAAAATAACGAAGGGATCGTGGGTTGGTGCACGACTTTAAAGTTGTGTTTAGTTTTTAGGATTTTTAAAAATTTTATGCATAAATAAAATTTATTTTAGGGTTTTAGTTATTTAAAAAATTTATGTTATAAGTAAATATATTTTAGGGTTTTAATTAATTAAAAAATTGATGTTATAACTAAACATTTTGTTAGGGTTTTAGTTAATTAAAAAATTTGTTATAAGTAAATATAATTTCAGGGTTTTAGTTAATTAAAAAAATCATATTAACCTTATTTTAGGGTTTTACTTATTATTATCATGTTTCACAAAAATTAAGTAAATATATTAAATGAATGCATAATTATTGTACATGGAATGAAAGTTTAATAGGATAAAACATTATTCACTATTCATGAAAAATGTACGATTTTCATCTTCATTATAGAAGCCAATGAAGATCTCTCATTATCTTTTCATTTAACTTTAGCATCTTAAATATTTTACAAAATACTATTCATCATTCATCTTCACATTTCCTTATGATTTTTCAGGTATGTTTTTTATTTAATGTTTCATCTTTCATCTTCAGATTTTCCTTACGATCTTCCATCTTCCATGTATGTTTTTTTTATTTAATGTAATATTTTGTAAATTATATAGATTTTGACTAACAAATTACAATTTTATTTTTTCAGAGATGACTAGCGAAGAACCCATAATAAGAGATAATGTTAGCGACTTTAATGATGAGGATCAAGAGCACAATGTTCATGAAAGTGGAGAACCAAACAATCAAAGTCAATGTGAGTCATCTTCATATTTTGAAACTATTAATAGCCAACTTTCAGAAGATCTATAGTACTCAAATCCATATAAAAACAGAGGGAGTGAGGGTACAAATGACCTTTACAAAGGCATGAAATTTGAATCAAAACAAGCAGCATTGAATGCCATTAAGGAATTCATTTTGTACATTTATTTAATTTTGATGTTGAAGAGAACAAGAGTGACAAGTATATTGTTAAGTGTAATCAATATGATAATGGATGTCATTGGAGGGCGAGAGCATCCTTCAACAAAATATGTAGGGGGTGGAAGATGAAAAACATAAATGGTATTCACACTCTCACAACTTCACTCATATACAAGATCATATTAGGTTAGACTCATATGTATTGCTCATAATATTGTGCATTTAGTGAAAACAAATCTTCATATCCAAATCAAAACCTTGATTGCAGACATGCTACAACGATTTGGTTATATTGTGACATACAAAAAAGCCTGGATAGCTAAACAAAAAGCACTTGAAATTGCTTTTGGAAGTCAGAAAAAATCATATAGTTATCTGCCTGTATGGATGACAAATTTTCAACACTTTGTACCAGGTACAATTGTTAGATACAAAACATCCACTTCAATGGAAGATGGTGAGGATGAGTCTTTTAAGGTGATTCTTAATAGTGTATTTTGGGCTTTTAAGTCATTCATTGAAGGCTTTCAATATTGCAAGCAAATTGTGCAAGTAGATGAGACATTTTTAGAAAATATCGTGATACTTTGTTAATTGCCATTGGACAAGATGGTTGTAGAAACATTTTTCCGCTTGTTTTTGCAATTGTTGAAAGCGAGAGAAAAAAAGCTTAGATGTGGTTCTTGCATTAATTAAGGATATATGCCACACCTCAACCAAATTTGTGTATTATATCAGACAGGGGAACCAGTTTGCTAGCAGCTTTGCGATCAAAATGAGTTGGGTAGACTAGACCGAATGTATCTTCTATCTATTGGATTCGCCACATTACATCAATTTTAACAAATAGTTTAAAAATGTTGACTTTAAAAAAAAGATCAATATGAGTAAGCTTATAATCATTTCATAAATCAAATTCTTCCATTATTACGTGTTCACCATATTTGATACTCATTATTTTGTCTTTTGCCATAGGATATGAGATGAGGAAACCGTGATTTGAGGCAAAGTTGCTCGGAATGCGATTAGAGTTTTCCACAAGCAGTAGATTAGCTGGACCAAATTCCTAAGAGTAAATGGACTTAGGCATATGATGAAGGAAAATAGTATGAACATATGACTACCAACCTTGCCGAATGTATGAATTCTATTGTGAAAGGAGCCCGAACATTGTCTATTACTGTCTTAGTCAATAAAATATTTAATAAAGAAATGACTCATTTGTTAATAATCACATGAAAATCATTAATATGATAAAGACAAGACATATGTACTCTAAAGAGGTATATGTCATGATGCAATAAAATTGACACATTGCTACATCAAATTATGTTTGCATGTACGTTCGGGAAATATGAGAGTTTAAGGTTCAGGAAATTGCAAAAATGTGACTTAAGCGACGAGCAATGACATGCACTGTCAAATTGAAATGAATGATTGTGTGATTATGAACAATTTCAGACATTTCAAATTTCTTCTCGCATGCAATTGCCTCGTGTGCTTCTTGCAATTAAAATTACAATGACTTTGTTGACCATATATACAAGTTGGAAAACATTTATAAAGTTTATCAGAATCACTTTCATTCCCTTGGAAATGAAGATAAATGACATCAATATTTGAGTATATATTTTAGGCCTAATCTTTCAAAACGACGAGAGACATAGGGAATGTCAGCCACTACTCTTATACATAACGAGATAGACGAATCAATTTCAAATAGACCTAAAAAATGCTCATTGTATAGAGCTGAAACACATAATCGTCGTAATTGTTCATACAAGGAAGTTGATGGTTAATATTGTTTCTACTTTTTATGCTTTTTATTTAATTTGTATTTTCATTTTATATTAATTACAAATGTTATTTTTATTTTAACAACTACTTTTATTACTAATTATAAATTGTTGTTAATATTAAAATAATTGTAAAAATAAAATAAAATAATATTAATATACCAAATTATTAATTAACTTAATGATAATTAAAAAATTAATTAACAAAATCTAAAATAATTTAATATTATTTGATATACTATAAGTTAATATTAATAAAAAAAATATTTTCATTTAAATTTAAGTCTTTTCAAATAAAAATCTTAACATTAATAAAAAAATATAAATAAAATAATATATTAAAAATTATATATACCAAAAATTTTAAATAAAATTATATTAAAAATATAGAAAAAAAATAAAAAATATAAAAAATATATACAAAATATTAAATCAAACTAAAAAAATTAAAAATACATTTATTTTTAAATAGTTAAATTAAAAAAATTAAAAAAATGTATAAAAAATGAAATACTAAATTAAAAAATATGTAAAAAATATAAAATAGAAGTCGTAAATAAATTTTCGACTTCTAAAAAACCAAATTATATGGCTTTAAAGTCGTAAAATAAAATGAAAAAATTATTATTATTATAAAGTCTTAACTATCTTAAAAATTTAACTGAAGTCATAAAAAATATTACAACTTCAAATTAAAAAGCAAAAAAAAATATTTTGACTTTAAAGTTGTAAGTTTAAAAAAAAAAATTTAAACTGAAGTCGTAAACTATTTTACGACTTTTGAAAAATTTGAAGTTATAATATTAGTTACGACTTCTAAATTAAAAATCGTAACAAATATACGATTTACCTTTTTTGGGTAATTATTTAAAATCAATAATAAAGAAAAAAATGTATTTAATCGTTTAGATGAGCGCATCCCAAACACCCCAAATAGTTAACACATTGGGAGTGCCAGAGGGCGGGTACGAAAGTTGACAGTTAACACCCTAAAGAGTAAATTGCACTCGCATCCCCTGTGTTTTGCTCAAATTTCACTTGATACCCCTCCATTTTTTCACATTACTTTTATCTCCTTTATTAACACCGTTAACTAACGTCAATTGAAATATGTGAGTAGACAAAATTGTCCTTACATTTTAATTGTAAAACCCAAATTATTTCTTCCCAATTAGTTTCAGAATTTAGGATTCACGTTCAATTCCTCATCACCATTCGTGAGTACTGTTCATCTTCATCTTGTTGGTGAGTTCTTATTCAGCGTCTAGGAGGTGTGAGTTCCTCTTTCGCTCACGACGTTCACGTTCCATTCCTCTTCACTGTTCCTGTTCCAGTTCGTGATGTTCATGAGCGTCTTCGTTTGTCTTTCTCTTCGATGTTCATGAGCGTTCTATTTCTCTTCCTGTTCCACGATTTCTATTCACACTAGGGTTATGCTTGTAAGTGACCACTAGACCTTGTATATAAGTTACTTTTTAAGATTATTTATTTAATTTTGATTGTTTATTGTTACCTATTTCTGAATGGGGTTTCAATGGAGGATCAGTTTGGGACCACGTATGATTTTTAAAATCATTTGTTTATTATTGTTGATTAAAATAGTGTTGATGTTTGAGACAACAGGAAACACAATGGATGAACTGGAAATCATTTGCTTATTATTGTTGATTAAAATAGTGTTGAAGTTTGGGACCATAGGAACACAATGGATGAACTTGTACAATATTGCTAATGATTTAGACTTGTCATCATATTACCATTTTATTTTATGATTTTGTTTTACTTCTAGTAGTAAAATTCACCCCCTTACAACTGATCATGATGTGCTGAAAATATTTATTGAGAATCAAAAGTTAGTTCATATTTATGTTAGTAAAACAAAAGATTAGAAGAATGTTGTTAACATTGCATACCAACAAAGTGAGTTCATGTCCAACAAAAAGTTTAGTTAAGTCAAACTATACAAAAAAAATAAAAAAAAGCAAGAGTATTAAAATATTTTCAGGTTGAGAGAAAGAAGATGAATGTATTTTAAACATAAATTTTTATTAAAAGTCATGTAATTAATATGTGCTTAATTTTTATTAGATTATTAAACAATATTTAGAAATGAGGGAGTCTAAGCATAGTATGAACTAAACAATTAAGAAAGTTTTTGTAAGATACAAAAAGAGAAAAATATAAGAAAAAATTTAAACAAAACACAATAGATATGAGTGTAATTTATTCAAAAAAGAAAAACACCTCTGGCGGGAATCAAAACAAAAAACGACACCCAGTGCGTATGACCAACACTCTTCCAATTCTCTTTCTCTCTCTCTCTCTAGGGTTTCGAAGATGTTCTCGGGCCTCTAATTCGACGCCACCACCGCCTTCTCTGGCGGCGGTTTCACGTCCTCTCAGCCGTCTACCCTCAACAATTCCTCTCCCGCGCGGTCAAACGTATGCAATCTGTCTCTTTCTCTTTTGTTTTCCGTTTCTCCGCAAAAGAAACTGCCAAAACACGAATAACATAAACACACTAGGGAGAATTTATTTTATAGGTGATAATTATTTGTTTTTAAAAATTTAGTTGAATTAAGACTTTCTCTAGAAATTAAATGTGTTTGTGATAACGTAATTAGGGCAATTATAAATAAATTTTAATTTCTTTTTTGTTTTGAAAGCGAAACGCAGTAGACTGTGCTCGACTAACTGTGTTTTGTGTTTTGGTTGTTGAAGAGCCGCGAAACTCCGGGTTTGGTGCCGGTGACAGTGAAGCAGATAAGCGAGTCCTCTCAATCTGGTGATGAAAAGTCGAATTTCGTGATCAACAGTGTAGATCTGAACAATGTATGCCTCTCGTCTTTATTAGTTGATTTTTCCAGGATTTTAAGTTTTGGTCTTTTATCTTATTATTATGAATTTCAATGCCATGTTTCTTTGTTTCAACATCAACATCAATAGCACCTTTAACCCAAGTTAATTGGAGTCGGTGGTAGATGAACCCAATGATAAATCGAAAATAAGACAAAAGAGAGAAAAAATAAACTAAAATAAAAGAAGGGTAAAAGGAAGAAGGGAGAAAATAAGAGGAAAAGAACTGAAACAAGGGAACGACTGACGATGCATATAATAAAAAATCATATTTGGGATGATTTTGAATTTCTAACTGGTTGACACTTGAAAGAGTTTTTTTTTTTAATTTGTTGGTGGATGAAAATTAAACTCTTGTTTTATATGCTATAACATTTGTTTTTGAATAAATAATGTATACATTCATTGTGCAAATGATTTTTACACTTCTATTCAATTACAAACTGTCACATATTCAATTACATTGACAATGGATGCTTATTAATCTCTTGCTTTATATATTTTTGGTTCAGGTAACACTGGTTGGGATGATGTTTGAGAAAGTTGAGAGAAATACTGATGTCAGTTTTGTTTTGGATGATGGAACAGGACGAATCAAATGTCGAAGATGGTATTTGGTGAAATTTTAAATGCTATTTCAGATTAAACTAGATATCAAATTACGAGTGTCTGTGCTTGCTTTTCTGCTGATTATTTATGTGACCTATTTTGGAAAATTTTCCCAAATATATGTTGTGTAAAGTGTTCTGAACTTTCTTTTTTTGGTTCTTTGATTAGGGTTAATGAGGCTTTTGACACAAAGGGAATGGAGGCAGTGATGTAAGTTCTTAATTATGGAAGCTAATATACGAGTTTGTGGTTGTTATATTTATATATGAGTTTGTGGTTGTTATATTTATAACATCAATTTATTTAATGATAGGAATGGTATGTACGTTCGTGTTTATGGGCATTTGAAAAGCTTTCAAGGTGTTAAGCTACTTGTTGCCTTCTCTGTCAGGCATGTGCACTAGACCCATTTTGTGTTATATCGTATCAATTGTGCAGTGGCTGTTCATTTACTAATTTTAGTCTATTAGTTTGTTGCCAGAGAAATGTGATTTTCTTGAATCTTCCATGAGATACATTAATAAATAAGCAGCATAGGTTCAATTCAGTTATGAAGAAGTGATAATCACTGTTTATGTCATAGTCATTACCTTAGTTATCTAATTTTAACTTGAAATGAAGTTCTAGAATGTGTCTGGAGATTTTGTAGTCGTGTACTGTTCAGAGCATCGGGTGACACATGTATGTTAGTTATGTGGCAGATGCAACTTTAAAATTGACTCAACAACTTACATTACATCCCCCTTTATTACTAGTAGAACAGATGAAAAGACTCAGCCTGGGCTTTAGAACCATTGCATATGATAGAATATCACTGACTATTGATTTCATGAATGATTCACCTAACTTTGGAGTTAACTGAGCTAACATTTATAACCTTTTAGCGCAACTGATATTGAGTCCTGACACTGAAATCAAAAGCTACATAATTTGTTGATGTTGTTTTTTCTATTGCCTTTCTGGGATTATATTATGCATGAGATTGAAAATATCTTGGATGGTTAGAGACTGGCATATTTAACTAACCTTTTCTTTATGACAAATATGATCTAATTCAATTTCATTTTAATTTGTATGATAATTATTTAGAATTCAATCTTTTGTTTTATAGTTGGTGATGGGTTCCCTAGTGACCTTTTTGGAGGTAGCATTTGGTTTTTAAAGTTTCCCCTATGACAATGATTATTTTGCTTGAAGATTGGTGGTTTGTCAGATTGATGGATTTATATGTGAACTACATAGCGTTAGTAGTATTTAGTTATGGAAAAGTGATTTTCCAGATTGTGATATATTATGCAATTTTCTTTGCTCTGAGGAAGTGTTTTATATTTGGCAAATTGGCTAACTACTGGTTTCATCATATGCTTATTTTCATATTTGTGGTGTTTCACAGGCCTGTGACAAATTTTGATGAGATCCCTTTTCACTTTATTGATTGCATCCATAACCATCTTCGCTCCAAAATAAAGGTGCACACAATTTCATATCCCACTTGAATACTTATCATAGCACGATTGGTGGCAGTGGATAATTTATAAACTTCCCTTGAATTCTGCAAATTGAGAATTGTGTATAATCCATTTATAGGATCATTAGAAGTGTTGACTGTTAACATGCCCAGTTCTGTGCCTTGCTCAACATACTTGATTATTTAATATATATTTCTTTTTGTTTGGATTATAGGTGGAAGGAATCACTTCTGCAAATCCTTCATCTGGCTCATATTTGGAAACTCCTGTCAAAAGTGCAACAAATGGATCTCAGGCACCATCATCAAATCCAGTATGCAATTTGATATGACAGTTGCTATTTCCTACAGTTGTTTAATTGGATTGTATTGGATTGATGATATTATTTTCCTCATCTCAGGTATGTGGACAACATAGCGTGGATGGACTTAAGGGTATTGATAAATTGGTGATGGACTACCTGGAGCAGCATTCAGATAGGTGAGTTACACATCCAACATTCTATTTGTACTTGATACCATTCATTTAATATTTTTAACAAATGTTGGATTATTTAGAATTCTCATTACACTTTTGTGAATTATGATGCTGAACGATTTCAAAATTGGTTTTAAATTGCAGGTCAGATGGACGTGGAATACATGTTGATGAAATATCACGGGAGCTCAAGCTTCCAATGGAAAAGATCAAGTCAGTTGCTTTATATGTATCCTTTTTTTTCCCCTTGATATGGGGCACATTTGCTCGTGATGTAACTCAGCTGTTTATGATGTCAGGTTGTCGCTGAAGACTCTTGCAGATGATGGTGAAATATACTCCACCATAGATGACGATCATTACAAAAAAGCTTGATATTTTATGTAATCTGGGGAATATAGCTAAGGATTGAGCTGGATACTGTAGGACATGAACCATGATCTATTTTGATTACAAGTTTCGAGATATGTACATATGTTTCTGGATGAATTGATATTTTATGCTCAAACTAAAAGAATCACTTCTGTTAACGCTTAATGATGTTATAGGTTGCTTTGAGAAAAAAAAGTATTTTCAATTTTTTTATTTCTTGGAAACGATTTTTATCTTCAGATGGCTACTCTTAGAAAAAATATATTATTTGAATTTATATATTGTTTTTAGTGTTTCATCAATTACCCAAATAAGAAGTAGTTAAGCAGAAATGTTATTTATCTGTGGGTTTCGGGTGTTTCTTGCATTTTGTAAATCTCATGTGACAACCTTTTTCATTCATGGATAATTTGGAATGCAAACTTTGGACTACCCTTTCCGAAGTTGAAAAGTGTCATCCTTTTATACTCCAGAAAGGATAATTTAGAATGTAACATTTAAAATTTGAATGTGATTAGAATTTTTTTTAGGAATACTAACAATATTCTTTAATACTCTTCTTTTAATATTTTCTTTTTGGATATGTTGAAATTTATTGAAAATCATTTATTTTTGTGGGTAAAGAATCTTTGACACTGTTTTCGATGCTTTTCTTGTGATTGGAAAACTTGGAAAAGTATAATTAACCTTTGCTTGACTTGTCAAAATTTCCCAAATGAAAAAATGAAGTGTTAATGAAACCTAATAAGCAATTAGGCATATAATTGATAGATGAGAATGACTACTTTTCTGAATATAAAATTAGACAAATCTACAAAATGACTCCTAATGTTGGTAATTTAATGAGAGGAAAAGTCACTAAATACATAATAAAAACAAGAGTAAACATATATTTGAAGCTACGTAATATTTGAATAGTATTATTTTGGTATCAAGTAAAACTTTTTTATTAATTTGGTCTTTATAAAAATAAAAATATTTTTTATGATTTTCAATGAGGATTTTGTTAAATAGTAATTTGGTGTGGATAACCGACTTATATGGTTAATTTAATTATAAATAACAAACAATTTGTGGTGATTAAAATTTTTCAAAATGAATTAAATATTTTTTTGTGCTAAAATCTTCCAAAAATTGTAATTTTTGTTACTTTTTGAATGATTTTCTCACTTTCCGATCAGATTAGAAGCAACAATAAATTCTTCCATTCTGTGTCTTTTGAGTGTGTTTTAAAAAAATAGAGATAAAAAATAATAAAATTCATTAGTCACTTAAAGGATCGATTAATGAAGTTATGAGACCATACAAAATGTATTATTATTATTATGGAGACCAAATTAATAAGAAAATTTTTATGAGGACCAAAACACTAATTTTCAAATTTTACAAGAATTCCAAATATATTTTACCCAAAAAACAAAGGTCCTAGCATTATTAGTTTGACATTCTTAAAGCATGCATAACTTTAACAGTCAAATTTTGTACTTACTGCCTCTACTCAATCAAATTCATATCTGTGGCATCTCATTTGACAGATCCAATGGCAAATAGTACTAATACCGGTTGAGGCTTAGGAGATACCTTCAAGTCTTCAACCAACAGGTAGATTAATCTCATTTCTCTGTAGCATCTCATTTGACAGATCCAATGGTAAATAGTACTATATTGCTCCCAATACTGGTTGACAGAAAAGCAACAGTATTGCTCCCTGGTATGCACAACCTTTACACTAAAAAAATGAAAATGTAAACAATCATCCAGTAAACATAGTAATAAAAACAGCAAGCTCAACACACCCTATAATTAGATGTACTTGAAATGGGTAGTCATTACGTTTTCTTCCATTCATATTCAATCTAGCACTAGCATTCTTTTACTGTAGCCTAAATATCCAAGTGAAGTTTCAAATGAAAAAAAAAACTATTTAAGTGTATTAAATTAAAACAAAAATGTATGAAAGAAAATGTTGGACAAATATATGTTATGCTTGAAGAATAATCTTTTCAAATGGTTAATTAATCAGTGGCCTTTTCCGACAGCTCCATGGGAAATGAATGCAGGAGTGAATGGTGAGCTAAGAAAAGAAACAATTAAATATGATGGTGAAGAAAGAAGGGAGGAGGGATAGGTTGTGGGTTTGAATCCCCCACTAATAAAAACTAATAAATTAATAACTAATATTTATCAATAAAAAAAGGAATACAATCGTGCTTCATCACTAAGATAAGACATGTAAATTCAATATCCTACATTTTACAACAAAAACATCCTTCCAAATTAATTTGCACATTCAAATAAAATAGTCTCCTTTTGTAAATCAGAATGTTGCATGTACAAATCACTAAAATAGTCTCCACCTTAAAACCAAGTGTTTCAATCATTTTTGCAAACATCTTCGGAACACATAATAATTTATTCGGTCTAGTCACTACTAAAAAAATCATTTTTTACGACAGTTTTTTGAGAAAAGTTTTATGACAGTTCTCAAACCATTTTAAAAGGTCCAATTTCTAATACAATTTTGTAAAAAATTGTTCTTAAAATGACTTTTTTTAAAAAAAAAATTGAGGATTCTAAGTTGATTTTCTGCAAAAACCATATTAGAAAGTCCAATTTCTAAGACGGTTTTATAAAAAACCGTCTTAGAATGTATTTTAAAAAAAATTAAAAAAATTGAAGATTCTAAGATGATTTTGTTAATTCAAGAGCTTATTGTAACTTGTAAGTAATGAAACAAATTGAAGGTTTCCCAAAATCATGTGAGGCAACATGAAAAACCTTGGCAATTTATAGGATATTTATAAAAAAAGACAAGCAGTAACAATTTTAGATGTTTAACCAAAAATTAAAAAGTTTAACTCGTATATTAATTTCTTTCTCCAGATGACTTCAGATTGAATTGTGTTATTGAACTCAAGTTAAGAATCAACTAGGTTAGTATCACGGGGAGTTAAGAACACTGATTTGGACGACATAACAAGAAAATTTTGGACACAGACTGCATGTTTGCCAGTCTATTCCACATAACATAAAGGTATGGTATGGAAGATAAAAACATAGATCTGAACTCTGCACTAATGAAAGATTTCAGAGCAAGCAAAGGTCAGTCTCATCAAATAATTCTCTACTACCTTTGTTGTCCTCCAAAATTTAAGCCACCATGGTACATACCAACGCTAGAAAGCCATGCAAAATGTACAGCTCTTCGTTGCTTGATGAAAAAATGCAACTCACTAGAAGATACCCAATAAAATGAAATCTTAGAAAGGATAGATCAGATACAAACAACAAATGTGAAAACTCTGTAAAAAAAATAAAGCAATTTTCAGCCTTTAGGCCACTTACATTTTATGTAGAATGTTCCCATGAAATAAAAGTAGTAGTATTATTTTAGAGAGAGGGAGAGTACTTGCCAGTTTGCTATGTCACCAGGAAGTTCCATAAAATGCACCATACGATCTAAATAACCTAAAAAAACGGTCTAAATTTGTATAGCAATCAGTAAAATTCAACTTTGGAATATAATGAAGTGTATAATGTAAAAGGATAGAGCCCAAGATTAATCTTCAATAATGTGATAGAAAAAGACATTGTGTTTTAGAACATATAATGGTAATTACATGTTCATATATATTATATCACATTTTTTAATACTAAAAATGGAAGTATGGATATGTTACTCAAATGTCAAAACATAAAGGAAACAAAAATGTGGAAATTTATATTATTTGACTTACTTCCAGTGACCCAAAGCCGGTGAAAGAGTAAAGCTGAGTAGGAGTAACAACCATCACATAATATCTAGTCCCATTTATCATGCTAGATGTTTCCATATGAGCAAAATGGACAAGAACCATAACAGAAATTGAATGCCTTATTTGCATTTGGGACAAAAAAATAGACTCTAAATTTCTCAAAAATGGGATGAAACCATAGACATTATCTTGAAAAAAGAACCTATAACAGTAAGCAGACAAAAGATTTACCTACAAACCCATAAAAGCTTTTGGCAGTTCTGTTAGTTCAAAGATAAACTTGATATACTTCTCTTTCTTGTCCTTCTCATCCACAGCCAACTCAAGAAGTTGACCATTTTTTGTCCCAAGAATGACTTCCTTTGTGGAATTGTATTTAAAAAACTTTAATCAAAACCTCAAGTTGAATGACTTCCCCGAGAGGACCCATAAAGAGATCAATCTCTACAATCCAAACAAACAAGTTATCAGACTCCTATCAATTCTATTGAAGAAGCGGGATATCAAAGCACAAGAAACAACTCCAAATCCCAGCATAAACTTGACTATACACCATTATCAAGAACCCTAAAACAAATCATTCAAACAGTGATCCTATTCTACATCTATGTTAAATTACAATCAAACCCCCCAAATTTGACATTCAAAATGTAAAGGTTACTAAATTTGAAATACCTATATCAATGGGATGTCAGGAAATGAAGAAAATTATCAAAGGCAAGGCACACCTTAACATGACGTGGTAATCATTGTGTTTCTCAGGAAGAAATTCTTCCATGATCAAGGCTTGGCGAAATGCATCAACGATCTGTTGCTCCTCAAAATTCTGAACATCCTCAATCGAAACAGA
Organism: Glycine latifolia; assembly: GCA_013407115.1. Classification (NCBI taxonomy): domain Eukaryota; kingdom Viridiplantae; phylum Streptophyta; class Magnoliopsida; order Fabales; family Fabaceae; genus Glycine; species Glycine latifolia. The sequence continues at coordinate 12,994,351 of CM023954.1, forward strand.
GCTAACACAACCATCGCTTTCCCTTTTGCTGCTATTCTTCTTTAGCAAATGCTTCAACTTGGAGGATGCATTGAGCACTTTCTTCTTCAAAGATCCAATTCTCATTCTTCTTTCATCTTCAGAGTTCTCAAAATTAGATCTCCTTTCATTCTTCTCGTCACTCTCGGAGAATCCTTCGAAACCTGCCACAATAACCAAAATGAAACACATAAGCAAAGATAAAAAAGTTGAAACCCTATGAGAGAGAAAGTGTGTAAGAGAGAAGAGGAAGTTATAGGGTTTAGCGAAGTGGTCGAGCGGGCCAGACATTGTTGTTTCAAGGGTCAATGTGAGAGCGAAACCACATTTAGCAATGTGAGAAAACCCTAATGGAGGAAGAAGAGAAGAAGAAGAAGGGCACGAATAGTGAGAATATGTAATCACGAGTTGGGAATAAGAAGAGAATGTTCAGGAATCACGAGGAGGAGGAAGAGCTGATTCGAAGATGGTTTCCTATAATCAAACTTTTATTCTTGCATTCTACATTGTTTCCTAAAGAAACCGATGTCGTAATGCAATTTCAAAGACGATTTTGATAAAATCGTCTTTAACAAGTTACAATTATTTTAAAAAATGTCACCACTTTATTTACGACATCAATTTTTGTAGAACCATCGTAAAACAAGCGTTGTAAAAAGTTGTTTGTTTAGTAGTGAGTGTTTCTTTGAAGTCAAAGATAAAATCCAAGTCACGATCCTTGCTTCTTTTTCTTAGTTTAAATATACTATATCAGAAGCCAAGACAAGTGAAAACTCCAACACAACATTTAAAATAGATGTACCAACGTAGAGTCTAATAATAACAAAGTGAAATCAAGAAACAAGCAAAGATCATACATTTAAACTGTATGGAGTTAACTGAAGTGAATGGTAATCAAGAACTTCCAGCAAAATTAACAAAAAAAAGAAGTTAATTTCCAATATATACTAATTGACAAAGAGTTTATTAATTTCATAAAAAACCAAAAAGAAAAAAAAAAAGTGACGAGCTATCCAACTTTATTGGGATAGAGACATAGTCTGAATGGAAATTGGACACTTGCAGATTCTACAACCACTGCAAAAACTTATGTAGATGAAAAAAAACCAAACCGGTCTACAATCCTGTCTGAGTGGTCTCATCTGGTTTAAATGAATTGCCTCTAATGAATGATATCTGTAATCTAGAAAAAAAAAATATTTAAAAAAAAACAAAATCATGTGAGTTTATTTTTTATTGAATGAATTAAAAAAAGTTATTATGCAATCGATAATAATTACGTTTAGCATTATTCATGCAACAATACTCAATTCAAGAAAGAAAAAAAGAGCTTAAAATTAACTCACCAAACATAAATTGATAGTAAATTGATCTACATACATGACAAAAAAAATACATATACAGGGTTTAGAGCAATATTTATAATCGTTTCATATCTTTGGCTATTGACACTTTTCATCCCATCTCTTCCATTTATTTGTTGCTTAAAAAGGAGAGAGTAGAGAAACAAAAAATAGCATTGATGATGGAGAGAAAGGGATAAGAGAGTGACAATGGAAAACAGAATGTGCAAGTTGCAAGAAAGACAACCACAAGTAAATTCTAGGTTTATTGAGAAAGAAAATAGAAATTAAAAATCTTGACAGAAGTAACGATACCTACAACTTGTTAATCTGAATGAACTAGACTAAAAAACGAAGCAAAGTTTGAGTTGAATCTTGTAGATAAAAAATGTGTGATTAATTTTTTTATAAACAATGTGATGAATATAATAGATCTTATCGAAAATGATCAACTAATAATATTATTTTAATAAAGTTTGAGTCTTGTGTATATATTTGAAAGGAAAATTTTGTTAACTATAGTGATTTTATTCAATTTGATATTGACAGGGTAAAATTATTTTTCGTAAAAGATATTTATCATTTTATTTTTTATTTTGATTTTTCTTTGATGTTTGCAAGAATGATAAAGTGTTCAAGGTGAAGGTGAAGTTGAATTTAATTTTGAAAGTGCTGGGAGAAAAATTTGGCACGAAAAACAAATTGTAAAAATTTTTTTAAGGAAAAATAGCTAAATAAAATAAAATTGGATTTAGAAAATTTTCGGTAAATAAATCTAAAAGGAAAGGAATAGTCGCTGATTTTGTGTGAGAAATTTGGATGAAGTTATGAATTTGGAGCCTATGCGCGCGCCCGCGCGCACATATATATATAAAAGGATAAATCTGAAAGGAGTTATAAGTGTGTAGACAGATTCTATCTTTATATGGTCCCGTAAGGCCGTGACACTCTTCTAGTTCTGAATAAAATAAAAATCCTTAGATTGTTTATTAATGTTTTTTTTTTTTTTAAAACTCAACAATTTATGAATTTAAGAAATAATTATGGATGGGCCAAAAAGGAGAAGAAATAAATTGTATAGATTCTGTTGGGAGGACGCACGTGGCAACGAGGGCTGCGACATGTGACCACCTTTCACAATCGGCCTCACGTGAAGCCCCATCTCTCCTTTCTACCTTTTATGCTGTCTCTCAACTCAACTCACCCGTATATAGCATCGTATATTCATTTCCAATCCAATCAAAACAAATAAACTTATTGGGTGGGGGAGTGCATTTTTACAATTTTACACGACTTTTATTTTTGTTAATTTTAATGCAAAAATATATAGTTATGGTAATGGTAACTCAAATAACATGCCAATACACGATTAATTACCTTAGTAATAATAATTTGAGATTTTTTTTTTTAGGAAAACGGATTTATATTATTTCAAGAAAAAATTGGTCAGCAATACAATCAGGAACGTCATAATAGGATCGGGGTTCAGTTTGATCTTCTGTTGCTCTAGCTAAGCTATCGATAGTAGGGTTTGCTTGCGTCCTTACATGACAAACTTTAAAACTTGATAGCTGGAAGAAGGCCACAACATTCATTGGCTTATAGTGACGCGAAACTAATTAGAACGAATTATCAGGAAGTTTATTTTCTTCTTACTATCCATACTTTAAAAGGAAAAAACCTTATGTATAGCATCTTAGACACTTTAATATTATTAATGTTTTAATTAAAATTAGATTTTTTACTTGTATTATTTTAAATATTTAGTGTATTAATTTACAACAAATAAGAAGGACTATCTAGCTAGGAAAGGTATACAACATGCTGTTGGGTTGGCATATTCATTGGCTGCGGGATTCTCTCTGACTTGGTCAACCTTTTCTTTCTCCTACACACATGTAATTGGATTTGGATGTGTTGTGTCATACTTGTTTGTTTTGCTTCTTACATTCGCATTTAGTTGCCAACAGTCTCATTTATTACTTCCGTTACTTTTTATCTGTTGTTTAATATTATTTTATAAAAATTAAGAGATATAATAAATGTATCCTTAAATTAGTTAAAAATAAAAAAAATATAATTGATAAAGAAGTAATTAATATGATATTGAATTTTGGATAGATAAATAAAAACAAAAATTATCTAAAAATCTGAAAACTAAAAAGGAGAGGAAAGAGCAATGGCGGCAGAATCAGAAATTTTATTATGAGGGGGTGAATATAAAAAAAACTATATAATAAATAAAAGTACTTTGAAAATAATACAAATCTAATATATAAAAAGAGACAAACCGCAAACTGACAAATTACAAACAGGGTGAGTTGATAAGCAAGCTGACAAAATCTAGTGAGTTTTACTAAAATAATTTACAATTTAAAATCAAACTCAAAGCAATAATATGAAGATAAAAGATAAAGAAGACACAATCAATTTTAGCGTGGAAAATCTAATTGGATAAAAAATCACAACGTCCAAATTGGATAATCAATCAAATAGACAACTCCACTATGATAATAAATAAGTACCTTTCGATCCTGAAAGAGAGTTAAGAATCAGACTTGTCAAACGCTTCTATATGATCTCATAAAAATTCACTCAATGATGCAAACATAAACTCTCTAAAACTCTAATATTATTTGGAATGAAATGCATATTAGAAACACAAAAATATGTTTCTATTTATACTAATCTAAGCATATGATTTTAACCAATTTTTGAATGCAATCCTAAAAATATTCTATCATATTACACAATACAATCTTAAAAATATTTTATATTATGCAATACAATCTTAAAAATATTTTATCCTATTTTTGAATACAATATTAAAAAATATTCTATCCTATTTTTAAATGCAATATTAAAAAATATTTTATCTTATTATATAATATAATCTTAAATATTTCTATTATATTATGTAATGCAATCTCAAAAATATTTTATCTTATTTTTTAATATAATATTAAAAAATATTATATCATATTATATTATGTAATGCAATATTTTTTTATTATTAATTTTTTTTAATTTTTAATTTTTAATATATATATATAAAATAAAATTTAGGGGGGTGATGGCCCACCCTAGCCCCCCTATCTCCGCCGCCTCTGGGAGTGAGTAGTTGCTAACATTTTGGGTAGACATATATTATATCCATTGCACTCGAATAGTGTCAATCACACTGACATTATGATGGATGTGGGGTACACAAACTTGTCTAACTGACTTGAATTTTTGACAAATGATAATAAGGGGTATTTTTTTTAATTTATTAAATGGAAGTAAAATTTAAATTAATACTTAGAAAATAATAAATTGTAATTTAAGACTTTTGAGTAAAAAATTATAAATTGTATTACGACTTTAGATTTCTTCTTTTTTATTGAAGTTCTAAAAATAAATAATTTTTATTTAATTATTAACAAATTTATGTTTGATTTCTTTTTTAGTTTTATTTAATATTTTTTATATTATTTTATTTAAAATTTCTATATTTAATATTTTCTATATTTTTATTTAATATATAATTTAAATAAAAATATTAAAATGTACTATTAGTAGTTGTATACATAATGAGATGGACGAACTAATTTTAAATAGGTCTAAAAAATTCTTATTGTGTAGAACTGAAAAACATACTCGTAGTAATTTTCCATACAAGTAAATTGAAAACTAATATTATTTCTACTTTTAAATTTTATGCTAGTGTTTAATTTGTATTGTTGATTTTATATTAATGTATTATGTTGTTTTTATTTTAACAACCACTTTTATAATTAAACTATTTTTGTTGTAAATATTAAAATAATTTATGAAATAAAATTAATTAATACTACTATAAAAATTATTAATTACTTAATGATATATAATTGTAAAAATTAATATTATTTGATAAATTATAAGTTAATATTATTTATTAATATTAGTAACAAAATATTTTAATATTTTTTAAATAAATATGGATAGTACATTTTAATATTTTTATTTCAATTTAAGTTTTTCATTATTTTTTAATTTAAAATATAAATAATAATTCTTAACATTAGTAAAAAAAATGAAAGTATATTAAATAAAAATATACAAAAGTATAAAAATATTAAATAAAAAATATATAAATATCAAATAAAACCAAAAAAACAAACATAAATATGTTAATAATTAAAATAAAAAACTATTTACGACTTTAAAGTCGTAAATAGTTTACCACTTCTAAACAAAAATACTTACAACTTCAAAGTAGTATTAAAAATAATTAAAGTCGTAAACTTTTACGATTTCAATGAAAAAGAAAAGAAAAAATCGAAGGCGTAACATAGCTTATGACTTTCGATTCAGATGTAATAGGATATCCTACTACTTATCTTTTTTAGGTATTAATTTAAATTTTATTCCCATTTTTTAATTCTGAAAAATAGTTACCCTCTTATGTTCGTTTCACCCTTGGAATTTTTTTGAAACTCCAATTAATTAATGCTACTTCTAGATTATTGCATATTTATTTCACATTTGTTTAATTATGTATTTTTTTTTGTATTAATCTTCTGATTTTTATTAGGGAAAAAATAATTTGACTAATCTGAAATTTGATTGGTAGATAAGTAAAGTTTAACTAATAATTACTTTCATCAAAAATCGAATTCAGATACTATTTAAATGATTTAATCTTAATTTTAAAACATTAATCGCTTGGGTCCCATCACCTGATTTTTTATTTTAATTTATTGTGAAGCTAAATTATGTTTCCCCCTATCTATATATTCATTCCGAGAGGAAGAAGAATATTGAAATATAGAAGTTTATTAGTGAACATGTTTTTTTTATCATCAAATCTTAAATGCTTTTCTAATGATCTACACAGAAAATTATTTAGCTGCTTATACCTCCTAAGCTCTAGAGGTTGGTTAGTTCTTAATATACAAAGCTAGAGTTATAATACGTGTTCATCAATTATACTTGTAAAAATATATCGTAAGAGATTTCTGAGATTTAAAATTCGACCATCTTGATTTTACTTGTTTATTATTAAACCTTCACTTCGTGTGTTTCTCAATTTTTTTGTTTGTAATTGTAGTAGTAATGTATCCTATACATATTAGAAGTTTAAAAAAATCTATATTTTAATACTTCGAAATAGAGAGGAAATATATATATATATATATATATATATATATATATATATATATATACTTAAAAAAGAGAAATTTCTAATTTATTTAGATAAACTTCTTGATAGATATTTATAAGAATAAAAAATAAGATAAAAATAAAATAAATTTTTTCATAAACTAATTTATAAAAATTTGTATTTGTTTCTTTATCTAAAAAGTGATTTTGAATTTATGTATAAATAAATTTTAACTTTATGTTATATTGTTTCTTCTAAAAGTACTTATAAATTTTTTTATGTAAACATAAACTTAATTTATATGTTACTTTATTTTATAATTTAAAAAATGATTAACTATTTTAAATTAGAACCCCAAATTAAAATCCTAAAGTCCTCACGTAGTAGTATATATTTTAGAAATTCGTGCTAATTCCTTAGAAAACATAGACACGTGATCTATATCAATTCCCTCACCTTTTGAGATGTGCTAATCCATGGAATTTGGGAACAGGCAGACAGGAAGTGCTTATCATCAAAACCCGTCCTCTTTCTGTTTCCCCGAACCAATCAAACCATGTCTCTTGCATATCACACTGAACCTTTTGTGCTGAATTGGCCTTTCCACATTTTGGGAACACGTGTAGTACTAGCCAATGTTGACACATGGAAAAATGTGAAAAACCAAAAGATAGGGTTCTTAGTTTTAGTATCTTTCTCTCTTTCCCTTCCCACTCTCAAAAAACTTTAAATTAATAGAACCACTCAAAACCTCATAAGAGAAGGAAGCCACTGAATTAATTAATATTAAAATATTAACCAAACTCCCCACTTTCCAAGTACGTATAGAGACAACAAAGAGGAAAGAATTAAAGAAGGGGAAAAAGTATTCTTCATGGAATGCATCAATGTTATTAGAAATCAATACCCAATATGTTACATAAGCACCCAAGCTCATATATCATGCATCCCACACCATCGATGATCTCTGACTTATAAACAAGAAATCCAAAAAAAGGAAAAACCTAACAAGAGTTTACTAGAGTTTCCACAAACTCTAGCTAGCTATATAGAAGAACACACCAAGATGAGGAAGAAGAGACCAATAAAAACTGATATTAAAAAAAGTAAGAAAAAAGACCACCAACAAAAAACAAATTAAGGTGAATGGACAGGAGCTACTATAGTGGCACATCAACAAATGAGGACTCACTTATCCCGGACATGGAAAACATTGGGGTTCTTGATGACTATATCATACATATTGATGGAGTTGAACTTGGAGAAATCTTTTGGGAGCGAAATTAGGTCAATTGAAGAGTGCTTGTGGAATTGGTAGAGGTCAGGGTCTCCATCATAGTACCTCTCCCACCCTAATCCAGTTAAGATTTGCTCAAGAAAAGCATAGGAAGAAACCACTTCCCCGGTTGGCAAGTGAACCAACACCTTTCTCTTTGAGCTACTTCCCTTTCCATGCCTCCCATCTGAGGCCTCAGCTTGAGGGTTTTCCACCAAACGAAACACACCATTCTTGAATACCCACACCCCGGACATTTTTTAACCCTAGGTTTTAGTTTTGGTTTATAGAACGTGAAGGTGTTTGTTCAATTTCGAGAAAAGGGTTTTGGGTTTATAGCTATGAGGACAGAAGGAGTTTTTGGTTGTTGTTGATGATGTTTGAGGAATGCAAGGGTGTTAGGGTATATATATGTGTCAAAAGAGGATGAGGCCTAAATAAAACAAGGGGAAAATACTCTTGGGAGTGGAAGAGTTAAAAGTTGGGTTATGATATGGGGCTTGTTCGGCTTTGGCATAGAATCTAGATTTGTGGGGTCTAGCGGTTTTACTAATAAATTAAAATATGGTTGCATATGGGTGACCCTAGGGCACGAGAACTAGCCGTGGGGTTTAGTTTGGGAGAATCTATCTCTTAGGTTTTATTTGATGAAGGCTTTGTTTTTTTATATATTATTATTATAAAGATTATCGATATTTTCTATGGAAGATAATTCTGTTTAATTTAGATCAAATATTATGAACGATAAGATTTCTGTTCTAAATATTCAATATAAATGTATATCCAATATTTAAATTTGAGATTCCGTTGATATAATTCTATGTTAATTGATTTATACATTAGGTAGCGACCAAGGCTTTGTTTTTTGTGTGCGTGCATGTGGCCTTTTTATTGAGGAATTTTTTTTCTTTCCAATTTGTTTAACAAATTGAAGGAAACGGTATCGACAACATTTGCAAAGTCAATAAAAAAAGATTTTGCTACCACGTAGATCACGAGAGTCCACGTGAACATAGTGGGGTTGCTTTAGATGTTTCTAGGACTGTTACATGAAAGGAGCACAGCTGTTCTTGTTTATGTTGGGTTCTCATCATTGGGAATAACTGGATACCCTTAAAGGCAATTTTAGGTACTTTTATGTAGTGATATATGTCGGGCGGGTTTTCTGCTCAGAAAGGATCCAATTTTCAACATGATTACCTAATGATAAATAAATAAATAAATAAATAAATTAAATATCCCATAATTTTTGCATCCACATAGTGAAAGATTTAATTTTTCTCCAAATTCCTAGATACTTGTGTTTCCTTTTATTTTAGTTTTAAAATGATATCACCATGACTTTAATTATTATTATTTTTTCGTTAGAAGAAAAGTTATAACGAATTAGGCTTTACACAAATCTCATGACTCGAAGAATTTTTAAAGAAATATTTATATATTATTTATTAACAAGGTTTTTATATGATTAATAATGAGATTTAAACTCATCTTTTTTTATAAAAATATGAAAACTAACATTACTCAATTAATAGATTATGAGGATAAATATGTATGTTAGGTCACATTACATATATTAGCCGTTATCATATTCTCTATGGTTTTCTAGAGTATTATCGATTTGGAAAAATTAAGGGCATTGGGGAACATCATTTACTGGAACTTTCTTTTCTTATCATAAAAGTTTACACTTTCTAATATATAAAGAAAGTAGAAGTATTGTTTTGAGCTGTTAGTAGAAGCTGTTATCTCCTAAACTTAGCGTAAAGCCGATTTGATGCCTAATTAACGTATGTACGAATGCGTATATATGAAGAACGACAAGGAAAATATAAATAATCATTACATATTAACCATTCAGAAACACTGACACAGAACTAATTAGACTAATTAATACTAGACACGTAAGAAAGAGATAGATAGATAGATAAAATAGCTAGGATCTAATTTTTTTTAACATCTAAAAATAGGTCTTTTTTTTGTTTAATTTACACTATTTTTTTGGGAGTGAAAAAAATGGACGAAGATTGCGATTTAATTTCGATATTTGGTCAATAATAAGAAAAAATGAAGATTTTTTTATATTAAAAAAACAGGGTGGGGCCTATAATATTTCTTTTGCTAGTTAAGACTTAGGAGGAGAAAAGGAAACATTTGTTAAATTATAAAATTTATATAATATAATTATATTTTCTTTTTTCTTACCTACTTTTCATCCCAAATATATTTTTTTTGAATATGTCATCCCAATTAATAATAAGAAATAAGGAAAATTATTTTTTTTTATCTCTCCTTTTCCTTGTTAATTTAAATAATAAAAGGAGAAAGTTTACTTCCTTGACTTGAGATTTTTTTTCATTTATTGACAGATAATTTCACAAATGTCTCGTTTTTTTTGTTTATTATTTAAATATTTGTACAAAGACTTAATGAAAACATTTTTATTTTCTATATAAATATTTAAAACAGAAACAAAATAAATTCTAAATAAAGATTATAAATGCTTTTCTTTAATTTTTTCCCTTTATATTTTTTTTATCTATTCTTTTATCTCCACATCCAATATTAATGAAGATCTTTTGATCTATGAAGCAAGGAATCTAACTAGGAATGACAGCTAATAGTGAGCTATGCCCTGCTCTTTATTCTTTCAAAAGTTGGAGTTTCCTTTCGTAACATTCCCTATCCAGATTCTTCATCCAAACCATTTGTTTAGTCTGCAACATTTTCCACGAATTATTTATTTTCTGTTTATATTTATACCACTACAAAAGCCAAAATGCACCTGGTATATATAACTAAATATAATAGGGTCAAAAATTAATTAATTTGTGTAGTAATCAGAATTCCCATTGATATATTTTTCAATTGTCAACAATGTTTATTTCATGTCCTTTTTTAAAAAAAAAAATCATTTACCTAGATGATGAGAATAAGTGAAAATAACATAAGGATTGTCATTGATGAGGATAAACATTATTTCTTTCAACCTTTCCCCTCTTTACTACCTTGATATTACTTTTTTGTCTGAGTGTGGTCCATGATTGGTTAGTACTTATAATTAGTTCATATGATTGCATTATTCATTAGGGTTTTCTATCACCACTCACTCTAACCTCATCAGAGAACAACACTTTAATTTTAGGTCAATTCAGAAATGATTGGGCCTTTAAAAAGGCCCCTCAATTTCCTAGGACCACAAGAGTCTCACTTATCATTATCATTGTCGTATAATTATACCTCCTATTCTGTTAGAGGCAACAGAATTCTTCCTTGTTGCTTAAATTTGCTGAGTTGCCCATATGGCATCACATGGGCATTGTAGGTTTCATGGTCCTCCACAAAAGTTTAAAAATCTTAAGCAGCCGCACTGTCAAATCAGTCATTTAAACAAGACTACCAAAACGGTACATATGTTTGTTTCCACATTAAATACTTTGCGTTATTTTTATAACGGATAAAGACATGCACAAGATATACTGCTGATTACTATATAAATTGTTTTTACTCTTTTTATATATTTTTCTTTTTTCTTTTTTCTCTTTCATGTAGTTAAATATTTGATTACATGTAATATTTTTTTTATCAAGATATTGATACGAGTATTCAATATCTTTGTTAATAATTAATCTATACTAATAATTTAGTTAGTTACTTTTAATGATGTCTTTTTTTTAATTATGTTTTTTCACTCACAATATTAAAATTTGATACCTTATTTAAAGATACCAAGTCCAATTACATTTTAACCAATGATTTATTAGTATCACACTTAATGATACAAAAGATAAATAACAAAATAATATGAAATCAACATTTTTTTATTTTGTTTTTCGGCAACCTTTTAACTTAAGATGCAAAATGGAAAAACCAAAAAAAATATCTCTTTATTAATCCATACTTTCAAATTCTTCTAAAAAACAAATCCATACTTTCTAAGTAAAAAGTGACAATTAAAAAAATAACACAATTCTCTTTCAGTGGTTAATTTTTTTTGTTGAAGTGTTTCTTATTTAGGAGATAAGGAAAGAAGTAGAAAAAACAGATGTAATTTAATTTGTAGTAGGATCTGTTTGACCTATTTTTTTTTGGCTTAGTAAATACTTGAAAATTAAAACTCTAAAAAGAAGAATTTTGAATGTAAAAATGAAGTTGTTTCACGGTTTTCTTTTCTTTTATCTTAAAAGAAATTACTCCGCATAGAGCAAAAAAAGAGCATAGAGAGGGAGAGAAAAAGGGGAGTAGAGAGTAGAAATTAAAAGAAGGAAAGTCAATTAACTTTTATTTCTAAAACATCCATCATTAATTCAGCTTAATATATTTGGTACCAATAATATAGTAACAATATATATACTTTTTTTCAGAGCTAACAAAATAAGAAGGTTCGTACGCATGCCCTTTCTAAGTAAACTAAATTTAGAAGCAGATATATTCTCGGTGGAATCGCAAACTACCTCATGCAGTCATGCCCTATGTCATGGTTAGAACATTATATTAAAGTAGGGCGTGGCAGTGTCAAGTGCTAGCGTTGAGTTTATCCACATGGTTTGCATGCATGTATATGCTCGATCAACATCATGGCTAGACTTGACTGAGCCAATGGTTGTCCTAACTGGAAGCTGATGAACTTTGGGCATCCAAGGGGGTCAGCGTACATAGGTGTGTGCCCCTCTTTATGCAAGCAATAACGCCCTATGAAAGGGACTAGTAAGAGCCATGGGGGGGAAATTCTAGGTGGTGCCAAACCTATCTAAATACTATCCCTAGCAAGCAACAGATACAAGGCACAACCATAATCATGTGGACACGTGCAAAGCATCCACCATATTGCGTGAAGAAGGCACTACATATAGTGGTCCTTTGCCTCATCAGTGTAACATCGAAGTTGCACTAGTTTGAATGATCGATATTTTGATTTAATTAAGAAAAAGGGAGAACATAATAAATAAGAGAAAAAGCAATATTTTGGCCAATTCATGGATTTTGATTCAATTTTCTGTAGTTTCCATAGCAAAAAATTACAAGTACTTGACAGTACTTGAGACTACCATGTGATGGCCTCTAAAAACTTATTCGTCTGGTGCGCAAGTTTCTTAGAATTTCAGGTGTTCTTCTGTAATAGAATTAAATATACGTAATTGGTAATCCAATAATATTATAGAGAAGGAAAAGAGAAAGAATTTAAAAAATTAGGGTTAGTGATAATAGGGTTTTATGATAAAGCATTTAAAATAAATTCATTTTTTTTCCAATAAGGAAAAAATATGAACGTAAGCGAGGCTCCACTAACCCACGTTTTTGGATAGAAGACCAAACTAAATACAGATGAATTATAATAAAATTATAATGATTAATTAATTTAACATTCTTTAGAGTGTATCTACACTACAAAACGGTGAGAAATTATAGATGAAAAAGCATGAATGTCTTTAATTAATGCAGTCTCTAAACATTAGAGACAACAAAATTGAGACCAAGTTTATTTTTTTCGTCTCCAAGTCTTTCGCTAATTCATTTCTTTTAGTTGTGTTAAGGGAAAAGAGAGAATGACAAATATGATATATGATGTCTTGAGAAGGAAGAAAGAAATAAATGAAGAGAGGTGTAAGTGAGTACGTAAATTGAAGTGTGAAAAAACTTATAGTTGAAGTATAAGTTATATCCTACCTGCTAATTAATTAACTTGACAAATATCTTGGCTAGCTTTGAAATAGAAAAACCATTTTTTTTATCTCCATTTGTTTTTAAAATTGAAAGCCAAAATATATTGAAGCCAGAAGTTTCATGTGGTTACTATACGTACTAATAATCAATGAGGAATTGATCTAGCTTGATTTCTTTGATAGCAGCATATTCATCATATTTCTTATATAACTCTTCGTATGTCCAGCTAGGACCCATGATTTCATACCTCCACTAAAATGTTGCATATGCTCGTTTCTTTTCAAATCCACAAATTGTAAAAGCTGGAAAACTATGTATCGATCATATAGGAAAACCTAGCTAGCTTGTTTCAATACGCATCCCTTAAACTAGTAATGATTCTACACATTTTGGCTTCTGGAACTTTCATTAGCATCACTTTCAATCAATATCAACACCAGCTGGATGCATCTAAATCCTTGCATGGTTGAATTTGACGATATTCTCATTCATTTGGTGTTCTATCGGCTAACAGTTTAAAGGGGCATTTTACAATATAATTGGTAATTTCATGATTATAATTAAGAATCACGGATAACTCTTTCCGAGAAAAAAAGGAATCATGGATAACTATATTATTCAAAGTTGTTTATTTTTGTAACAATTACTTCAAAAGTTATATTTTATATGATTTTTAATTGATAGATTATGTGTAAATGCCAATGAAGTTTAGCTCAATTGGTTAAGTAGATTGTGTGACTTATTATAAATCCCTTCAATTCACACTATTTTTTATTCCCATGGGTTAAAAAAAGATTATGTGTAAATGTTTACATTAATAATATGTCAAAATTGAAGTCAATGATTAAATTTAAAACTCAACATTTCATTTTTAAAAAATATAAATAGAAATTATAAATTAAAGTAATTAATGTTGAAGATGGATTAAATTAAGAAATGTTAAAGAATTTATTAAGAGAAATAAAATCGCTTCAATATAATATTTATTTCTTAAAAGAAATTAATCTCTTAACTGTTGGATAAATGATAAGTTATTAGTGTCTCCAAAAAAAAGTATAATATATACCTTTCTCTTAATAAATAGCACATAAATAAGATCTAAAAATTTAGGAAGAGAACATGATTCATATATACATTCTTTGTTAAATTTGACAATATGCTCATCTAATTAAATAATTTTGGTGTAGTATAATTTCCAATAATAATTTAAAGGATTTTTTTAACCATGGTATTGATACAAAATATTTGTCGTCATAAATAGTGACAAATCTTTATTGAAAATTATAAATACACACACAAAATGAACATTATTCTTTCAACATGATTTATTTTATACTAAAAGATCCTAATCCTGAATTGATTAAAAGACATAAGTTGTTATGACTTATGTCAACAAATGTTGGTTATTTAAAGGGGACTTTGATATTGATAGCATTATTATTAATAAGAAGTATGTATCAATAAAATAATATCAAGAGAAAATAACAGTATCATTTAAATATATAATTCAAATTGAGTGAAAAGTACTAACAAATAATACACAAAAAATTATATACTTTTCTTATTATAAAAAGTTACTTAACATATCTAAATAAATTAAAATAACATTTTTGTTTGCACAAGACTTTTTAAGTTAAGTTATGCATATAAATTATATAAAAAATTCAGTAAAATATTAACACAGGTAAATAAAGTCAAATAGTTTAATAATTAAACTTTAATTATGATGAGTTATTTATTTCATAAAATTATAAAATGTAGTTAGATTAATTTATTATTCAAAACAATTTTTACATGCAAAAAATTTATTCTTAGCACGATTTTGATTATATATTTTATTTATAAAATTAAATAACTAATATTTTTGACAGGAAAATAAAGTAATTTAAATGTGTATTAATAAGATATTTAAAGTTAACTTGTTAATGGGTAAGCCCTGCATTGCAATACACAGGGTGAGATTTTTTATATGCATGAAAATTTAAGTTAAAGTGAGCCTAGATTCTGATTCTATTAGGTTTCAGAAAGCTTTATTTACTTTTTCTGAGATTATATAATCATTAAGCTGAACCTTTTTCTTCCCTTAGGGTAATAGTGGTTCGTCCTTTCTTTGAGGGGTATGTGCCCCATAAGAAAGCCACAATGTGTTAGTTTAAGCAAATATATGTAGCTACTTAATTTTAATTTCTTAGTGACCAAAAGCAAAAGGATTAGATCAGAAAGTCAGAACTATACTAATAATAATTATTTCGACAATAGAATAGCATTTGGCTAGTGATATATATGCAATGTATACAAACCTTTAGAGAGAATGTCTCGATAAAGAATATTGAAAATTAGGTGAGTTATTAGGTTTCTTTATCATAAGGAAGAGGTGACTATTTTGTTGATACCATATTCCTTTTTGGAGCTAATAAAATAGAGAGACTGAAAGTGGAGAAGAGAAGCATCTAATACCTCAAAATAATATCTTTTTCATCATTAACAAAAACTGAGGTCAGGGACTAATATATACCAAAGCAACCACTTATTAGTGGTGAAGCCTTGTAATTAAATGAGCACATATATTCCACCATTTTCATAATTTATGTGATTGCGTATGCTTATAATTTGATGGGGCCATTTAAGTTTTCTAAGAATGTTAAGCAGTATATGCGTGTGTTGTTTATTTGAACTCTACAAAGAAATTTGTGATTCGAAATCTGGTATACGAAGACCCTTTTTTGTTGATATAGAGAGTCACGTAGGTTTGTAGATTCTATGGCATTAAATATGAAATTAATTATTAGTTTATAAGCACATAAGAGTTGACATAAGTGGTGACCAAAGTAAATGAAAAAGAAACCCATTTGAAATGAGAATCTATCCACCAAATTAGCAAAACTGTTCTCTCTGTATGGAACCGTCATCAGCAAGACATCATAAAAAAATTGGTACGAAATTATTGTGTACGTACAAGCTACGTAATATACTTTAAGTTTTACATTCAATAAATGTGAAGATAGTTACAATGATAAGAACAAATTATGAAGATATAGTTTTACATTAAGCATGCCTTTCAATTTTTTCTTTGTTAATCAGCAAAGAACATATATTATTTTATTTAAAGAGTGCATGAAATATTCTAATCCATCTAATACAAAATCTGTCTCTGCTGAGCTTTGTGAAACTATATTTTAAAACATTGTAAAGAATAATTGCACCAACCTGATAAAAAACATTTAGCGGGACCAATCTAATTAATTAACCGAATAAAAATAATTATCACACCAGAATCTAATAATGAAGTATTTGAGTAACATGAAAAATCTCCTAATTCATTCTGATCGATATTGAATTATTGATATAATGAAGGCAATTGTTACGTTGGTAGCGATGACGGTGGTCCTGACAATGATCTTGTCGTAAATTAAATCTTTAATATATTTGATTTTTTATTTGGTAAATCTTATGGAGATTTTATGATTAAATGAAATTTTAACATAAATTTTAAATGTTTTAATTTTGATCTTTCATTTTAATTTAACGGTTAAAATTAATCATTCTCATTCTTGCATAAGACGATTATTCTCATTGCACCTAACAGTTTTGAAAAATTCGTCAGATTACAAGGCATAGTTTATCATATTCTTTGCTTTAAAATCGTATTGAACTACCCTCTTATCTATGTCTGTCATTTCATTCCATTCTTTGGGAACCATTTCATTATCAACAGTTTTGGTAGGTATCAAATGACCCTTTTCTATTGCATTCCAAGTACCAGGGTCATTTGATAGAATGAAAATCTGCATTCTATTTTTCCAAAAGTTGAAGTGTTCTCTCTCAAACATCGGATGATGATTGAGGGAGGCACCCTCCTTGAAGGTAATTTGTGTAGTATTCATTTTCTTTAAAAGAAAGGAGTGATCTTGAGTAACACACAAGAACATGCTCTTGATACCAATTGAAAACAATATGAACAACACACAAGAACCAAGAGGGGGGTGGTGAATTGGTTGTTCTCATCCAATTAAAAATTTCTTAAACAATTAGAGTTAAAAAGATCGTATCACAAAAAAATCCAAGAACACTTTCAGTCAATCAAACATCAATCTTTAAAGAATGCAACCAAAATGTTTTTTGTTGAATGTGAAAGATTAAACTAATCAATGACAATTAATAACCACAAGAATAGATAAAGAAGAATTAGTCAATACCAAGATTTATATTGGTTCACTTCTTAACCTAAAGAAGCTACATCCAGTTCTTCTAATCAACTAGTTAGAGTTCCACTATTAACAATCCGTTCCTTACAAGCTCATACAATCACTCTCAATCAGACCTAGATCAAGAACAAGACATCTAACTCACTTAGACTCTTAGTGATCAAGACATAGAGAAAACCCTTCTCTACTCTTCCATCTAGAAACACCTATTCTAGACAAGCTTTAAGAAAAACTATTGCTATAGTAATACAAACAGAAATTCTAAAAAGAAATTACAAACAAGTTGTATGGAGAGAAACCACCTGATGATCCACTACAGATGTATGCAAAAGATTACCAAACTGGAATCAAGATTGAAAGAAAACTATCTCAAAACTTTCTCTCCAAAATCTTCTTTAGAAACTTTGCCCAAAAAGAAATACTTCAAGGAATCTTGAAGCTTGAGGATTTGAGGGACTAACATAGAATAACACTTTGTATCTTTTCTCTCTTCAGAAAGCTTATGAAAATTCTTTAATATTTTGTGGTGTATTTTGTTAAAACACTCAACAACTATTTATAGAAAACAGTTGTAACTGTTAGTGATCGATTAATTCACTAATGTAATCGATTAATCGACTCACTTAATCAATTAAAGTGTTCTTCAGCTTTCTGGAAAAGACTTATGAACAATGTAATCGATTATCACAAGAAGTCTTGGTTTGAAAACGTTTTCAAGTAATCAATTACTACAATTCCGTAATCGATTATCACAGGAAGTCCATTATATGATTTTGTGTAGTGTAATCGATTACCATAATCTTACAATCGATTAAAGCGTTCTTAAATCTCAAGTAATAGATTACCACTTGCTGGTAATCGATTAAACCAGTAAGAAAATATTTTTCCAAAACTTAAACATGGAATACTTAGCTTTTTATGCAATCAGGAAACCTTTATGTTTCAGAAAAACTTCTTCACAAAACTTATGTTTTTATGAAAACATGAATGAGGTTTATGCAATGGATCATAAGAAGTCTCATCTTAGACATACAAATTATAACTACTAATCAATTGAATTGGCATGTAAAAAGCCTAAACATTTTGTTGCCTAAGAGACTCAGCTTCTTGATCCTCTTGAGCTCCCCCTGACTCTATCAAGGTGGACCTTGGGTTTTGTCAAGCCTTGGGAGAATGAGGTTTACCAAAGATTGACCTTGGGTTTTGCAAACCATTGGAGGTTGACCAGTGACTTGTCCATCCTAGATTTTGTTGGAAGTCCACCTAGGGTGCTACCGAAAGCTGACTGTGGATTTGTGAACTTGTAGAATACCAGGAGCTGGTCCTAGGTTATTGATGTATGTTTAAATTCATTAGACATTGATTTCCCCAATCTACCTTGCAATGAAACTCAATCTTCAAGAACTCAACCTTTTACTCGTGAATTTGGAGCAAAAATGGCATGAATGAGCTTCAAGGAATTAAGCAATGGAGGATGGATTGAGACAATGAATGAAGATGGATGACACCATGGAAAAGCTCTCCAATGAGTCTAGGAAGAATTGTCACAATAGCATTGAGAAGCCATTGATAAGATCTAAGAAGTTCTTGCACAAGTACAAGAGAGAAACTCTCACAAGAAAATTCAGCTTTCTTATTGATTTAACCAAAAAATTATGTACATTTCATTTTTGTTGGCTTTATATAGCCAAGATCCTAAAGCTTGTCTTGTAAGCTACCTAAGCTAAATGCAAGTGGAATGAAATGGCAAGTGAAATGAAGCTTGAGGTGCAAGCTAAGCAAGCTTGAGGTGCAAACTATCCACTTGATGACTCAGCCACATGCAACTATAGTTTTTACAAGCTTACATAAGTGCTAAAAAAATTACATACAAGTGCACCTACACTTATTAAAGAATTGCCACTAAAGGCCTATTTATTGCCACTGAAATTGCCACTAAAAGGTGCTGAAACTAAATTCAACTTAAGAGTACAAAATTGTTAACGAAATCGGCAAGTGTACCGTTCGTTTCAAGTAATAAAGTGAGTAAGTAAAGTATCGTCTCCACAGGGATTGAATGCAATCTTATTGCAACTTATTATCTTAGAAATTGGAAGACAAATAATAAGTTGAAGAGAATATGGTTGTATTTTAAGAATTACACAAATTAAATAAATGACAGAAAATTAGCGAGAATTCAAAAACAAATTTAAAGTAATTATTATGCCGTGATGAGAAATAATTGTGGCCAGAACACATTCCCCTTTGTTCCGTACCTTCTTTACTTGGATTGGTTATTAATTTCAATTACTTCTAATTGTTCAGAGAATGTATTTCCATATAATTAGTTAAATCCTAATCCCTTAGCAATTTAACCCTTTAACCCAATTAGAAATCCTAATTCCTTAGCAATTCCCTATCAAGATAAGCATTAAGAGAATACATCATATAAATTTTGCAATCATACATCCCTATCCCTAGGCAATGTAAAAACTGTTATTTTACTGCTTTCAGAAATTAGCGTTCCAATATCCCTATTATAAACTCTAACCCTCAGAACTTTACTAGAATGGCCAAAGCTAATAAAGAATAATCCAATGAAGAACAAAGTAAAATAAAACAATTATTAGAATTTCATATTAATACCAATCAAGTTACAGAGGAGTTCACATTGGTTCTGGCTCTAATCACAATAAGAGAAGTTAGCCAGACATGCTCATAACTAACCTTAAGTGCAAAACTAGCATGTATCTAGCAGAGAATTACAAAGAAAATAGAAGAAGAATAACTGCTCTGTCTTCCTTCGATCTTCTTGTAGTGATTCCAATCTTCTCTCTGCGTTCTCTCTATGTGTTTCTGTGTGTTTTTTTGTGTAAAAGTATCCCCCTTCTTTTCTACCACGTTCATATATTTAATTCCGGTAACAAGAACCCTTTTCCAAGCTATTTTCATGCCAAATCATTTAAAACAGGAAACTGCGTAACTGTGGCACTATCAGCATGGTATCTCACGCTAATCGTGTGAGATGTTTGAGCTAAAAGTTCCTCCTGACAGGATGGCGCTACTAGCACGGAGGCTGGTTCGGATCACGTGGCATGTTCGAGAGCACAGGTTGCTTCTTTTCCTCTCTTGTTGGTTCCTAAATAACAAAAATAATAATAAATGAGATAATAAATAAATAAATAAATAAACTTAACTAATTCTAGCCTATATTACTAATTATTGAATGAATCATTAATCAATTAACCCTAAAAACTAATATATCCTAGCAGCATATCAAATAATTCCCAGATTTAGATATTGTTGTCCTCAGCAATAAACAAAATTTCAAGATGGAAAACAAGGATCAACAATCAAACATAACATCACATTTAACAATCCTAGAATCACAATGCTGAGTACAATCGATTTCCACATCAAAATCTCAACAACACTTTTCAATTCCATTAACTGTAAGAGTCTCATTTGCATACTCCTCACCAAGATATATGTAATTCACTCAACACTCAAGTGTATAAGGGTTATTATAATCACTCAATCCAACAAAGTCATAACACTACCATAAGCTTGATCATATTCTCAAGTTCTTGAAGATAAGAACATAAATGCATGCACAATTGATCAAAAGGTCTTTATAAGGTTGTAACTTGGCCTGGTTTAAGGGTAGGAAGATTTCTGGATAGTGGCTAAGTTAAGATTGGATTTAGATAGAATTTCCCAAGTCCACTCAAACAAAATATCACCTATTTCCCTCTCATATCCCAGCAGCCACACCTTTTTCTCACTTTTTATTTATTTTGTATTTTGTATTTTTTATTTTTTTTAAAAATAAAATAGAGAGAATAGAATAATGAGAAAATACATTTAGATCCATCAGCTGATATTTCAGACTTGTTATTTCCCAACTGAATTATTCACTAGATTTGGTTTTTGCCAGATCTGTTCTGTTGGCACTTCAACACCCAACCATAATTATCTTCTTGGGTAACTTTGTCTTTCCTCTTACCCTTTCTTTTCTTTCCTCTGGGAATTCATCTTTCTATTTTCCAATATCTAGTGGTCTTGGTTCTAATTCTTTCTTCCTCCAGTCTCAAATAGGGTAGTCAAGGTATATGTTCTAAATGTCAGGTATATGAATGAAAAAGGTTTAGGCTCAAATAGGTGGCAATGGAAAAACTGAAGGTAAGTTATGTTGGATTTAGGGGGAGCTGCTTCAGGAATAAGAAGAAATTACTCAAGATTTGGTTTTGAGCTTTCAACATGCAAAGGACAACTTGAAGATAATTTAGAATTAAATTGTGTAAGAGAAAAGCAATTGTGGTGATCCAAGTGCATTGCATTCATTCATTACATAATCAATCTAATTAAGTCAACAAAAATCACAAAGCATTATCAAATCAACTAAGGTCTTAAATAATTCAAAGGTTTTAAGAAAAAATATTTTTCACTGTAATAATCGATTATAGTAAGAGTATAATCGATATTTTGATCTTCACCAAATCTAGAAAATGTTCAGGAACATTTTAATCGATTATCATGTCGAAATAATTGATTAATTGACTTACGCTTTCATATAAATTGAATAGCTGAACTATTTAATCGATTATATTGAAGCCGTAATCGATTACATGCTTACATCTGTTTTTAGCATTGAACTGCCATAATCGATTACCCAAGTTCATAATCGATTACACCTTGGTTTGACAAAATTGTGCTTCACTGGCTTAATCGATTATCAGGATTCGTAATCGATTATCTAAGCTTTTTGAAAATTCATTAGAACTAGTTTAATCGATTACCAGGTTCTGTAATCGATTAAACAAGCTTTGTGAAAAATATGCTTTGACTGTAATAATCGATTACAGGTTGAGATAATCAATTATTTTGATTATTATTTGTTGGATTTAGGGGGAGCTGCTTCAGAAGAATGAATAAATTACTCAAGATTTGGTTTTGAGCTTTCAACATGCAAAGGACAACTTGAAGACAATTTTAGGATTAAAATTGTGTAAGAGAAAAGATATTAGGGTGATCCAAGTGCATGACATTCATTCATTGCATAATCATCTAATTAAGTAAACTAAAATCACAAAGCATTAACAAATCAACTAAAAGCTTTAAAAAATTCAAAGGTTTTATGAAAAAGTGTTCTTCACTGTAATAATCGATTACAGTAAGAGTATAATCGATTCTGTTCTTCGTTGAATCTGGAAACACTTCAGGAGCACTTTAATCGATTACCATGTCGTTTTAATCGATTATTTGACCTATGTTTTAAAAGAACTGCATAGTTGAACTGGTTTAATCGATTACTTTAAAGCCGTAATCGATTACTTGCTTGTATCT